>OU015492.1:17306437-17866437 GCA_907164885.2 Dolomedes plantarius
ACATCAAATCTTTGCCTTGCTTTGACTACAAAAGGAAGGTTTCTGTAAGATGTCTGTTAGAGAGAATTTGTTAGGTTTGCAAAAATCTTACTGTCTTTGGCTTTAACTTCAGCAAGATGATTTAAGTAATGACAAGATGCGTTGTTTGTGTTTTGGCTTCAGCAAGAGGATTCCAGAAATGACAAGTTTCGTGCAGCACGCCTAACTGGACGGTACAAATTACAAATATATGCGCTATCAGTGAACGAAGAAGCCTTAGTTTTAGGTTTCGCCCCTATTCTTTCACTTTGTTTCTCAAAAAAGAATAGCCGGTTAGTATGATGGAGGGAAAGGATTTTCAAACGCGGAATTTCTCTAAATTTTTACTGACTAATGGTGACTGACAAAGTGCAGCGATCCTAGTGTAATGTAGGTCCAAGGCTGCCTGGTACGCTGAAGCTGTATAGACAGTAAAACTTCTTCAGTCGGCCACACCTCAAAATGGCCCCTTTTTTTCGGAACCATGACTGGCAACCATAGAGAAGTTTCCCTGTATTTGTAATTTGCTCCGTCCTTGTGGCTGTGCCTTGCTTAAGAGCCCTTAATAAGGGCGAAATCTATGGTCAAGGCTGTCTGGTACTTTTCACGTAGGATTACGTTCCTCTATAACGGTCCTCCGAAAAGCAAAATTTCAGACGTTAAAATTGTCCGTCTGTACCTCGCAAGTTATAATTTTGGCAGCGTTCCAAACCCAGTCTGTATCGCTTGGGCAAGCAGTAAACAATTAAACAGAAAAGTAGCAAAATGCGTCAAAATTTTGACTCACACACACACACACACACACACACACACACACATATATATATATATATATATATATATATATATATATATATATATATATATATATATATATATATATATATATATATATATACATACATACATACATACATAAATACATACATATATACAGGGTGTTTCATCAAGACCGCCCAAACTCTGCACAGCCAGATTCCTTGCGTGGAGTACATAAAAAATGCCCAAAGAACTGTACCTCTACGATCCATAGTTTTCGAGAAAAATGCGAGAGAAAAGTATGACGTCATATCCGGTGTACTAAAAAAAAGTTTATTGGAAACAAGAAAATCTGTATTTGCAAATGTTTGCAGACGAAGATGTTAAAAATATCCACCGCGCATATCGAGGCACGCATGCGCGCGCCGTGGAATGACGTCAAGTCGTTGTTTGAATCGTATTTAAAAGGCTGCATCTAGTAGCTACCGATGATCTACGCATGATGATAATGTATTCCATTCGTGAATATTGCGACATGAACTTTATTTTCGGTCAATGTAATGGTAATGGCTTACGAACTGCTAGGGAGTATGGCCGTCGCTATCCATCACGCCATCCTCCCAATACCAAAGTCATCCGCAGGTTCCACGACAGACTGAGAAATACTGGAAGCATCGACCCGACACACAATCTCCACGATACTGGTGGAAGAACGCATGGCTGGCTAACGCCAGCACAGGAAGATGCTATACTTCGGTGGGTGGAAGAAACTCCCGAGTTAAGCACACGCGCACTAGCCAAGGAGCTGAATGTGAGTAGCAGTACTGTGTACAGGCTATTACCGGTAGAAGAGCTATACCCCTATCGCTACACAACCGTGCAAGGTCTACATCCAGATGACTTTCAGCGACGCATTGACTTTTTTTGAATGGCTACTGCAACATGAAGCCGATAATGCTTTCATTGCACATATCTTGTGGACGGATGAAGCATGCTTCACACGTGATCGGGGTCTTCAACAGTCACAACAGCTATATGTGGTCAGAGTCCGCAATTCACCCTTCAGAGACATCAGGTCGGCTGGTTTGTAAATGTGTGGGCCAGCATACTAGGCAATCGCATGATTGTACCATATCTGCTGCTTCAACGGCTCACTGGACATTCATACTTAGTGTTTCTCCGTGATGTATTAACCGATTTCCTAGATGACATATCCTTAGCGGCAAAACATTACCTATGGTTCCAGCATGACGGAGCTCCGGCGCATTTCAGCTCTCTTGTACGTGATTGGCTGGATATGGAATACCCAGGCCGCTGGATTTGACGTGGGGGGGGGGGTGTCTGGTTTACTGGCCGCCACGATCGCCAGATCTGACACCTTTGAATTTCTTCCTATGGTGCCATCTGAAAGAATTGGTCTATCGAGACCTAGTTACTACAGAAAGTGGCTTAGTTGGTCGTCTTTATGCTGCGTGTACTTTTGTGGACACCACGCTTCTGCAACGTTTGCAGTCAGCCATTCCCCGGCGCGCACATACATGCATCAATATGCACGGTGGGCATTTTTAACATCTTCCTATGCAAACATATGTAAATACCGATGTTCGTGTTTCCAATAAAGCTTTTTTCGTACACCGGATATGACGTCATACTTTTCTCTCGCATTTTTCTCGAAAATTATGGGTCGTAGAGGTACAGTTCTTTGGGCATTTTTTATGTACTCCAAGCGAGGAATCTGGCTGTGCAGAGTTTCGGCGGTCTTGGTGAAACACCCTGTATAGATACATATTGTTCCTTTTTTTCTGGGATCGTTAGGATTGAATAAAATCTCTTCAGAAACTGCACCCAAAATAAAATTTATTATTCTGTAAATTCTTCAGGCGCATACACAAATTCAAACAGAAAACACGTAACAGTTGTCTTTTATATAGCCGAAAACTCTAAAAACACAAGTCAGGATACCAGAGTCTTCAATACAATACACGCCTAACGCACTTTCAACAAATTCTTCAACCCTTATCCATTTTACTCCATCCCTGAAAGCCACTTTTTCACTGAGGGTGTTCTTCTTTCAATTAATAAGCTTTAGTTTTTTGGGGAGGTTTTTAAAATTTCTAAAGTGAAAAGTCATATCGGTAACACAATTGTTCTTCCATTGCTCTGTATTATTTCCCGATACTGGTTCGAAAGATATATGATATCATGTTTCCTGAAATTTTTCTCAATCCTTCCAAAATCTCGATTGCTATCCAGATAAGAATGACCCACTTCGGGAAATTTATGCTCTATTACTTTGAAATATCCTTTAAGGATGAGGTATTGGTACAGGAATAACATTATTGCATTCTTGTTCTGTCCTGGACAAGAGTCTGGCCAGATAAATAGAGGATTTTTATTCCTCAAAGATTCGTCAAATTCGATTAGTGTTAGTAGAGAGCTAGCCACCTCGTTTCTCCCTCGACAAGCAATGTTTTCTGTACATGTAAAGAATTGAGCATAATCCTTCGAGTGAGAAATGATATGCACACCAAGGTTACAAAACCACATTTGCCTCAAATAGAACGCGTTGCTCACACTGAGCTTAGGGAGAAACATGATCTGTTGTAAATCAAATGTTTGATAAGCAACATCACTTCTCAATTTGGGCGATTCTCGGTCAAATGTTTGCAAATCAAACGCTTGTCAATAGCTTGCAGCATGATTTTCATTTACTTCTCCCAGTTCACAGGTGCTACATGTGTCGCTTCGTGGTTGACGAAACTATAAACTAAATTTAGAGGGAAAAATATGACGGTAATTGCACTCCGCATCTTTGAAATATTCAGGCTTACCAACTTTAATGACCTCAGGTAAATAAAGTTGATATATCTTTTTAATGGAGAGCAAAGGAGATAAGTACTTTTGTGTATGTTTTTGTTTCTTGAATAGTGTGATTCTACGCAAGAGAAACTTCTTATATTACTTTCGATATATTCAGAAACCTGTGGATCTATCCTGTGAGGCCGATTGATATGTTTACCTCAGGCGTCGGGCGGTGGAACGCTATAACCAGCCTTTAATGATTTGTGAATGTGATTAATTTTTCCCCTACCGACACTAAAAAGAACTGCCAAAGCAGTTTTGCACACGCGGACATTTTCACACTCGTTTTTCACTACATAGGTGAAAGATGAGATCTTGGGAGTCCTGGCGTCTTTCCTTTGCCTTTGTACAGGTATTATTGGAATACAGTTATACAAGTAGGCATTTTTTTTGCATTCGTATACAGTTTATAAAAATTGAAGAAGATGTGCTCTCGTTGCTAACTGTACTAAGTAATTATTTCACCAAACATTAAATTTTGTTTTCTAATAAATGTTTCTTTCTAATAACAAATAAGATAATGTTAAAAATTTTAGTATAGTTGTTTTGTTTTCAAATTAAAGACTTTTCATGACAATTTCATTTGTTAAGAAATTTTAATTGACGTTCCCGGTAACCTGGCGGTAAACCGAATTGCTTATTGTTATTATTTTCTGAATAGCGAGGCTCTACTGTATTAATAACAAACAAACGCAAAGTATAAACTGATGTAGACAATAAATTGATTAAATTGGTTTGTACTTACCGCTTGAGTTATTGTTGTCCCAGTTATTAACAGATGAATCACTCATTTTCACTCTTTTAAGAGCAAGGCTGACCATACACGTTTACCCCTCGATTCCATTGTAAATATAAAACAACTATTTCACCAATATTATTTTGTTGGGCGAGAACTGTCAAATTTAAACGCTGATGAAGTTGAACATGCTCATCCATGAAGTTGTTTTTACGCTACCTAAGGGCCTGTTCACATAAAGAGTCCGTTGCGTTGCATTAAGGAAAAGATGACATTGAGACGAAAATAAACCAATCATAGGCGTTAAAAATTTCATTGTTAATCGTTTGGAGGCCTATGACTGGTTTATTTTCGTCTCAACGTCATCTTTTCCTTAACGCAACGCCCCGGACTCCTATGTGAACAGGCCCTAACGGTTCTCCATGGACTAAAACCCTTGCTCGTCACTGGAAGAACATGTCATGATACATAAGGTCGTCGCATTTCAAATGGAGGAAGATGTCTTTCGCCCATGACACGTTCTTTCGTTAACAATATAGCACCAACCTGTGCACATAACAGCTTCTTCTCCAATGCGGCAGACGGTTAGTTGGACATTATCCTTACTGTCATATGACAAGCGGATTTGCTGGCCACTTTTCTGGGAGCACCGTATAGGTGGACCAGCGTTATCCCGCTATGGGCCAGTCCTGTAATTTTGAATCGAGTCAAGTGACGAGACCGGAACACTTGACCCCGCACCTCCAGAGATAAATTTGAGAACTTGGAGGACATTGTATCCACGATCTATTTTACGTGCCCCTGTCACCATTAGTGAACACGGCGGTGGATTTTGTCAGTGAACGGCCTCAAACCCGCAACTCTCAGATCACTGGCTAGACGCCTTTGCCAACCGGACCACCGCGCCCGCACATAACTATTTCATCCATTGAAAATAGCCTTAATTGAAGGCTAACGAAAAGGAGAAACGGGCTATGTTTAAAGGAGAGAATAACATGTTCATCCATACGGATATCTCAATTTCTTCAAAAATGCCACTTAGCATGTTCATCCACTAAGCTCTTCATATATTCTGCAGCTTGGACGTCTGAAGAATCATAAGACTGAGCATAAGACATTTTAAATGATTAACCAAATCATGTAGATATTCACAAATAAAACCATGTTTAAATGTAATTTAAAATATTATTCTTGCATTTTTTAAATTTATTCATGTAAACTACGAAAATATACTGATGTCATAACAATTTTTTCAAAAATAAAATATCGATTAATTCGATTAACAAATAGTCGACTAATTTTGAAGCGAAAAGTAGTTTCTGTTTATGAAATTTCCGGAAATCTGTAGGCAGACCGGCAGACGTGAAAATTCGAATTTAGTTAATCATTATTTTATTGATTACGTGAATTTTGGAGGTTTGTAAAAGTAATGAATTATATGTATTATCTTTTAAAGTTTTACTGAAGATGATTATTTTGTTTGCATTGTGTCGTTTTCTTTCATATTCTCTAGACCAAACATTTATTTAACGTATTTACTCGGCTTTTGGATAACGTAGTATACGCGTTATGTTTAAATTGCACTCGACTTTTCTATTTTATGATATTAGGTATTTAATTTCTGACTGGTAAATTTTGATTTATTACTGTGTTTTAGGCCCCTGTACCGAAGATGAGTATGCAAGTGTGTCCATTTGAACCACCCAAACCACTCATAACCCCTCCATCTGATGTGGAAAGAATGAAAGCTGAACTTGAAAAAATTGATAATTTTATGAAGGAAATAGATGCTGGAAAAGCCTCTAAAGAGACCTATGAAAATTTGAAAGCAGCAGTTTTAGTTGTTAATGAAATTGTTTTGTCTCTAGATAATTCAAACGGTATTGGTTTAGTTTATTTATGTTCTTATTTGTTAATGTTAAAAATGAAATCTAATGCTTATTTTTTTTTCTTTCACATACCTTTGAAAGAAAAAAAAGTATGTCAAATTATAATGACTCAAGGTCTTTTATTACCTTGTGTCATTATAATTTGACATATTCCAGTTTTTAGTTGTACCCTATGTCTTGAGCAATAGTGACATGGTTTTATCACCTGTTTGTATCTGTGAGCTTGTCTTATCACTGAAGTGGTGCACTCAGAATTTTATCACAAGGGGAGGGGGTGAGTTGAACGGATAAAAATATTTTTAAAGCAAATTGGATAAAATTCATTTTATGATTATAAAAATTTATTTAAAGAATACAATCCAATTTTCATTTCACAAAGCTCTTGAAAGACTTCAGTCATTTGTTACATTAATCTCTGTGTGTATGTATAGCAAAGCAAGTCCATTGAATCGTGATTGTATCACAGTATATTGTAAATGGGTTCTTAAAATATGTAAGGTAGAAAATGACCTTCCACTGACACATGTTATTGCCAGAAGTGCTGCAAATATTTTTAATAAGTTATAGATGCTAGGATATAGCATTTTGTCACACTTAGAAACTGCATCAATGGTATTATTGAATGGAGCTATTGCAAACAGTTTAAATTTCTTATAACACAACTTGAATTTTGGGTTCAAAACTGCTGGATATGTAGAAGGCAAATCGCTGGTATAACATTCATTGAACTGACAAATATCTTCCATTGCACTTGCTGTAGGAGCATTTTTTTTTCGGAGAATAAAAAATGTGTTTCAAAATTTTGAGGTGCTGAGATAAACATTTATAAAGTCAATATTTGGTCATAAAATGGAATAAAAACAGTTCTTCTGAAATATCAGTTGAAAATTGGATCTTAATATTATTAACTCTTTAGCAATGGAAAGCTAAGTTTCAAGTTAAAGATATGCTTTTCAATAAACTCAATGTAAAATAGCACAGAATACGAATGTTGAGTAGATGATCTGAGAATATAAGCTACGCATCACATATGACCTGTGATTGAGCATCTGCATTAATCACCAATACATAATATCCATGATGTCTGATGGCCCAAGCACTACTTCACCTTGTGATCATAGCTGCAAGGATATAAGATAGCTGAGAGCTGTGAGATACTCCCACCTTATGTGACCGCTCATTCATAAATAGTTTAGAACTAGAAGACAGGGCCACTTGTTCCCCCCCCCCCCCCAAATCCCTCTGGTGGGTGTACTACTGTATATGTGTATAATATCTAAAAAAAGTGCAAAAATATAGGATGAATATGAAAAATAATTCTTCAGAACTTTAATTTATTTACAGCAAAGTGTTATACAACCACATTTTGTAAAAATTTTTCAACAGGAATCTGTAAAAAGTTTGTGATTATTTTTTCTTATGATATGATCGTAAAGTTCATAAAATGCTAAATAGTTTTACAAATCTTTAAAACTTAAAGATTTTATACCAGTATAGTATCCCTAAACATTGCTTTATAAGAGAAGTTGAGAAAAAGAATTGACTTGCTGCAGCATGCATTTTTTTTCTTATGCAGCATAGCCAAAGGTTGCCGTTCAAAATAGAAAGCTATGAAGATGACTTGATGAGTTAAAAAAGATCAGCCTAAATTATTTATATTGTTTCTTTTGACACATGTACCTTGTTCTCTTTTATGTTGCATTTTCTGAGATAAATTTTGTTTGGTTGTAAATTATAATATTCTGCATTTTTTCCAGATTTCTTTAAAATTGGAGGATTCAATCAATTACCCCCTATGCTTGCTAGTTCGGAACCTGATATTGTTGCTGCCACAGCTGAATTAATTGCAGATCTATGCCAAAATAATGAGTTTTGTCAGGCAAAAATGCTAGACTTTAATGTGATACCTGAACTTGTTAAATTAATTGATCTCCATTGTGATCCCAAAGTTGGTTTCAAGGCCTTATATGCATTATCTTGTAAGTCTGACTTTTTTAATACTATCTTTATTTGTATCTGTCTATATTCAACATAAAATACGGAGACAATAATTAGACTGAAGTTGAAATTGAATTGTATTATGTGGTAGGGTGTTTTCTTCTGATAATAAAGCATGTATTTCAATGATTATAATTCTTCTGTTAATTTATGTCTTAAAGACAATCTTAATTTTAGTCTGTAATCGGGATGTTAAAAGAATCAATTATGCCAGACACTAACAAGGGAAATACATGGAAGTATTGGGTCTGTGGGGGAAAAAAATCTTGACAGGCTCCTAAGTTCCCATAGCTCACAAGGTTCTTAGAATATTGCTCCCTTTCCCTCCCCTTCCATCTCATTGAGCATGGACTTTTTTTAAGCTTTTTTGAAATGGGTGATGACAGTTCTAATATATAGAAAAATTATAAAAGTATAAAATAGGATACTGCTAATATTGTTTTAAATTTTACATGCTGCTTTGGTTGATGTTGGGCCCTCTCCCCCTTTTTTATTTTTAAATAAGGAATACATTTTCTTATTTAGCATTTATTTTGCTCTGTGCTAATGAATGTTAGCTGTAAATTTATGTGGAGCAGTAATAAGTATGAAATAGGATACTGCTAATATTGTTTTAAATTTTACATGCTGCTTTGGTTGATGTTGGGCCCTCTCCCCCTTTTTTATTTTTAAATAAGGAATACATTTTCTTACTTAGCATTTATTTTGCTCTGTGCTTTTGAATGTTAGCTGTAAATTTATGTGCAGAGTAAATCTTAGATTTAATGTATTAGTATGTAAGTTTTGGAATAAGCAGAACATGAAAGGAGAAGTTTTAGTAAATAGTGTCTCTAGAATGAAGTAATCTTTAGAAATTCTCTGTAAATTGATTATAAAAACCTTATCTGAATTTTGAAGGCAAATCTATCCTTACTCTGATGCTGTATGTAGCAAATTGCATGCTGTGACTAAAAAAAGTGATCTTAAGATTTAAATTATGAAACAGATAAAAACCCTTAGTTCAGTTGGGAATGCAAAAATAGTCCATATCAGGAGCAGAGTTAAAAATCTTTTAATCAAACAATGTGCAAACAATAATCTCTAAAAAGTTATCATGGATCTTTATTTGCCTTTTACTCTTTTGTTGCCATTTGCATGCTTGTTGTGCAATGTGAAGATTTTTATACCTTATCTTTTTCTCATCTGTATTGCAAATTTCTCAAGTATTTTATCATTCAATTAATTTTATGATAATTTTATAAGTTGCTTATAGAATAAAATCAAATGGAAAGCAATACAATGTTCTCATAGTCCTTGAAAATCTTTATGCACCATAATAATTTTTCGGTGTCTTTAGAATACATGTTTTTTTTTTTTTGTCATAATTTGTTAAATATCCTTAATTTTTGACAAAATTTAAAAAATCCTGAAATTTTCAACTCTTAGAACTTCAAAATATCACTATCCTCCATCCCCCCTTTTTTTCTTCCTTTTACCAAGTTAAAAGGTAAATGTAAACCACTTGTACTCTCAATTTCTGTTCCTTTAGCTTCTGTAGTGATGAGTTAGAGGGTTTTTGTTAAAGACACATCATTGGAAGACTTTAATATATTATCTATCTTAACTATGTAGTAGCAGTAGCTAATTTTTGGCAATCATGGATTTGTTTTTGATTAGTTCACACTGTGAATTAAGTAGGAATATTAAAGAACAAAGAGAGAAAACAAAATAGGGTTTGCTGATTTTTCATTAATTGCTGGCAGTAATCATTTTGTCAAAAAAATTAGTTTTATTAGGGCAATATTGTATTTTTGATATTTGGTTAATTCTTTTAAGAAAAACATTATTTAGTGTTTAGATTCATTTCAAGTTTTGCTTAATATGTATTTTTAATTATTTTTATTATGTTAAGGCACATTAACATAATTTAAATACAACTGATTTTGAAATATCTAATATTTTATGTAATCTGTATTGTCTTTATTTTTATTTCAATGTAAAATAAACTGTATAAATAATTTTACCTGGTAAATCAAATAACCAAATATTAAATAAATGTTGTTCATAACTATGTTGATTATAGGAATTTCTTTTTCTATGGGGAAAAAAAGGGGAAAAGTGGGACTTTGAAATTTATGAAGGAGATACTTAGAAGATCTTATAAAGTACTTAGTTTTTGGACTAGAAAAAGATTGAAGATCATGTAGCCAGCACATTTATCTCATGGTTTCTACTCAGTCTTCTGAATTTTCTATGTCATCTCTCTTTAGTAATACTATTTTGTTATTCATATTAATTTAAGTGGAAATGTCTTTTTAAAAATGTAAACAATTAGTTATATTTTTCCGTGAGCTTAAAATACATAGCCCCAGACTATCAAATTAAGTTAAATGTTAGTGTATTAATAAAAAAGCTAATATTTTGCTTATAATTTTTATAAATTTTTCTGTTTTGGCAAGTCTGAAATCTTTGTTTAAAGCTTTTTATCTGAATAATGTATATGATCCTTAATTTTCTTTATTTTATTTCTTTATTTATTTTTTTTGCATAGAACTGAAATTTTGATTTTAGTTCTTTCTATTTTAAGTTAAAAGTGATGAAGAATATGAAAGCTGTTCAGCCTAAGTAAATTAAAATTTTGAACATTTGTCAGGTCTTGATGTTTGAACCAACAAAGGGCTTTTTAAATGCATAAAAATAAAGAATCTGATCAAAATATTACCACATTATTAACAAACAGATACCTTTAAGTACATTTGGAGCCTTAATCACTACTAAAGTGTAGGGAAGTTGAAACATGTTTGAGAACTTGTCTTGTTGAAAACAAGACAAGTGAAAACAAGTAATATAAAAAAAATAATTTAAAGTCAATTCCTACTTAGGTCAACAAAGAAAAATTTGAGCGTGAACTAATAGTAGGAATTGAATATAGGGAGAGTGTAAACTAATAGTAGGAATTGAGAAAAAGGATTGCCTGCCAGAACCTTGCCTACTGTGCGAGATTAGGAGGGGGGGGGGGAAGAGAGAGAAAAAGTTTGTCAGGTTGGGGATTCGATCCCGCAACCTACAGGACAGGAGGAGCCCGCGTTACCGCAGTGCTACCGTTTACACAGTAAGAAGAGGGAAATTACCATTCAAGAGCAAGAGATGCTCTAGGTCTCTTCCTATTGAAAGGGCTCCCATATAAAACTAAAATTGATTAATTAAAATTAATTAATGAATTAATATTTGAAAAAACTGTATTAACATCAAGTGTCATCCACTACAAGTTTTAAAAAATGTATTTGAACTTGAGTGGATGAATAAAAAGTATTTTATTAACAATTGAAAATTTGAACAATATATATATATATATATATATATATATATATATATATATATATATATATATATATATATATATATATATATATATATAGGGAGAGTGTGAACTAATAGTAGGAATTGAAAAAGGAGCACAAGACAAAGTTAATAGGTGTTCAGTTGCAATTGATAGTCATGTGTGCAAAGAAATAGATGGTCCTATTGTACAAGTTTGTTTTGAGGAGGTTAATGTTTAAAAATTTATAGAATCTCTAATATAGCTAGAAAATATCTGACTAAAAAAAATCATTTACACTATTTTTACAATTATCCTTGTTTCTAGGTCTGTGTAGGCATAATGAAGATGCCCTTAAACAGTTAGAAATCTCAGGTTTTCTTCCTGTGCTTATTAAATTAATTCAGAAACCAGATGAAAGATTAAGAGCTAAATCAGCATTTTTCTTATCATACTTAGCTTCAAACGAACGCTTTAGAGGTAAGTTCTATTATATAGTTAGTTTTTATGTTATTATCTTTTTCCTTTTGTTAAACATAATCTGTTTGACATTTTGATGATTAATGTAATGCTTTTTAAAATATGTCTGCTTTCATTTGTATAATAGCCTGCCATTTGATTTTTGATAATTTTAACATTAATATTACAGTATTATACACTTCTGCTTGTTTTTTTTAATCTATATATTTATTTATAATTTATTTCTAAAAACAATACATTAGAATAATTCTAAATAAAATTGACTAAATTTTAGTATTTAAATGCTTACTAAAAATTATAAAAAGGTCTTTTGAAATTTTCATTTCTATGTGTAGGGTGTCTTTCTAACTGAAATGTTTATATAGTGTTTTCAAACATTTTTCTTGTTATGGCATACTTTTGAATAAAATTTTGCTTTCAGAATTTATAAATTCAAAATTTCCAGCAGGAATTTAAACTTATCATTATGCATTACTGATATTGGTTGATTTCTGTTGTATATCTAAATTTGCTTATGATACATCAACACATTAATTTTATTTTTTATTAATTATTGTTGGTCTTTAAACGATTAAATGTTGTTTACTGATCGGTGATGACCAATTGACTAGGGTGCTGGCATTTGGTACCAGAGAGTGTATGGATTCAGTCCTACTCTTGACAGGGATCTTTGTAGCTGTTTCGAAGCAGCTTTAAGCAATAGGTCTAGGTCTAATTAACCCTCATGGAGCCCCCCCCCCCCCCCCCCAACCTCCCAAAAGAGAAAAAAAAGACTGTAGTGCTCTGAACCAATTAATTAATCAAATTTTGTTTACAGGGAATTATCAGGAATTTAGATAAAAAGCTTTGTAGATTTCAATAATATATTCAGTAATTAAAAAAAAAATTAAGGAATACAGTTTTCTAATTTTGCTTTAAACCTAAACATAGTGTTTATACATATATATTCAATTCAATTCATATTTCTACTAGACCTCTACTTGTTTTTATATATGGTTATTCAAAGTAAGAGTTTGCCTGTGTTAGAGGTCTAAGCATTATGACTTCTTGTAAAAAGCAGTGTACTGTTCATTTTACAAAGTTAATATAATTTGAAGACTTATTTATAAGTGTTTAGCATGGAGAAAAAAAAATTAAATACTATGATAGTATATAACCAGTGGCTATCAGAATTCATATATATCACAGCCCGGCAAGAAATGTGACATAAGTAAAAAATGGCAATTTTGATGTTATGTCATTGAAAAATATGTATGAAGTGCCCCGTCCAATATGCACGAAAAGCAACACTTCTTACAGTTTGTCCACCTGAGAGCAGTTTCATCACTTTTATTAGTTTTATTGTAATGCTAGTTCAAGCTGTATAGTATTCTTGAAGTTGATTTTTCTCAAATGCTGCATTTTTGAGTTGTGTCACTTTACTTGCCGGGGTGCAATATGATTAGCTGTATTTGATATATGAGCAGTATCTTTTCTGATAATCATATTTCAATGGATTTATTTTTCTTTGTGTGCTCTAGAATGCATTATGATGCAATATATCTATCTGCCAGAAAAAAAGGTTATAGAAAATATAGTTCCTAAAACTATAGGAATGTTATAAAATTATTTAATAAACTATAATATTAAAAATGTTACTAACTGTAATTATATCTTACATTATTCCTTTTTATAAACACAAACTGTAAAGCATTTTAGGTGTTTAAAGATTTTGTTAAATGGTAGATTCTACACTTATTCATATTGCCACCATCCTGTACCATTTTAAACATCTTTCCCAGGATTTTCATGATTGAAACCTATGCTCTTTAGGTTTTACAGAGTTAAAGCAGAATGGCCTGGTATATATATATATTATTGAAATTTTATTTAGTATTAATGTAGCATATGCAAGCTAAGCAAATATCTTAATTTTTTAAATTTATATATGCATATATGCTCTAAAATGTTTGCTAGGTCAGTGAGTATATAAAAATTTCTTTAATCACCTTACTACTAAAGTTTCTTATAATTATTAATATATTCCTTTGAAAATGCATTCAAACTTGAATCAGATAGTTTAGCTGAGTTTTAAAGTGATTCTTTAAAATAAGAAAAGAAAAAGTAATAAAATTCATTATCTTCAACGTCAAAATGTTAATACAGCTCCAAAAATTAAGAAAATGAAGCCAAACAATTCTTAAAGTTTTATTGTCTAGAAAATTTCCAATAGTTGAGTATTTGCAAGTGTTGAGATTGGATGTCAAGCTAGGGAAAGTACCTAAAGTTAAATAAAAAGATTGTACTGAAGCCCTCAATAAATACTCTTGAGAGTCATTTGCTTGGAGAATCTCATCTCTTCCCTGTCAACTCTCTACTTATCAGACTTGAGGAACAGACTTTGTAGTACAAAGTATTACTTGCATTTTTTCCTGTAGGGGAAAGAACTGAAACATTAGTTACAGAAATAACTGATTCAGTTATAAATCGTTCCAGTGATACTTGTTTATACTAATAATCTTATGAAATATGGTGCTTCTCCTCGGAGATGAGAATATCAGTAGGTTATGTCTGTATTTTCGATTAGTTTACTACATGTACATTTGGTTCACCAAGTGTACAGTTTAATCTTTTTAGCTGTAATTCAAAAGTTTATAGTTTTTTTAAAAAATTGATATTACATTAAGTGTTAAAATTCATAAAAAAGAAAAAGTTTATTGGAGTTACATTTTCCTGTCATTCTGTGGTTACAGTAAATTCCATTTCATTATTTCTTCGAATGATTTGTAAAATACTATGGAGATGACTTGGTATTTCATGTGTTTTGAAGCACTAAGGATGTGCGTTTTGTTACTTTTTTTTTTTTTTTTTTTTTAAAGTAGGTGGCTGTACTGTATTTTCTCAAATAAAGGTGTGTATTTTTAGTACCTTGTTTACAATTTCAAAAGAAATTTATGGCTTAACAAGATGTTAAAAGTAATTTTTTTTTTTCATTTTGGAACTTATTGGAGAAATTTGATAAAATAAAATAACAGATCTGTCAATTCTAATTCCTTTTATTGATTTGGTAAACTAAGCAAAATTTAAAAATAATTTTGTGAATATTGAAAAAAAAAAATTGTAAAAATTTTATAACTCCAAATCTGACTCATGCCTTCAGGAGGTTCAATGTCTCGATTTCTTTCTTTGCTATCTGCGTCTCTTTCTGAATGATGTCCAAAAAGCAACCAAGATTCTACACATTTTGTTGGATTGAACAGACCTAGAGAAAGCATAACATTTTGATAAACATCCCTGACGATGTAGTTTTAGTCAACAATGAAGTTCTTTAAGGGGTTAGAGTAAGGTTCATCTGTGAAAAAACCCTTTAACATTCACTTGAAGATATTGGAATCATATCGAGATGGTGTATTAATTGAAATAATCTTTCTGGAATTTTTTTCCTCCATCTATTTTCGCAAACAAAGTTTTCTTGATAAATTCCTTATTTTTGCCTGGTAACGTCAAATGTTTTCGAACTTCTGGCCACTGTTTTGGATCTAGCACTCTGGTCCATTTAGGTAAAAATCAGCTTCTTCATAATCTAGTAATCTCTTTTCTATAGATATTTTCAGATTTTCATAAAATGAAATAGGACATATTAGTGCGTCCTTCTTTTCTATCTTTCTTGTAAATGGGAAGATTAGACATTTGGCAGCAGTGGTGGCTTTTTCATAATATGGTCCAGGATATATTTGTCTCTCTTCAAATATTTGAGCAAGACGTTTAATCATTTTATTTGCACAATTCCAATTTATGTTGTGTTCTTGTAATTTCAAACTTAGCTCAGAATGCTCTTGAAGAGCATTACATATGTACCTTAGATCTAACTACCGTAAAATCTTTACTATAATATGCACCCATAACTTTTCATTATTTTATTTAAAAACTGCATAAATATTTATTAACATAAATAAAATTTGTAATAAAAAGAAACGAAAACATCAAATTCGGTAGTAAAAAAAACTCATTGTTAATTCAAAACAAACAATACTGTCAAATTATCACAGTCTTAATCACTTTCACTGGAATACAGCTCATCTATAGTTGTTGCGACCATGTCATAATTATTGGTGCTGTCATAATATACATCGCCATCATCATCCTCACTTGATGACACCTGCCCATCCTCCCATAATATGTTGTCCTCTTTGCCATCGAAATTATTCAATATGCAACATTTGAGGAGACCTTTATTTAATGTTTAAAACTACTTTTTTTTTTGTACTCGAGTATAATACGCACCCTCATTTTTGCAGACTAAAATGAGAAAAAAAAAGTGTGCATTATACTCGAGATTTTACGGTAAAAGCTCGCATTTAAAAAAAAATATTTTTGTTATATATTGACAGTTAATTTGTGTTTCTTAAAATTTCGGTTAAGTTAAGCCAAAATAATACTTAAAAAAAGTTGGAATACACCATATCGCCGCATAACCCTAGAAAAAAAGCACTGTGTGTGTATGTATAATATATATATATATATATATATATATATATATATATATATATACACACACACATACATACGTACATACATACATACACACACACTATTAAGCATTTCTTTTTCTGAAGACATTGCAATATTTTTACACAAACCCCTTTTTTTCTCCTGTCAGATTAATTTATTTTTAAGAATGTATTGTAGAAGATTTGGAATTTTTTTAAACATTTTAATTGATAAATCCTTTTTCTGTATGATTGAATTCAATGATATATCTGTTATTTATGATTAATGTATATATAGTTTTATTTTGCTATTATTATTATTATTATATCTGTATATTGTCAATTCCTGTAAATTGTTTTCGTACATGAATCACAGTGTATTGTAAAGGTGTTTCTATTTTTTTTTTTCTTAGAAGAAATAATTTCATAGTTCGTGTTCTCTCATGTCAGAAATAAAGTAATAGTGTATAATTGAATTTTTAATTTTTATTTTAAATACTTGCTAGTTTTTAGTTTAAAAAAGTTACAATTCATGTTTACCCTTATATTTTTCAGAAGCATTATATCAAGCAGAAATAGTGGAAATTTTAATTCGGTTGCTTAATTCAGAGCATGACTCAAGTTCAGAACATTTATTAAGTGCTCTGGAAACACAAGTAGCCAGCCACAAACAGTCAAGAATTCAATGTAGGAAAGAAGAATATAATTTAAAACAAACTCTATTGACTAAAATTAAATTATATGAATCAAGCAGAGAATATGAGGAAGTAAAGCAACATTGTTCTAAAATTTTAGACTATTGTTTTCATGACAAAAGGACCTCCTAACTGTGCACTTTTGATCATAATTTTCAGCTGTATGAAATGTTTGTTTCTGGTGCATTACACTTCCGCATTTATTATCCATTTTTGTTGATAAAAAATACTTTAAATATTTGGGATGTTGAAAGTTCTTTACTCATGTTCAGTAGCTAACTGCAAATAATCATCGTCAGTGTTTCCATCAGTAATTGAATATTTTCTTGGAAATGTTCAGGATTTGTGGTAAAATACTTTATTTGCTTGGGCTTTAATTTTATGACTATTTACAGATTTTTTTTGCATGATTAATATCAATAATGCACTTTTTGTGTGTAAAAAAATATTAGTGTAATTGTTTGTTTAGTATTAATTGTCTATTTTTATCAGATAATGTACTGGAATGGTACAGATACAGTAATAAACTATTGATTTTATAGTTTATGTATTTCATTTGTTATCATTACATTATATGGCATTAAATCTTCGATAGGCTAAGCAACTGATTATTTTTCTCTCAGAAATGCCTGTACTATAACGTTTTGTGTGATTTATATGCATGTTGTGTTAGGTCTGTTTCAGAAAATATGAACAATATGATTATACAATTCTAGAGAACTTGATAAGCTTTTATCTCCTCATAGTTTTACTTTAGTGGAGAATATGTGGTAGTTCATAGTAACCGAAATTGAAAATGTCAAAAAAGCACTATATCATTAATCTGAAGAAATTGTTAAGAGATGAACTAGACTAGAGATAGCTGGTGTAAAGGAGGCCTGTAAGATGTAATAGTTCTGGATGAACTTAGTTGTGCTTTAAACGGGCAGCTTGGTTACTTCTGATTCACTTCCATGAAAGAGACTGGTTTTTTTCAATTTCTATCTGAGGACTAAAATTTGCCTTCTTTTTTCTTTTTGAGAACAAATTAGCTGTTAGAAAACACTGCTTTTTTATAACTTATAAATAAAAAATTACAGGGACCCACAGTGTATTCCTCCCAGCAATATAAGTAGAAGAATGAACATTTGTTTTGCATATCTTGTAAATTTATTCATGTTGTAATAACCAATTTAGTTGTTTTAAATTTGGTTCATAATGCTAAGTTAGCAATTTTATAGTGAGTTTGAATGTGTTTGTTCATTTGTTCATAATTGTAAAGTAAATCATGTTCAATAAGCTTATTACAAAGTGATTCGTAAGTGTTGGTTTTAGTATATTACTAATATAATAATAATTATTATGTTGCAGTGTTCCCTCAAAACTGTTATATTCCTTTAACCTCCATGGCTTCAGGAATTATAAATTCATGTTTTTGGTTTTGTCTGGGTTTTTTTTCCCCTGTGAGACATCATGCATTTCAAGGTTTGAATGCCCTCAGCATTACATAGTGACCTGAAAATGTTTGAAGAAAAAGACTGAACTACTTATTGTATGAAGATTGAGAAGTACAATACTTTTTTAAAATAAATAATAAAATGACTTTCCTGAAATAGTCACCAGTATTAGGTAAGTGGTCTGATGCAGGTGGTTATTTAAGACTTTAAATTATAGTATGATTATAAATGAAGGCTAAAAGTTCCAGTGTCAAATGTTTTCATGAAAGCTCAGTCTTTCTGGCAAGTAAATCCAGAAATATAGTTCCAGCAGATGATAGCCAGTTTCATCTGGCAGGAGTTGGAATGGAGATGAAGTTCCTCTTTGTAAGGACTGCTCTGCTACCCATAGAAGTAGTAACGATTACTAAAAAATTGTATCAGTCTTTTGTTTAATGACAATAGTGGCACTATTGATAAAGAGATATCATTAAAATGTATTTCACTACTATTCATTATTTTCTTTCATTTGTTAATTTTCAGTGTCAAAGTATGGTTATTTAAAAGGTTCAACTAATGCAAGTACGTGTCATGAAAGCTACTAAATTATTTTCCCAGAAAATTATGGACATAGAAGTCATAAAATTTATTAATGTGTAATTTTAATAATTTTATAAACCCCAAAGTTTTTTTTCAGATTCAAGTCCACAGGCTGTAAATCATATGGATAAATCTTAATTGTTTTCAGTATTTTAAAAGCCCCAAGTTTTAGAAAAGGTTATTCTTATACAAAAATTACATTAAATTACTAACATAACATTACCCAACTAATGCCTCTTTTGATTTCAGTGGAAGTTTTTTTAATTTCTAGCTTTCAGGCCTTGAGCCAGTATAACTAAAACCAAACACATTTGTGGATAACTGTCGGAAAAATTTTAAGTATCTGACATACATTTGACTCTAATAGTGATTTTTTTTTTTTAATTACCATTGAAGTCTTCGGAATTTTAGCTATGCTCAAAAAAATTTTCTGTGAATAATAGTATGTGGCCATCGGGGAATGAAGGGCACTTTTGCATCAGACCCTCCTTGAGGCCTCTGGACACGCATAGTAGTGATGACTTTAATAATATATTCTTAAAGGGTTTATAATTTAGATTTTTTGGTTGTGGAGGGGGGGGGAGATACAACATAGATACTGCAATGACAGTAACGAGTGTCCAGGGGCATATTGCTACGGATTTGTGATTTAAAATATAACCTTGACAGGCAAAATAGGATCGTAGAATTGACCCGAAATGGTGGAAGACGTTTCATATATTGAGCACCATAGACTTGTTGAACACATAGACGATTTTTAAATATGATTCTTAGCATGCACTTGATAGTGAATAGCGAATTGAATTCAGTTAGGGCCCTCCTCGGCGCATTGACTGCCGGACGGTCCTTAAAATATGAATTATGATTTTTTAAAAATTGAATAGCAATAGAATTGATGTTTAAGTAGTATTCAAAAGTTATACAATGAGAAAAATAATATAAATAAAATGAGAAAAAAATATGGCATCGAATTTTTGTTATGGGTCATATCATTGTTAAAAACTTACGTTAAGGCTAAAGGCGTGATTGGAATCTTCAGTTAAATTTTTTTTCTCAAAGTTTGAAAAAGCAGTAGAAAACCAACTCTCTTAAAAGTTTTCTACAATTTTTCGATTTTTAACTGAACTTCTATTAACGTTTTAATTTATTTCAAGTTAAGTTGGAGGGCACGTGCTCCCCAACTTAATTATCATGAAACTCATATGAAATATATTTTGTTTCGATTCCTAAACATGCTGCAACAATTAATCGATATATTAAGGGCCTGTTCACATAGGAGTCCGTTGCGTTGCGTTAAGGAAAAGATGACGTTGAGACGAAAATAAACCAATCATATGCCTCCAAACGATTAGCAATGAAATTTTTAACGCCTATGATTGGTTTATTTTCGTCTCAACGTCATCTTTTCCTTAACGCAACGCAACGGACTCCTATGTGAACAGGCCCTATGTCTTCAGATTCTGTAAGTCAGAATAATATGTCGTTCCACCGGTTAAGTATGCGACTACATAGTACCTGAAGATAGTCGTTTACTCGGCGCGCAATCCCACCTCGCACAGAGTAGCACCAGTCAGTTTAGAGAATTTGATTTATTAAATGCTGACCCCCCCCCCCCCTCCCTCCGACGCTCCGCCTATGGTGATCACGGATATGCAGATTGAACAGAAACTAAGTAAATGTTCAAGAGCCAATCGTCAGAATTATTCTCAAATTACTACAGAATGAAATCGTCGGACCAACCATGCGTAAAATAATTGTGATCAAAAGTATGCCTCCGTGTGAAACAGTCATTTAGTATTAAAAAAAAACGAATTTTACTGGAAAATGCCAAGATTACATACTATTTAAAGGGAAAAGTTCTAAACTTCTGAATAAAATGTACGCTATTGAAAAGAGAAAGGTAAAATATGATCTTGATGTATTGTTGAAATATTGTGTTACCTTTCTCAGAATTTTGCGAAGTTCTCAGCTACATACAAATGAATAAAATTACATGCCGTTTGTCCTAAACTGACTCGTGCTACTCTATGCGAGGTGGGATTGCGCGCCGAGTAAACGATTGTCTTCAGGTACTACGTAGTCGTAGTCGCATACCTAATAAACATCGTCTCATTTTAAATTTAAACTCATTTAGTATTAGGTCTGCGATTATATAATTTTAGGCTATGAACTAAAATACGTCAGGCTTTTTTGCGGGTCTGCAACTGCTCCTACTGTCCCCCCCCCCCTTTTGGAGCCGCCATTGGCATATATTTATATATATAAAACAGTTCCGTAATTGACTGATTGACAGATAACGCACAGACCAAACCGCTGGCGCTGAGGTGCACTAAGATTTTAAAAAAATTCTTAGATTTTTTAAAATTAAATTTTTAAGCTATTTTGGTAGCTTTTTTAAAGTTTGCATTTAAAATAATAATCTGAGTGTTATAAAAATTATATTACGAGAAAGATAATAAAAGTTCCTTTAAAATGAAATCTTTTTCGAATCTTTACCCCCATTTCTGATTTTTGGTGAATTTTTAAAGATTAATTTTTAGCATTTAATTTATTAAATGCTGATCACGTGGTTTCTTTTCTTTTTGTGATACTTGAAATTAATTTTGTGTCACGTGCATAACACCGAAATAAATTGACAAAAAATATTAAAATACAGTAAAAGATAAAATTTAACCACCAGACTAATTGAGATGGAAGTTTTTTAAGAATTTAATTCAAATTAGTATGTTTTATGGATATTAAACATACAAATTAATTGCATACATTGACCGTTGTATTTAATTTGAATATTTTCTTCTACATTATTTTGTCTATGAAAATATCCGTTGTGATTTTTTTATAAATATATATATTTTTGGGAGCATTAATTGCGTTCATTGACCATTGTATTTAATTTAAATGTACTCCGTAGCGAAGCACGGGTATTCAGCTAGTTTAGAACATATGAACATGTTCACCGATAATGATACTGCAACAGAGGAAGGAATCGAAATATTCAAAAATGAAAGAACTTGTTCTCTACATTTTTAAAAACAGTCAATATTTCAGCTTTAGATTTGAAAATGAGTGTGTGTCATGAATGGTTTGCAAAATCTGTCCTAATTAATTGTTTTGAACAGCGTCAAATAGGTGTGCTGATATGGATCGTGTTCTATCGTGTTAAAATTTATTTATGGCAATTTAGCAAACAAACTAACTGTATAAAGATTCTGTCGAATGCTTATATCAGTCTTTTTACCAAATTGATTGCTATTTATAGCTTGTACATTGTTGACGCCAATGGCTATGTTGGCAATCGCGAAACGCGCCCTTGAAATAATACAAATATTTTTTTTATTTCCAATGGCTGGGGCCATGAATTCACGAATATGAAAAAGAAAAAAAAATGAACAAAGACCAAAAACATCTAAAAGTTCATGAGATAACCGAAGGTTATCGCCCCAAAAGTTCTCTCGCCTCCCAATATCTCGATGCCTCCGTATTTCCATGAAGGGCTCCACAGGTACGCAGGTGATACCTGTCCATAGGCCCGCCCTCTTTGTCGCACAAGGGGCAGGCAGCCTCGGTAAGAATGCCTATTCGATGTAGATGGGCTGCAAGCAGTGGCGCCGGAAAGGGGGGGGGCAAGGGAGGGCACTTGCCCCCTCCTAGAAAATTGAATTTTTTGTTTCTACCTAGCTAGCGCTCGTAAAATATTAGAATTTTCATTTAAAATCATAAAGCCTAACAAAACTGAATACTAAATTGCAACATCACACTCGTTAACGCAAGCGCGATAAACGTCATTCCATATACGCAGGAGCGATTAATCGCCAATTTCAGGTACGCAAGTGCGTTTAAACGCCAATGCCAAACTTTGCTTTTGCGATTCAAAAGCAACCCTACACAATTTTTTTGCATCGCGGAAGGGAATCTTGAATCCGATGCATTTGAAACGCGTACACTTTGACGTGTGATAGGGCCTTTAAGACATTTCATAAGTGGTACGCTACAAATTTGAACTGTAAGGTGTAACGTCCTGAACGTGTCCCACGGGACAGTTGAACAATAGAAGGTGCAGCGTCAGCAAGGGGACTTTGTGCGGATTTCGTAGGTTTTCATTCCTTAAAATCAAAAGTTTTCATTCCTTATAACTGCATTTTTTATCACATCCTCACTGCATGGAAACCCAGCAAAAGAATATTGCCCCATTCACGTAGGTGGGCAATTCTACACATTGAAAGGCTCAACGCTCGGAGTCTCTCAAATACCGATTGGAAGTTTGTGTGTTCTTGACGGTTTTTTTACATGGACACAACACATTGCTTACATAAGGTAAGAGTCGTCTTTTAAATAATATGGATAATAGGTGTTGTTGCTCAAAATACAATGAAAAATTTTACAGTAGTTTAATTACGTAGAATTTCAAAGTAGATGATTTGTATCATTTTTTTAAGTTCATTTTTCAGTTGTTTTCTGAAAAAGGATTAGAGTAAAATAAAACCTAGGAGTTTTCTACTATTCTGCTTAACTATTTTTCCTATTTTATGAAATCATATTTTATTTTTACTGCTGGACATACCAAAATATCAATAGGTATTTTATTTTTAGAAATCATGGATATAAGAAATTTTTTTAAGAAAAAAACTGACAGTAATTACAAATCGAAGCTTCTTGAACTATTAGAAGTAGAACCTAGTACAGCTACTAACATAGTTACTAGCTTAGCAGTAGTGAGTGAAAGTTTTGGGTAATTACATTCTGATGTTGATCATGAATCTAATACAACGTCATTATCTGGTGTTGGTGAAAATCGTACTGTTCATATTCATCCTTTAGATATAGGAGTTTTTATTGAAAAGCATGTTTCTATTTCCGATGAAACACGATATGCGTTGACGACTCGACATTTTGTTCCCGATTCAAGTTACAATTTTAAAAGGAACTCAGATGGAAAAAGAGTTTTTCGTCACGAATGGTTACAAAATTACGATTGGTTGGCTTATTCCAGTAAACTTAAGGGTGGACGAATTCTTGGGATTTACTGAACTTAGTTCCATGAATGCAGAAGGTATATCATCAGCAATATTACAAACTTGCGAAAATTATGGCTTAAGTATGCAAAAGGTAGTAGGATTAGGATTTGATGGTTGTGCAACAATGGCAGGCCGCGAAAACGGAGTGCTGAAAATAATTCGTGACAAATATAATAAAGCTCTCTTTTTTCATTGTGCTTCCCACAGACTTAACTTGGTGGTCAACGACTTAAATAAAGTCCAGGATGTACAAAATTCAGTAGCTACTATAAAAAAAGTCATTAACTTTTTCCGCGAAAGTCCATATCGGAGAAAATATGTACCCAAAATCCCTTATTTTGTGAAACTAGATGGTCTGCCAAGTATAAGTCTATTAGAATATTTTCGGAACATTTTGAGGAAATAAGAAAAGCCCTAGAACATTTACCATATACGATGGAAATAAATGGAGATACACGATCGAAATCCAACCAGTTGTTATGCGCAATTTCCACTCCTAAATTTATTGTGTATTTGCATATTATTTCACACTATAGTGCCAAACTGGAGCCTGTTTGTAATATTTTACAAGCAAATACAATAAACCTTTTATCGACGAAGATACATATTCAATTACTTTTATCTATTCTGAAAGATCACAGGGCTGATGCAGAGAATTACTTTAAAGATATATTTCAAAAATGTATATTGGACGGAAGAAAATTTGACATTGATATTAAAATTTAAATACCTAGATTAGCTGCAACGCAAACGCAAAGGGCTAACTGCTCTACTGATAGTGCTGAAAATTATTTTCGAATTTCTTTATTTACTCCATATCTGGATTCAATTATACTGTACATTGAAGTCCGATTTTTCCAAGAGACGGATAGTGCATTTGCTCTGTCTATTTTTCACCCGCGACTAATAATACAGGCAGAAACCTTTAGTTTACTAAAATCAAACATTCATAACATCTCAAAACTGTATGAAATTGAAAATTTGAATTGTGAAGCCGAAACATGGAAAGAAATGTGGGTTTCAAAAGTCAAAAGTAACAATACTGAGACTGATATCGAGGTTGTTGAATTAATAGATAAACATTGCCAGTTCTTTACTTGCATCAAAAAAGCGTTACACATTTTTTTTAGCCTTACCTCCTACCACAACAACAATTGAAAAATCTTTTAGTACGCTCCGACGGGTAAAAACCTGGTTGAGATCAACCATGTCTCAAGAGAGACTTTCTGGTCTCTGTATGCTTAGCGTTCACAGAGAATAAGTGAGTAAAAATAAAGACACATTTATTCAAAAATTAATTAATATATTTTCTCAAAACAGAAGAAATCTCTCATTACTTTTCTCCGATTAGAAAAATAACATAAAAGTTTATTTTTTATAACCGTATATATGTATTTTTAATAATAAAGGTGTAAAAGTTTTAATCTATTTTACTTTGCCCCCCTCTATATTTGACTCTTCCGGCGCACTGGCTGCAAGGCAATCATGCCCGGTAAATAGACGAAAAGCAGCCACCGCCTCCCGTCTAGGTTTGTCAGGTATATCTACCAGACAATTATTTCTTCCATATTTGGTTTCTATTTTAGATAACAGTTCATTCTGGTGTATTATTTTTATTATTTTTTGGTGTATTTTCATAATACAAATATAGGTATCATAGTTTTTAATTCTTATGTTGGCATCGCAAACTTAAAGATATTTGAATTTGTTTGAAATCGCTTGCTTCATCTGTAAAAAAGTTTGTTACATCGTATGGTCGATGCTTCATGTATTGATTTTGTTCATACATTAGTATTGTAGATAATTCGTTTAAGTAAATAAAATTGTTATCAGTGCAACGTATGACATTTGGCTCATACAGTTGGTCCGTCGAGCCGGAGAAAAAAATGGCACTCATTGCGCTAAATCGACAAAAATCGACATTGAAGGCCCAGATTACTAAAATAGAGACATACTTAAAAGAAAAGCAGGTAAAAGCCCCATCCGATATTTTAGCTGCTGAGTTAAAAATAAAATTAGAAAATTTATTGAAGTATCAATCAAGTTTGGATTACATTCGAATACAGGTTTTCGAGAAAGTTGATCCCGAAGAAGGTATATCGGATATTGAAGAAGAATTTTTGGATTTGGAATTTTGCATCGAAGCATTACAGGTAAAAATTAATAGTTTGATTACTTGTCAAAATAGTCCATTTATTCCAAATGGTAATAAAGATGTAAATAATAGCGTTAATATTCGACTTCCCGAAATTGTAATTCCTAAATTTTCGGGAAAAATTGAAGAATATAGTTGTTTTAAGCTCCAGTTTGATAATATTATTACCAATAATTCTCATTTAGATGAAACTCAAAAATTGCAGTATTTACATTCGTCTTTAGTCGGCGAAGCCAAGAATTTACAAACTGTTAATGATACATTTAGAACGCTTTTCGCAGCTTTAGAAGAAAGATTTCGAACAAACGAGTGTTAGTTGATGTATATATTAAGCAAATACTAGAATTTGATAAAATAACTTATGAGTCTTCTAAGGAATTGTGAAGTTTGATAGATATAGTTTAAAAAAAAATCTAAGAGCACTAAATACAATGGATCTTGAAAGAAATAAATTATCTGATGTTGTGTTATTAAATATAATTTTGGCTAAACCCGATAAAGAATCAAGAAAGCAATACGAGCTAAATATAACTTCCACGGAAGTTCCGAAGTTGGATGATTTAATTGCATTTTTTGCAATTAAATCATCCAACGTGATAAATTATCCAGCCAAATGTTGGATAATTTATCACGTAGTGTCTCTTCAAAATTGAAAGTTTTTGATAAATACCAAAAACCAAAATCACTTATGGTGAAATCATACAATAAAGTATGTGCTTGCTGTAAATCTCTTAATCATTACATATTTAAGTGTTCTGCATTTTTAAAACTAAATTCGTTGCAAAGATTTGACTTTGTAAAAAAACATAATTTGTGTATTAATTGCTTCAGTGCGCAACATAAAGTTGTAAATTGCAATCCGAAGTACGTGTGCAATGTATGCAACGCTAAGCACAACACACTACTTCATAAAGAAAGAGTAAACACCCTGTCGGTGGCGTCAATTGACACGCCAATTGAGTCATCAAATTTATTTATCAAAAACAAAAATGAGAAACCACAACATAATTTAGCAGTCGAAGCTAAAGCAGTTTCAAGCTGTTTAATCTCTCAAAGGAAAAATATTCTTCAAACAGCACGGGTTTATGTGAAAAATATGTTAGGGGAATTTATTCCTGCCATTTGCCTTTTGGATAATGGATCAAGTGCTCAATTTTTATCGTATAGATTTTTGCAAAAATTGGGTTTAAGAGCTGAAAGAATATATGCTCCCGTATCAACATTAAATAATACATCGGTCACTGTAAATAAAAGTGTAGTTATAGAAGTTGAAAATAAGAGCAGGAATTTTTAATTGTACCTAATATTACAGACATTACTACGAATATCCCAATAAACATAAATGACTTGAATTTACCGTCGCATATTGAACTGGCACATGAAGATTCACAAATTCAGCCAAAATTGACTTGCTTATCGGAGCAGAGTATTTTTTTTTAAATTTTAAGGTCAGGACAATTTCGTTTACCTTCGCATGGTATTTTATTGCAAGAAACTGTATTCGGTTATGTAGCTAGTGGAACAGTAGTTAGTTCTGTAAACACACAATTCTGTGGATTATTGAAGCCTTCAGAATATATTGAAGAAAACTTTAAAAAATTTTGTGAACTGGAAGAAGTGAATTCAGGTAGTTCTTTAACACCGGAAGAAATTCAATGTGAAGATCATTTTGTAAAACATTATACTAGAGTATCGGGTAGATTTTGTGTAAAATTACCTTTCAAAGAGTGTACTAAATCTTTGGGATATTCAAAGGATATGGCTATTAAGCGTTTCCTAAGTACAGAAAAACGATTGAAACGCTTGCCCAATTGTAAAACCATGTATAAAGAATTCATGGACGTTTATTTAAAATTAGGTCACATGGAGCTTGTTCCACATTACGAGAGAAATGAAGTGTTGGGTAAAAAAAATTACCTTCCGCATCATTTTGTTTTGAAGGGTAGTTCGACAACTGCATTGAGGGTAGTGTTTGATGCCTCGGCTAAGACATCAACAGGCATTTCTGTAAATCAAACACTAATGGTAGGCCCAAAGTTGCAGGATGATATTTTCGACATAACATCAAGATTTAGATTACATAAATATGCTCTGACATCTGATATTTCTAAAATGTATAGACAAATTTTAGTTACGAATAATGATTCAGATTTACAAAGAATAGTTTGGCGTAATTCTCTTGAAGAGTCTTTTCAAGAATATAGACTTAAAACTGTGACATATGGCACAGCCTCAGCTTCATTTCTAGCAGTAAGAGCTTTGAGACAACTTGTAGTAGAAGAGAAAGATAATTTTCCTCTTGCTTCAGCTGTGACTCTTTCTGATTTTTCATGGATGACTTAGTCACAGGTAGCAATGATTTAAATAGTGCTAAGGAGTTACAAAACCAGTTGATACAAATGTTACAAGCTGGTGGAATGAAACTTTGTAAATGGTACTCTAACGAAAGAGAACTGTTAAAATCAGTGCCGTTCGAAGATCAAGAATATCATTTTGATCAATCAAGAGAAACAGTAAAGACACTAGGTCTCATTTGGAATCCAAAAATTGATAAATTTAAATTTTTTGTTTCTCCATCAATATATTCATCAAAGTGCACTAAGAGATCAATATTATCTCATATTTCTAGATTATTCGATCCTTTAGGACTTTTAGGACCAATTATAGTTCGAGCAAAGATATTTATTCAAAAATTATGGCTTTTAAAGACTGACTGGGACGAGCCACTCTCAGCTAAAGAAGCTCAAGAATGGAAAAATTTTGTAAAAACCCTCCAAGTAGTTGAAAGTATTGATGTCGATCGCTATATTTTGAATGATAGTATTTGTGAGCTAGAAATACACGGATTTTCGGACGCCTCCGAAAAGGCCTATGGAGCGGTAGTTTATGTCAAAGCCACTGGCACATCATCGGAAGTCTCAGTGAAGTTACTCTGCAGCAAATCAAGAGTCTCGCCTCTGAAGCGTACAGCAATTCCAAGACTAGAACTTTGTGCAGCAGTATTACTAGTAAAATTAGTGAACCGAGTGCTATCATCGTTAAAAATATCTGTGAATAGCGTTCATTTGTGGACCGATTCGACAATAGTACTTTCGTGGATTCAACACGAACCACATACTTTGAAAACATTTGTAGCGAATCGCGTCGCAGTTATTCAAGAACTCTCTTCGACTCATCAATGGCACCATGTAACTTCAGAAGAAAATCCAGCTGACATAATTTCTAGAGGTGTCGATCCTGAAACTCTTCGAAATAGCAAACTGTGGTGGGATGGTCCCACTTTCCTTTTGAATGACTTTTCGTCGTTAAAGGATAATCCCTGCCCAACAGCTCTGGAGGTTCCAGAAGTGCAGAAATTGCCGGTCTCTTCATTGACTTTTGTATTGACTTTAGAAAGTGATTTGTTAAACAGAGATTTAGACAGATCAAATAGTTTTTCTAAAATTGTATATATTTTTAGTTTTATTTTCAGGTTTTTGAAAAATACTAGAAGCAAACCAGAGGACAGGTACAGAGGCCCCCTGTTACCCCAGGAGCAGAAAACAGCGATAGAATTTATCTTTCGCCAAATACAGGCAAATGAATTTAAAATTGAGATATCTGTTCTCTTAGCTGGTAAAAGGGTTATAAAAGGGAAGGTAAAGGACCTCCAACCCTTTATAGAATCCAATGGAATTATAAGTGTTGGAGGACGGTTAGAAAAATCGAATTTAAATTTTAATTCAAAACATCACATTTTACTTCCTGCGACCCACAAATTTACAAAAATTTTGATGAATTACTACCATAGGAAATATCTGCATGTAGGAGCACATAATTTATTGCATTTAGTACACCAAGAATACTGGCCATTAAATGGCAGAAGTATCGCTCAACAAATTGTCCACAATTGTGTTACATGTTTTAAACAAAAACCTGTTACGGAAAGTCAGCTTATGGGCAATTTCCCTCCGGAAAGAATAAACCCGAGTTCCCCCTTTAATGCCACAGGAATAGATTTCTGTGGACCCTTTTATGTAAAGTTTAAAGGACAAAGAAAGTGTGTATACCACAAAGTATACATAGCTATATTTGTCTGCTTTGTGACAAAGGCAGTACATTTAGAGACTGTCACAGATTTAACCTCTGTAGAGAAATATTATGTTAAGAGATGGCGCTGCAAGCCCATCGTTTGATTTTATTCTCAAATGTTTGGAATTTAGAATTCCGTTTTTCTCTCTTGTTGTTGCTAGCGTGATCAATCTGTTTTAGAATGTAGTTTCTTTGAAGGGGATTAAGATCCTATAATATGTCTATTCTGTTGAATTTAGTTAATTTTGAGGCTTTCCAGCCTATTATCATCTTCTTGTAAATATGTAAATATATTAAATTCATTAAAAAACATGCAAAAATGATTTAAACTATGCACCACTTTCGTTTTGAAGTTTCTCACTCTTTAGTTTAGTTTCTAGTAGAACATAGTAGTCAAATTTATTACATGGTGCATCGGTTCCGAGAAGTAACCTAATAGTTTAGTATAGAGTAAAAATATTTAGTAATCGTTCGTGAATATTTCAAGCAATTGGATAGCATTTTATGCGAAAACTGTCAAAGGTAAAGTTTTTTAATACTTTATTTATTATGGATACCAAAGCATTAAACAAAAAAAAGAGATATTTTACGTTCTGCCATCACGAATATTGTTAAAAATGTTGATAAATTGATTGACGATCAGAATAAAGTAGAATTGGACGATTGTTTTGAACTGTTAAATTCGAAGAAATAGAAATTCGGGATTTAGATGAAAAAATCCAAAGTTTGATTAAAGATGAGGATAAACTAGATCTAACTAGAATTAGATATTGAAAATCCCATGGAATATAGTGATAAAATAATAATAACGAAATCAAAAATCAAACGTTATTTCAAGAGCGTCGAATCTCAAAAATTTAACTTAAATATTTCTAAAAATATTTCTAGCGACTCGCATTCAGAAATCGGAAGTAAAAAAGAAAAAGAATTTGAAAGTAATGTTAAATTACCCAAAATGTCAATACAAAAGTTTTATGGCGATTGTAATGAATGGAGCAACTTCTGGAATTCATTTAAAATTACAATTCACGAAAATTCAACGCTTTCAAAAGTAGAGAAGTTCAACTATTTAAAATCGTATTTAGGTGGAAATGCAGCAAGTTCTATTGATGGATTTTCGATTTCAGAATCCAATTATGATTCGGCTGTAGAGATTCTTACCAAAAGATTTGGCCAAACCCAGTTGATAATCAATACGCACATGTTAAATCTCTTGAATTTAAACCCTGTACAAAACTCGAATGATGTAACAAAATTAAGAAAATTGTATGACACAATAAATGTTCAAATTAGAAGTCTTTCCTCTCTCGATGTAAAACCAGAATCCTATTCTAACATGTTAATTCCGATTTTGATGAAAACCATTACCAACGATATTGCTTTGGAGTTCCACCGTACTAATATAGATAGTTCAACTTTTGATTTAGACAATTTTCTCAAATTTTTATGGACTGAGATAGAATTCCGGGAAAAAATCTCCTGTTTGTCGCTTTCTCACAAATCAAAACAACTTCCGGAATCCAAGAACACATATAACAAATTTGACTCAAATTATACGTGAAATTCTAATGTTAAAAGAAAAGACTTTAACAAATATTCAAAACAAAAACCGCCGGTTACCACACATGAATTTATTGCAACGACATTACCAAACCGGAAGTGTATTTTTTGTTCTCAGGAACACTTATCGGAAAACTGCGGAGTGTTTACAGTAAATGAAAAAAGAGACATTTTAAAACAGAGCAATAGATGTTTTTTGTGCACGTCTTTGAAACATAAAATTACATTTTGCCCCTATCGACAAACAAAGGCTTGTAGAATCTGTGGGGGCAAGCACTATGAAGGTATATGTTTTAAATCAAACACGGCAGTCAAAAATTCGGAAGCTGATAAATGTGAAGTTTCTTCAATTTCAAAAATTGAAACACAAGTTGAACCACGAAGTGAAAAAATTGTTTCCGCAGTTTCGCATGTTAACAATGTGATACTTCTGCAGACCTGCACGATAAAAAATAAAGCAGGAAAAGAAAAAAATGTTTGCTAGGCTCCTTCTTGATATGGGATCCATGAAAAGTTTTGTCACACGCGAATTAGCTAACAAATTAAATCTCGAAGTAACTAGGAAAGAAAAATTAACTGTTTACACATTTGGGAACACCACCCCTCTTCAAAGAAATTATGACGTGGTTAAATTGAGTTTGGAACATAAAAGTTCTTCTGACTCTAGAATAGAAGTTGAATTATTAGTAACGGATCAAATTTCAGGCTCAAACGTTCCGACTCCTAGGAATTAGACAAATTCGACAACTAAAGAATTTGATACTCGCAGATTCGCTCGATAGTGAAGAATCAATTGGCATTTTAATCGGAGCAGACTATTATTATGATATTGTCATGGGACACATTAAACGTTTGAATAAAAATCTTGTCGCAGTAGAGACTATTTTCGGTTGGTGTTTACAAAGAAGGGAGAGTCAGAATGAAGTCTCTCTATCATTCAATGTTGTTGTAGGGGAAGATTTAATTTCTAAACAAATAACAAAATTTTGAAGTCTAGAAAATTCAGGACTTATTAGTGAAAAAGAAAATTTAGATTCAACCGAAAATGAAGCACTTAAACATTTCGAATCCAATATAACATACGAAAATTCTCGCTACAAAAGTTAGATTGCCTTGGAAACATGACACTTCAGATTTGAATGATAATTGGGAAATCGCGGAACAAAGGTTCGATCGACTTAGAAAACGATTTAAAAGAAATCCAGATCTATTTTTTGAATATCAAAATGTAATACAAGATTACTTAAATCAAAATATCATAGAACGAGTAACAGATGTTCAAGGTGAAGAAAACGTTACATTTTACTTGCCACATAGGGAAGTAATACGCGAGGATCGAACCACGAGCAAATTAAGTATCGTTTTTGATGCGTCATCACATCCTCCAGGCTCGAATTCTTTAAATGACTGTCTTCATGTTGGACTTAATTTATACCCTGAGATATTCGACATCCTATTAAGGTTTAGATATAATCCTATTACATTCACTGCAGACATCAGACAGGCCTTTTTGCAAATTCTCATAGATGAAAGAGACCGAGATGTAACTAGATTTCTATTCTCCGAATTTCCCTCCGATGAAACCATCCCCCCTAATATATATAGATTTACTCCAGTGTTATTTGGGATGAACTGTTCTCCGTTTCTGTTGGCAGCGACTATTAGATACCACCTGAAAAAATATAGAGAAGTCTATCCTACAACTGTGGACCTTTTAGATGACAATATTTACGTAGATGACGCAATCGGAAGTCAGCTGACAGTCAGAGAAACTTTAACAACGACTCTAGAATCGATCAAAATTTTTAAAGAAGCTAGTATGCATTTGCACAAGTTTCGTACTAACTCGGAAGAATGACATGAACTGTGGATAAAGGAAGGTATCGTTTCAGATGAAGATCCCGAAACTTTTGATAAAGAAAATCTCCCATTTAAAGTCTTAGGTATAGCGTGGGATAATTCTAACGATCTGTTGTATTTTGATGTTCGAAGTTTATTGTCATTTTTGTCTAAACCTATAGAAACAAAAAGATTTATCCTACAGGTGTTGGGTCGGATTTTCGACCCTCTAGGAATTTTAGGACCCTTCACTGTTGGAATAAAGTGTTTGATACAAAGGATCTGGTCATCGCGTATAGATTGGGATGAACCACTACCAGAAGATTTGACCTCCCAATGGAGAAACTGGTGTGAGGAGGTTCCTCAAATGGCTGAATTTTTCACCCCTCGTCATTACTTTTTCAAATTCTCGAACTTTGATGTCCAAAATATCGAATTACATTGTTTCTCAGACGCAAGCACGAAAGCCTATGGTACAGTCGCCTACTTACGTTTCACAACAAACAATAATGAAATTAAAACTGCCTTCGTTGCTTCTAAAAGTAGCGTAGCTCCACTAAAAGCTCTCACTTTGCCTAGATTGGAGTTAATGGGAGCATTATTGTCAGCAAAGTTAAGTAACAAAATTTTGAAATCGTTAAAGTTAAATATACCTTGCTTTTTTTTGGACAGACTCGACAATTGTTTATTTTTGGATCAGAAAACAACCCGAAACTTTCAAACCCTTCGTAAAAAATCGTGTCGAGGAAATTAAAAAATTGACATCGCCTCAAAATTGGCATTACTGTCCAGGCGTGGAAAATCCTGCAGATCTCGTATCTCGGGGATCTTAAATATCTAAATTAACGAATGAACCCATTTGGACCCAAGGTCCACGGTGGCTTCAGCTCTCTCCTGATCTTTGGCCAAAATTAGACCTTACAGACACAATTGACGAAGCCAAACTTGAATGTCGAAAAAAATCTACTGATGTACATCAGCTTGAATGTACTACCGAAAATATTGATGACCTCTTTGACTTATCAAAATATAGTAATTTAGAGAAACTTTTGAGGGTCACCGCTTGGATAAAACGCTTCGTTTCAAAATTGAGAAAATGTAGCAGTGTTGAGGGAACTCTAAAAACAGAAGAACTATTGGAAGCTGAAAAATTCTGGATTCGGTCTGAACAAAAACCGTTTTTTTGCCAAAGCGAGAACTCAGTGGAACTTTATCATCGAGCGAGCCATATGGTGGGGAGGGTTTTATGAAAGACTCGTAAGATCCGTCAAAAACTGTTTGAGAAAAGTTGTAGGAAAAGCGTTGTTGACCTTCGAAGAAATTTCTATTCTACTCGTCGAGGTAGAAACTGTTCTTAATTCACGACCTTTGAGCTACGTTTATAATGAAAATGATGAGCCACAACCCTTGACTTCAATGTGTTTCATGAACTTTGGACAAACTGATTCTAAGTACCCTTTGACTTTCGCTGAAATCATCGGTAGCGAAAAACAAGAAAGACTTAAAAAGAAAACGCTATCAAGAATTGCTGTTAAAACAGTTGTGGAGTAAATGGAAACAGCAATATTTGTTAGACCTTAGAACTGCTCATTCTTTAAAAAATCCTCTCTTTCAACCCGAAGTAAAATTAGGTGATGTTGTGCTGATTCAAGGAGATAGCAAAAACAAACTGTTATGGAAACTAGGCAAAATCATTAAAGCCGTTCCTGGATGTGACGGTAAAGTCCGATCTTATGAATTAAAAACTGGAAATGGGACTTTGAAACGAACTGCACAACACTTATATCCTCTTGAACTATATTGAACTCTAACGTTTTTATATATCCTTTTTTTATTTTACTTAAATATTGAATTGAATAATTTGAAATGTTCTTTAGTTTATTATTCTTTTAAGTTTGCAGTTTCAAACTCCACTATTTGAATTTGTTTAATAATTTACTTTCTTTATATTTGCATTTATTTTAAATAGAATTTTCTGCCTATTATATACTATAGATATTGAAAAGTATTGTTGATATTGATGTGATTTAATTCAAGTATTAACCTATTGTTTATTTCTTTTTTTTTTGTACTGTATTTTTGAAAAATCTGATTGATTAGAAATTTTGCTTTTTAGAAATGTGAATTTTTTGTTTATAATTGTATTTGAGTAGATGAACCCCTATCAGAGTTTAGGTGGGGAGTGTGTAGAGAAATATTATGTCAAGAGAGGGCGTTGCAAGCCCATCGTTTGATTTTATTCTCAAATGTTTGGAATTTAGAATTTCGTTTTTCTCTCTTGTTGTTGCTAGAGTGATGAATCAGTTTTAGAATTTTCTTTGAAGGGGATTAAGATCCCATAATATGTCTATTCTGTTGAATTTAGTTAATTTTGAGGCTTTCCAGCCTATTATCATCTTGTAAATATGTAAATATATTAAATTCATTAAAAAACATGCAAAAATGATTTAAACTTTGCACCACTTTCGTTTTGAAGTTTCTCACTCTTTAGTTTAGTTTCTAGTAGAACATAGTAGTCAAATTTTTTTCACCTCAGAAGCGCTAATCGCGGCGCTAAAAAGACTTTTCTCTAGACGTGGTAAAAGTTCGTCTGTGTTCACGGATAATGCCACCAATTTCGTAGGCACGCATTTAGAATTAAAACGATTGTACAAACTTGTTAAAAAGCCAGAGGAAAATTTAGCTTGTTATTTAGCCTCAGAAGGCATTGCCTGGAATTTTATTCCTCCCAAAGCCCCGAATTTCGGTGGACTTTGGGAAGCCAGTGTCAAATCATTTAAATACCATCTTAGACGAACTATTGGTGATCGAAAGCTGACCTTGGAAGAATTCCAGACTATTACAATTCAGATCGAAGGCATCTTAAACAGCAAACCGTTAATTCCGATGAGCTCAGATGTGGATAATTTAGATGTTTTAACTCCATCACATTTTTTGATAGGACGCATTTTGAATACAATCCCTGAACCACTAATAGTGAACAAACCAGACAATTTATTAACATATTGGCAAAAAAACACCAAAATTGTTCAAACCATATGGAAAAAATGGCAGATTAGTTATTTAAATCATTTACAAAATCGCACCAAATGGCATGTTGAAAGACAAAATTTACAACCCGGTCTAATGGTTTTAGTTAAAGAAGATCACTTGCCACCATGTAAATGATTGATTGGACGTATTCAAGAAGTGATACCAGGATTCGATAATAGAATTAGAGTAGCTGTGGTGAAAACAAACCACGGTATATATAAACGCAGTATTAGAAAGTTATGTGTATTACCTAATCAAAATATGTAAATTTTTAGTTGGTTTATGTTTTGAGTTTTTTTTTTTTTTTTTTACCAATCCCAGATTGTCTAGCAAGGCTAGACAATCTCCATAAAATCAAAAATTTCTAAAAAGTCTAAAATCAGTAGAGGGTCCAGAAGGACCTCGTCCTTAGTAAAACCCAAACAATTTAAAATATGGGCAGGGGAGGCCATGTCGGCAGAGCACCAGTGGCACTCCGGGAAGATCTTCTGTCCCTGCCGAAAAGTGAGTGCTTTAATATGACCACTCATGAAGCGCGAGAAGGCTGTTTGATACTTTCTGGGCTTGATCTGAAAAGACCCACCCGGACTTCTTCCAAAGTACCATGGGTGGCAAGGAGTTCTCCAAAGATGGTTTTGATCAATTTTCATAAGGGAGTAAATGTCTCTAAAAAGTTTATATTTAATTTGTATATTCGTGTATTATTGATAACATTATTTACATTTTAAAGTTATCTGAATTCATTTAGAACTTGTTTAAGCCAAAATATGAGGCAAAATTGTTTTGTAATATATTGTTCATTTTATGTATTCAATTGTAATAACTGTATTTTAATGTATTTTGAAATATAATATTTCAACCTGGGGAGAATGTTGACGCCAATGGCTATGTTGGCAATCGCTAAACGCGCCCTTGAAATAATACAAATATAGGTATCATAGTTTTTAATTCTTATGCTGACATCGTAAACTTAAAGATATTAGAATTTGTTTGAAATCGCTTGCTTCATCTATAAAAAAGTTTGTAACGCTCGCACATCGTATGGTCGATGTTTCATGTATTGATTTTGTTCATACATTAGTATTGTAGATAATTCGTTTAAGTAAATAAAATTGTTATCAGTGCAACGTATGACATCTGGCTCATACATACATTTTTATCTGCTGCAATACGCCTCTTCATATTTTCTATATCATTTCTCAAAGCTTGAGCTCAGTTGCATTTTTGAAGCCATTTTGGCGCCAGAAAGGAAGCCAACTTGGAGCCATTTTCTGGCAGCAGTGGATTGAATATTTTTAATATACTGAAATACACGTTGTGATGTTTGAAATTCAGCCTACCAGTATGACGTAATATAATATTTGCTAGATTCCTGCACCTGAGATTGTTTGCATGCGTGATATTATATTTTGTATTATTTGCGTGATCGCGTGATATTATATTTTGTATTATTCATACTTTACAATAACTGAAGATGGCAACTTCTGTATATTTTTTTAGTCAATATGATGGAATACGTTTTTAGGTTGTATTTAGGACAAGGAACCAGTTATGCACAATTTTACTTTGCTGGGATCGCCGAGTAGGGCATCTCCTGAGATCGTCGAGTAGGGCATCTCTGTCTCTTGTGATAAATATTTTGTTTTCTAATCCTCAATAAATGTTCATGTTGTTCAACACCTGAAGTCTATAATACAAAAGAACCAAACGTCACACACGTCTTTGCCAACTATCCTACGACTACGAATGTTGGAGAAAACACTTCTCCTGACCCTTCAGTCTCTGATGTTGCTACTGTCGCTCCTGCGAAAGATTCCCCCTTCTGTCTCGGTTGAGAGAAGACGTGAGAAAGTCCCATATCCTGTGCTGGAAAATTTGGCGATTTTTTGGGGCGATAAATATTTCAATATGGTGTATTCTCATTCGTTTCTGTTGTGATGTTTTTCACGTGGTATATCTAAAGGCCAATCAATTTAATTTTAATGACGTGGTAATTTCAAACGTTATCAATTCTATAGTTTTATTTTTGAACTATACTTCATACTTTTGCGTATGAAGGGATTGCAGCAGTAGCGTAGCGAGAGGAGGGGCAAGGGAGTCTATCATGTCCCGGGCGCCACTCGCAGAGGGCCGCCAAATGGTCCTTTTCACTAATTCTATATATTATACTAGCGGCCCGTCCCGACTTTGTCCGGGTTGAACAAAATATTATACCAATAAATTTCCAGTTGACAGCCAATAAATTGTAAATCTTTTTTACCTTAAATGTCCAATAAAAAGCGTAGTTCCAAACGTAGTTTTCTTCAATAAACCCTTTAACGCTGCCAGTTTCAAAAATCCTTTTTGTATTTATCAATACCTCCACTACTTGAATCTTAAAAATATTAAACCTTTTCCTTACGGGGTGGGATAGCATATATCCGAAGCACATACTCTCGAAAAATACGGTGTGATGTCCGCAGAGATATAGTCTCGAATTCCACTTCGTTGTGACTTTCCTAACGTCTTTGCCCCCAAAGAACAATTGGGTGACATTCTGGGAACGGAGGGTGAAACTTGCCGAAAAGGACTGTATAATAATCTTTTGTCGTTCTAGCTAGAGGCTATTTCTTTTCAGGCGAGAGACATCAGAAGGGCTGTTCACCCGCGGCTCATCCATTTTCAGCCTTTTGAGACATGAAAGAGGCACGGAGTGCCGATGAACTACTATTGAAATTCTTTTTCAATAGTAGGAAAGCAATAAAAAAGCAAATAACCACTCTTTCCCCTGACGCCCCACGCTGAATGTGCCCCACGTAAAATGGGGATAGGAAGTAGATAACATTTTCCCGTTGTAAAGAGCGATTTCGAAAAACGGACCACGTAAGCTAAAGGGTGTTGCTATGGTTAATTGACTGCGGTTGACAAAGGAAAACATACACTCAAGAGCCAAAACATTATGACCACCCCTACATTTTGCAATGAATTCGCCTGGATGACGTGGAAGGCACGTGATCAGGTGGAAGTGGTATTTAACTGCTGCTGGAGAGTCTGAAGAATCATTCTTTCACTTACTTCTGTGTGTGATGGGAAAGGCTGCGGATCTAAGCGACTTTGGAGGGCAGATTGTAATGGCTCGAAGGCTCGGAACAAGTATTTCCGAAACTGCACGACTCGTGGGTTGTTCGCGACCTACAGTTGTTAGTACTTATGCAAAGTGGATGAATGACGGTGAAACCAGCAGTAGACGACATGGTGTTGGACGTCCACACGCTATCAAAGAAAAAGGTCGTTGGAGACTGTCTTGCATGGTGAAGCAAAACCGGAGCCAGACAGTGGCTTAGCTGGCAGCCCAATACAATGCAGGGCCAAGTAGAATAGTATCGCAGCACACTCTTCAGCGGACACTGTTGGATATGGGGCTACGCAGCAAACGTCCCACTCGTGTGCCTTTGCTGACCAAGCGTCATCGCCAACTGCGACTGCGTTGGACCCGGGAACATCGCGACTGGTCCATGGATCAGTGGGAGAGAGTTGCCTGGTCAGATGAATCACGGTTTGTCATTCATCACGCCGATGGCTGTGTCAGGATACGCCGTCTTCCAGGCGAACTGTTGCTCCCTCAATGTACAGTAGGTCATACACAGGCCGGTGGTGGCGGTATTATGCTTTGGGGGACGTTCTCTTGGTCATCTCTGGGACCCGTGGTTGTGGTAGAGCAGACCATGAATGCTACAGGGTATCTGAACATCATTGCGGACCAGTTGCACCTTTACATGGCCTCTGTTTTTCCAGCTGGAAAGGGAATGTTCCAACAGGACAACGCCCCATTTCACAAGGCTAAAATTGTGTTGGAGTGGTTCCAGGAACATGATGCTGAATTCCAGTTAATGTCCTGGCCGCCTAACTCACCGGATCTCAATCCGATAGAACACATTTGGGATGTCATGGGACGGCAGCTCAGAGTTCAAAGACCACCAATTCGCAATGTCTCGGATTTGCGTGACCGTTGCTTAAACATCTGGTACAATCTGTCTCCGGCCATCTACCAAGGACTTGTGGCATCCATGCCAAGGCGGGTTGAAGCTGTGTTGCGCGCCAAAGGTGGGCAAACTCGTTATTGACAGGTGGTCATAATGTTTTGGCTCTTGCGTGTATAAGGTACATTTTAATGTACAAAAGTTGTACATTACCCTCCACATACAAAATCTGCTCTCTCTCTTTGTATATTATTATAGAAGTATAGATACACATTGGTATCCCAAAATTAGAATAAGAGATGAAATAAAAATACAAAAATAAAAAAGGATTTTAAGTAAAGAATTTTAAAAAAAATTATTTTAAGCACCTAAAATAATATTCAAATTAATATTACGTTATTTATTAATTAAAGTTAATTTTTTAAAACAAAGAGGTGTGCTTGAGACCGTAGTTTTATTCAAAAATAAAAAAAGATTTTAAGTAAAGATTGTTTATTTAAATTATTTTAAGCCCCTAAAATAGTATTTAAATTAATATTACGTTAGTTATTAATTAAAGTTAATTTTTTAAAAGAAAGAGGTGTGCTTGAGACCGTAGTTTTATTCAAAAAAAAAAAAAGATTTTAAGTAAAGAATGTTTTTTTAATTATTTTAAGCACCTAAAATAGTATTCAAATTAATATTACGTTAGTTATTAATTAAAGTTAATTTTTTAAAAGAGAGAAGTTAAGAGATGAAATAAAAATAAAAAAATAAAAAAAAGGATTTTAAGTAAAGAATGATTTTTAAAAATAATATTAAAATTTTTTTCAAATAATATTCCTAAAATAATATTCAAATTAATATTACGTTAGTAAATAATTAAAGTTAATCTTTTAAAAGTAAAAGGCGTGCCGCAGAACGGCTAGGTTCGAACCACTATCGTCAGAACAGAAGCCCACCGCGATAGCACCACGGTAAGGATCATTGAAGACTTCGGCACAAAAAGCGGTAGAGGACAGTAGCGGTAACAATGGAGATTGTTAGGATTAGGCCCCTAACTTTATTTCTACTGATCAGATATACATAATATATAGCCTATGTCCATCTGGAATAATGTACCTTTCAAACAGTGAAAGAATTTTTCAAATAGGTGCAGTGGTTCTGGAGATTACCCTCCACATACAAAATCGCTCTCTCTTTATTACTATAGAAACTATAGATAGGAAAATGGTTCTTTTGGATATTTTCACTACAAGAAATTTTATGAATTGCATTTTTTGGGATATCCTTTAAAAGAAAATGGCGGATGCAATTGAGACTACCCAAAATCCCTTCCAAAATTCTTTCTTCTAAACGTGGCTTTCTTGTAAGTTATAAAATTCTATTTGTCTTGTTTTAAGGTATCCGACTACCTTTAAAACGTCGATTCTGACGAACATTCCGAAAGTGATTTAATCCTTTTTCTTAAAGATTGTAAATTTCTATTTATAAATATGCTTGTATTTTTTCTGTACGATCATTAGAAATGAAATGCGAGCGATTTAGAAGTCAGCAGCAGCTATAAATTTCAATACAAGTTCAAAAGTTTAATTATGTTTTCTGAACAACTCATTTTTTATCAAAAGTGTAAACAAATATTGTGATATGTCTATGAAATTTTTCCCGTATGCTTTTCTTACTATTTAGAATGTAATGAACTACAAATTTGGTTTTGGGTATTTTGTTGATTTATAGCTGCATTTTTAGAACATCTCATAAGTAATTACTAAAATTTTACATGTTAATGCATATGATCTGTAATTTTTTTTAGATTTCACGATATCGATTAGCTTTTAGTTCATTACACTCAGGAGGTAGTAATGTACATATGACAAAGAGAAATTAATGTTATAGGCATATTTTTTTAAGAGCTAGAGCCGTTTTTGCAAAAATTTGCTAAATTTCGGCCCAAATTCATAAATTTTGTTAAAAGTCATGGTCTATCTTTTCATCATTTTCGTGTTCTGGTGGTATACCCCTTCGAAAACTAAGACAGAAATTGACGCAGGTATGTTTTTTTTTTTTTTAAGTTCTCCGAAGGTAGTCGGATACATTAAGCCTAAATGACGCTGAAAAAAATGGCGTCGCTTAGGTAGGTTGCATTATTCTGAGTTTTCCGCCAAGCGCGGAAAACTCAGAAATAGCGCCAAATAGCGCCAAGCGGCACAGGATACGGAACTCTTCCCAAAGAGGGATATGGCGAATGCTGTTATGGAATGCGATTTAGATCCAGCTGTTGCTTTTCAAAATTTTGAGACAAAACATCTTCAGATTGAAAAAATGCCAAACATCTTGAACTTTCTCAAGATCTGCTGTGATAAGTCGCCTGAATTTAAGGACTTCAAGAGTTCGAACGACTTCATTATACAAACATTGGAATATACAAACTTTGGAATTATACAAACTTTGGCCAGAATGACCGTTCAGTAACCAGATATGGTACTGAAATTAATTCCTACTCCATTGATAACTCTGTTGATATTGCTTTCCCCCTTTACCCCACCAGGCTTGGTGTTTTAGGCTCCCAGTCCATCATTGACGTTGCCCTTTCAAACAATATTCACTATCCGTATGAGATTAATACTATTAATGATTTACCCTCTGACCACTTACCTGTTAAACTTGACATTAACTGCAACCCCGTGCTCACTTCTATCATTTCTCCTTATCATACTAACTGGCAGTCCTTCACTAAATTTGTTAACAACTCCCCCCACCCCACCCTTTAATGATATTAACAGTCCTGATGACATAGACGCTGCTGTTAGCTCTATCACTAAGACCATCAAAAGCGCGCTGGAATCTGCTAAGGTCCACTCTCCCCAATATTTCTATCATAAACTACCCCATTATATTGTTGACCTAATTAAATATAGGAACCATTTCAGGAAAATTTGGCAGTAAACTCGGAACCCCAGTGTTCAGCATTGCTTCACCTTTCTGCCAAAAGATGGCAGCACATGTAAAATTGTTTTGTTTGTTTGTTTAAAAATTATAATTTTTTTTAAGAATTAATAGCTTAACGATTAATATTTAAATTGGTAAATTACTTTCTAGATTTTTAAGAATTTTTAGAATAATTTATTTAAACATTTATTACTTTAAAACTTAATAGAATTTTTATTATTTATTCTCTTCATTGTAAAAAAAAAAGACCGATGCATGCTGGGTAATTTTGAATGCGGTTTGATTTTTAGTTGTTCTATGCTTATACTGGAATTTTCTCTTAAAAATGCTGTTGCTATTTATTCTATGTTATCTATTCATTCATTTTTTGAGAAATTTCAAATATTTATTTAAAAGTCGGAACTTCCAGGTTAACTGCTAAAATCACATTATTGCATTTTATTCTAAAACGTATTTATAGAAAATAACAAATGGATTTCCTAATATTCAACCACACCATTTTTGGTAAGTAAATTCTGCTTATTATAGAAAAATAAATTCCCATGGCATCGTAGTTATATCATTATAAATTTCATTAACAAAATAAATCTGTTTTAACTACTTGAAAAGTTTTGTGTATTGTTCTTTTCTCTTTTCTTTATGTCAGTTATCTATTTTTCTCTATTCTTAAATATTGTTCTTTTTATTTTATTTTCGCTATTAAATATTCTTAATGATCGTACAAAGTTGGTCCGTCGAGCCGGAGAATGCCTGGTGGTTTAATAACCAGTGTGTTCTTTAATTCGAACTGCGTAGATTTAATCTTCGGTTTTCATCTTCATTTTTTGGCGTCGTTTTTGGCTGAGTTCAAATTGCCGATTTAATCTTCGTTTTTCATCTGCCTTTTTTGGCGTCGTTTATTGGCTTCGTTTTTGGCGTCGTTTTTGGCTGAATTCAAAATGCCAACAAAATCAAAGCGGAGTATTACAGAGGGTAAATTTCATTTAACAATTAAGGAAATAGATAGGAATTGTAAACAAGTAGATGAGTTAATTTCTGATGAAAGTAAATATTCATTGTTAAAAGAAATTAAAGTTAAATTAACTAATTTAAATAATAATTTGGAAACATGCTTTTATGAACTCGTTGATGATAGTGATATATTTTATGATGCATATGTAACTGCTAATGATAGGGTATGTAAGGTATACATAAGATTCGATTCACAAGAATCGAACTTTTGAGTGAATAAATTAAAGAAGCTGCTTGAGATATGCTAATTTCGGCATACGCGCTTGGTATAAATACCATGCAGCTTGATTAATAAAAAGGTTGTTAAAGTTGATAGATAAGCGAGAGGGAGCTACGAGGTAAGCAGCTGCAGGTGCTATCCTGCGCTAATGCTTAGGGGGCCCAAAGTTTACGTGGCAGAACTTCTGGTTTGACTCTCTGCTGGTTTGTGAGTATGGCAAAGTATATTTTTATTGAATGCTAATATATATTCCGTACAAGTAGTACGTATGCTTATTGCTGTAAAAGCAACTTCTATATGTGCAACAAATTCAATAAACATTGTTTCATGTATAAACTGTGTTTGTATCAAATTCATTTAGAATGCCATTTCGAATTATATACACCCAAGTGCGGGTAGAAGTGAGCTATTTTCTATACTGGCGCCCGAAAGTTTATATATACCCTGGTTGTTCTCGTTACATTTATAACGAACAACATATTTGAAGTTTGAACTTTATACTGTGGTATACTCTGATATTGATAAAACTAAATTGTGAAAGTATCTTGTCATTTTACTTATATACTATTTGAAAATGAGTGTTGTAGAACAAAACCCCGCTGGAAATTTTCCTCGGGTAATTATGGTTTAGCATATTGCGCCATTCGAAGCCACCTTCAATGGCGGCCCCTCAAGCCAATTCCTAAAGAAAATTGAGCATTACTTTCAGCAACAATGCACCCCAGAGGGGGAGAAACTTAAAATTGCTCTAGCCGCTTTAAGAGGTAGTGCATATCAGTGGTACACATATATGCAAAGCAGTAATCTGATTTTTGACTATTTGTCATTCAAGCAACAGTTTCTTAGCGTTTTTCCAAAGACCTTTAATCAAAGTCAAATTGAAGCGGAAATTTAGTCGCTAAGGCAACGTGAAGGTCAGTCTGCGTTAGATTTTGCTATGGAAAAGATTTTGAAGTGTGAGGAATATCTAGAAGGGGTGACGGAAGCGGTAATCTTAAAAATAGTTATCCAACGTTTGAAGCCAAGTGTTCAAGATTTTTTGGAAAATCAAAATATTACAAGCAAGGTTACCCTCCTTCAAGCTTTAGCTAAGCATGTCAATAGGCATTTCTTCGCTACCCCTTACCCTCACTCAGGTACGAGAAGTTTTATTCACCCCCGCCAAAATTTTTCGCGAGTTTCAAACCAACAGCGAAACCAGTATCGCGGGCGAAATAATAGAAGCTCACGGCGTTACAATGAAATGAGTGCACTTAAAGTAAATAATATGCAAGCACCTTACGTGCACTGGCAAGTTGATTCACATGATATGGTTCAACCTGCTGAAACTGTGTGGTCAAATGTATTAACTTGTCCGAGCAGTAATCATTATTTTGAGAATAGTGAAAGTCGGGGTATTTTTGTGGCTTATAATGAAAGTGAGTCTAGCTGGAATAATGCGATAATTCCAGTGCAAATTTCTGAAAATAGTGCCGATACTAATACTAGTGGTTTAGAAAATAAATCTTCTGATACTTGTATTAATGTTATACCTGATATTTTAGATGATATTCACACATCTGTTAATGAAGGAAATTTAGTAGATGCCGAATTATGTGTTACGGAAGTTAGTGAATACTTATTAGTTGACGACAATAAAAATTCTTTAAATGATAGTAGGAACTCGCTAGGTAATGATGTTATCGTGTCAAGTTCCCAGCCGAATGAGGGTGCTTTAGGCCAGGTTGATAATATGGTCTTAAATAAAGTACATGAAAACCAGACTGAGAATCAGGATGAAAAGTAGACATAGAGTTATACTGTAAGTAGTTTAGCTGATACTTCGGAAGTTATAGACGTAGTTTGCATTAAAACGCACGAGTACGAAAAGCTTAATCTTCCTAAAACTGAAGCAGTATTAAAGAATTTAAATGATAACGATTCTGATGTCGTAAGTTTTAAAGAGACTTTTTCGTCAAAAGAGGATAAAACTAAGGTTAAGGGTGATAAAAAACGAGAAAAAGCGCTTTCAGGTTCCAGCACTAAAACTGCTAATACTGAAGTAATTAAGTTTGTAAACAATAAGTCGTATAAGCACAATTACGAAAAACAGAGTCTGTTTGTTGAAAAACATGAAACAAGCGGCGAACCAATTTGTAAACGTATCATAAATGGCGAATTAAAGCCAGTAACTAAACACGTTGGTGTGGCGTATAAGTTTGAAAAAATTGAATCTGCATTAAAATCTAATGCCTATACTCTAAAAAGTACGGAGAAAAGTAAAGTGTGCACTACAAAACCTCCATCAAATGATGAATGTGTCGCTGATAAGGTACACAAGGCTATCAAAAGTAATGATGACAATCCTAAAGGTCCTTTGCATAAGTACAGGAAGCGGAAGATATCAGCCGCGCAGCAAGGTTGGCCTCCTCCCAAGAGACCTCCTGTCCATCGTCAAGCCGGACCAGCGCCTCGGGACCAACGCCCTGCTGCACGAAGGATGCCCACACGGTCAACGAATCCCTTTACTAGGACTGCGGCCATCAAGAGAGGTTCCACGGAATGGACAGACTGGTGCAAGGAAGTTGCTGCATTCATGAGGAACAAGTCTTGTAACAACTTTCTTATTCTATCTCCCACCCTTTAATAAAATCGAACCAAACTGGTTTGAAATTTCCCAGTGTATATGCTGTGAAAAAAATTTTGAGAGGAAAAGGGTCAGCCACTGAAAAAAAAAACGGCATACTGTTGTTTTATATATTTTTGAAGGGGACATGTAGTGAATAGAAAAAAATACATACTAACTACAGATAACAACTAACTAACTAATGTACTAACTTCACAAAACATAACACATGTGCATTATGAATTGGGGGAGAGCAGATACAAACAGTCAAGAAATGTCATGTTGTGCAATTGTGTTGACACTTTTAACCAAAATAGATTTTCTAGGGCGCAGTTGGCCAGCCCAGTATCCGCAACTCTGCAAATTCACTGTTTGATGGTGTCACCTGGACCCTTCGGGGTTAGTTTTGTAAAATGGGAGTGGCGTTTTTCCCCCACACAACATGTGGAAGGTTTTTTGAGCTTTGCCACCCATTATGTAAAAAAGTCAGACCAGCGGGCGTTTTCAATTAGTTAACTGAAGCCGTTCAGACCTCAGTTACCTAATTTTTTTTTTCGAGGGAGGCCAATTTAAGGTATACATAAGATTCGATTCACAAGAATCGAACTTTTGAGCGAATAAATTAAGAGAAGCTGCTTGAGATATGCTAATTTCGGCATACGCGCTTGGTATAAATACCATGCAGCTTGATTAATAAAAAGGTTGTTAAAGTTGATAGATAAGCGAGAGGGAGCTACGAGGTAAGCAGCTGCAGGTGCTATCCTGCGCTAGTGCTTAGGGGGCCCAAAGTTTACGTGGCAGAACTGCTGGTTTGACTCTCTGCTGGTTTGTGAGTATGGCAAAGTGTATTTTTATTGAATGCTAATATATATTCCGAACAAGTAGTACGTATGCTTATTGCTGTAAAAGCAAATTCTATATGTGCAACAAATTCAATAAACATCGTTTCATGTATAAACTGTGTTTGTATCAAATTCATTTAGAGTGCCACTTCAAATTATATACACCCAAGTGCGGGTAGAAGTGAGCTATTCTCTATAGGTATTACTTGCTTCGGCAAAGATTCAGGAATGTGTAGAAAACCATGACACGTGTAATAAAACAGAATTTTCTGATTCACCATCTAAAGAAAAGGCTGAAAGCAATTTAAATCTTCCAAAATTTGAATTGCAACCGTTCTTTGGCCAGCTAGATGAATGGTTATCTTTCAAGGAAATTTTCCTTTCTACTATTGATAGCAATAAAAGCCTTACGGATTTACAAAAATTTCAATATCTTGCAAGCTCATGTAAATCCGAAGCAGCGAAACTCTTAAAAGGTTATCCCGTGTCAGGTGATTACTATAAGCAAGCTTGGGATGCTCTGTCATTAAGATATGATAACAAAAGAGCGTTGTTATATAACCAGTTGAATAAATTGTTTAATGTTAAGGTTCAAAAAGTGTGTACTTACAAATCTATTTTGTACGTTCTGGACACGATCAATGAATCGGTGTGTCATCTTGGAATCTTGGGATTTGAGATAAACTCACTAGTGGAATTGATTTTTATTTATATCATTCAAGATAAGTTGAATGATAATTTACGCACTCAGTGGGAGCTAACGTTGGATAGCCAATCATTTCCTAAGTTGACTGAATTGACTTCCTTCTTGGAAAAACAAGCTAGAAGCATTCGGAACATAAAAAAAACAAATGTGAAAGATTCGAAATCAAATTCTATTCCTAAACGGCAAATGTCCGACAAAACTCTAGTGAATAATTCTTTAGTGAATAATAACACTAGTAAAATTGTAAGGCCTGAAATTGATTGTTTAATTTGTAAACAAATGCACCCGATTCATAGATGTCCAGAATTTAACAAAATGTCTGTTGATATGCGATGGGAATTTATAAGAAATAATAAGCTTTGTGTGAACTGCTTTCGCAATGATCATTTGGTTAATAATTGTTTAAATTTGGCACGGTGCCGACAGTGTTCTAAGAAGCACCATAGCCTTCTTCATAACAGTACAAAAAATCAAAATTCAGATGATAAACAAATTATGTGTGATGTTACAAATGAAACAACTTGTCTTGCTAATAGCAGTTATTCTACAAAAACTTTATTAAGCACTGCTCTAATGCAAATCCGTTCAAATGAAGGTCAATGGATAAATTGTCGTGCATTAATAGACAGTGCCTCTCAGAGATGCCTCATTTCAAATGCCTTAATGAAACGTTTAAATCTGCCTACTACAAAAACTACTCATAAAATTAGAGGCATCAACAATAACATTGCAGTGACTTCACTTAAAGAAGTCAAGGTAAAGGCGAAACCTCACTTTAATTATGAGCAATTGGAAATAGACGCCTTAGTCATCGAGAAAATCACTATGAATCTACCGAACTTTTATTTATCTCAATCCATGTGGCCTCATTTAGAAGGCTTAAATTTAGCAGATCTGCAATTCAACATCACCAAACCTATTAATGTCCTTATTGGTGCGGATTTGTACATTAGTCTAATTTCGGGAGAAACAATAATCGGCCCTAAAGGGACTCCAAGTGCAATAAATTCTAGATTGGGGTGGCTCCTTTCGGGTCCAATTTATTCTGAAAATGCGCAGTCATTTGTCGTTAATTGCCATGCTGTTATAGATTCTGAACTCAACTCATCACTTCAAAGATTCTGGCAAGTGGAGTCCGTTCCAGAGTCGTTAACCAAAGATTCTTGTGAGAACAGTTAGGTGAACAATGTCAGTCGCGACTCCTCTGGGCGATACATCGTGGACTTACCGTTTACATCTGAACCCACACTAAGTGAAACAAAATTTCAAGCCTTGAAGAGATTCCTTTTTTTGGAATCTAAATTTCGCAAAGATTTCAATTACAAAAGACAATATGCAGAGTTTATGAGTGAATATCTCTCATTAAATCATATGGAGCTGGTTCCCGCTTCAGAGGAATATACAGGCAAATATTATCTTCCTCATTTCGGAATTTTGAGAGAGGATAGTACAACTACAAAATTACGCGTAGTTTTTGATGCCTCTTCAAAGGACTTAAAAGGCCGTTCTCTAAACGATTTCCTCAAGATTGGTCCAAAACTTCTTCCAGAACTATTCAATATTTTAATACAATTTCGGTCCTTTAAAGTAGGCTTCTCAGCCGATATTGAGAAAATGTTTCGGCAAATTTTAGTAAATCCAAAGCACACAGACTACCAACGTATTTTGTGGCGATTCGAAGAATCACAGCCTATTTCTACATATAGGTTACTGAACGTAAGTTATGGAACTGCCACAGAGCCTTTCCTCGCTTTTAGAACCTTGCGGAAATTGTCTGAAGACAACAAAAATCAGTTCCCTGAAGTCTTCAAGATGATAACTGAAAACTTTATGGACGATCTCCTTTATGGTGCCAAGTTCCTAGAAGATGCCAAGAGTCTCATCTCTAACTTAAATGAAGTCATGGAGAGTGGTGGATTTTCCCTAAGGAAATGGTCTTCAAATATGCCAGATGCCATTTCAGCCCTATCCAAAGAGAAGCGATACAACAATTCAGATATCGAAATTCAAGATGACGAGACGGTGAAGTTATTGGGTTTAGTCTGGAATACGGCCAGTGACATGCTCCAGCTGAAAATCACCCAGCTGTCCAATGTCCACACAAAACGAGAATTGTTGTCTGTTGTGGCGCGTATATTCGATCCTTTGGGAATTTTATCTCCTACTACAATTCTCTTGAAAATAATGATGCAAGATCTTTGGAGGGAAAAATGTGGTTGGGATTACCAGATCCCAAGCCAACTTCTGCATTCATGGCATGAATTTCACTCTCAAATCGAAATCTTGAAGGACGTTAAAATAACCAGATTCATGAACACAGTCCACAATACAGATCAACTGATTCAACTGCATGGTTTCTGCGACGGTTCGGGTAAGGCCTATGGTGCTGAAATATATCTTAAAGTAATTTCAGACACTGGTGAAATCTCAGTCAGCTTTGTCGCTGCAAAGACTAGAGTAAATCCCATCAAACCAATAACGTTGCCATGAATCGAGATCTGTTCAGCTCTTCTACTTGCTTAATTGTGCTGTGCAGTCTTGGAAACTCTACCTATCACAGTTCATGACATCTATCTCTGGACAGATTCTCAAATTGCTTTGAGCTGGATTTATGCTCCTCCTTCAAAAGGAAAACAGTTTGCTTTAAATCGTGCGAACAAAATTAAAAGTCTTATTCCAGAGGCTAAGTGGCGTCATATTTCTGGAGCTATGAACCTCGCAGACTGTGCATCCAGGGGCATCCTACCTGCACAACTGCTAACACATAAACTTTGGTGGAGTGGTCCCACTTGGCTGAAGGAGCCTCAAACCATTACACATTTTGTGATAGAACCCACTCCTCCAAATAATTGTACCGAATCAGAAAGCGCCATTCAAGTGACAAATGTCACCAATATTCCTGAATTTTTATTGAAGTTTTCATCCTTTATGAAACTATCCAGAGTTATGGCATGGTGAAAGCGATTCATAAACAATTCAAACCCTTCTAATGACAAAATCTCAGGATGTCTAACTTCAAAGGAGATTTCAATCTATTAATAATACTGTAAAAATCATCCAACATCATGAATATTCGAGAGAAGTGAAATCTTCTCAAACAGAACAAACCATTGCCCACAAATCATAAATTTCTATCCCTAAACGTTTTTCTTGACGCTGATGGTATAATTCGTGTTGGTGGGCGCCTCTAACGGCATCAATACTTGACATTTGATTATAAGCACCCCATGCTATTGCCAAAACACCATGTTTTCGCGAGAATGCTCATTAGGCATTTTCACGAGAAAAATTTGCATGCGGGTGCGCAATTAGTGCTCTCATTACTCCGACAAACATAGTGGTTTGTGAGTGGAAGGTCTACTGTTCGCCTCGAAATCAACAAATGCCTTATATGCAAAAAACTAAAGGTAAGGTCATGCCAACAACTAATGGGAAACTTCCCTGTTGACAGAATTACCCAAGTACGACCTTTCTCAAAGGTGGGCATCGATTTTGCTAGGCCTTTCTTAACCAGGCCAAACGCCGCTAGGATTAAACTCAGAATCAAATCATACATTAGTGTTTTCATTTGCATGTGTGCGAAGGCAGTACACATTGAAGTAGTGACTGATCTATCTTCCCAGGCTCTTCTCGCTGCTCTACGACGATTCATTGAACGTCGTTGCCTTCCTACTGATATCTACTCAGATAACGGAAGGAATTTTGTGGGTGTCTCCAAATATTTGAAGGAGCTCTTTGCAATTCTTCGACAGAGAGAAAACCAGGATTTCATTTCTAGCAATTCTATTACTTGGCATTTTATCCCTCCCTATTCCCCTCTTTTTGGTGGCATATGGGAAGCGGCAGTAAAACTGACTAAAAATCATCTACTGAAAGTGAGTAAATCCAGTATTCTCACCTTTGAGGAATTGTATACGCTCACGTGCCAGATAGAGGCTTGTATAAATTCAAGGCCTCTAACTCCACTCTCTGCTGATCCATCAGACATCCGGGCTTTAACTCCTGGACATTTCATTGTCGGTGTCCCCCTATTAGAGATTCCAGATTCATCGGAGTCTACAAATCTTCCCATGAGTGCCAGGTGAAGTTTAATCCAAAAACAGAGGCAGCAGTTCTGGGAAAGATGGTTCCGAGACTATCTACATTATCTACAACAACGTCCAAAGTGGACAGTACTCCAACCAAATATACAAGTTGGAGACTTGGTAATTGTACATGATAGTGCCTGTCCTCCAATGCTATGGAGACTAGGCCGAATTACCGAGACTCACCCCGGTCCAGACAATCTCATTAGGGTGGTTTCCATCCGAACTCAAAACGGGGAAATTAAACGTCCCATTTCCAAGGTGACATTACTAAATTCTGACAATTAAACTTTCCTGGGGGGCGGAGAATGTTCAGCATTGCTTCACCTTTCTGCCAAAAGATGGCAGCACATGTAAAATTGTTTTGTTTGTTTGTTTAAAAATTATAATTTTTTTTAAGAATTAAGAGCTTAAAGATTAATATTTAAATTGGTAAATTACTTTCTAGATTTTTAAGAATTTTTGGAATAATTTATTTAAACATTTATTACTTTAAAACTTAATAGAATTTTTATTATTTATTCTCTTCATTGTAAAAAAAAGACCGAGGCATGCTGGGTAATTTTGAATGCGGTTTGATTTTTAGTTGTTCTATGCTTATACTGGAATTTTCTCTTAAAAACGCTGTTGCTATTTATTCTATGTTATCTATTCATTCATTTTTTGAGAAATTCCAAATATTTATTTAAAAATCGGAACTTCCGGGTTAACTGCTAAAATCACATTATTGCATTTTATTCTAAAGCGTATTTACAGCAAATAACAAATGGATTTCCTAATATTCAACCACACCATTTTTGGTAAGTAAATTCTGCTTATTATAGAAAAATAAATTCCCATGGCATCGCAGTTATATTATTATAAATTTCATTAACAAAATAAATCTGTTTTAACTACTTGAAAAGTTTTGTGTATTGTTCATTTCTCTATTCTTTATGTCAGTTATCTATTTTTCTCTATTCTTAAATATTGTTCTTTTAATTTTATTTTCGCTATTAAATATTCTTAATGATCGTACACCCAGAATACTCAATAATTACAAAAATGTCGACAATCAGGTTAAAATTAAAATCAAAAATTTCAAAACTAATAAATGGAAAGAATTTATTGAGTCACTAGCTCCCACTGATAACTCAATTTGGCAATATCTTAAAAGAATTAGGAAACCCCATAAGCCCCTTCCAACCTTTAACTCCAGTTCTGGTATCTTAACTAGTGACTCTGACAAAATTGAGGCCTTAGCAGCGAATTATGAAACCCAATTCAACCCCCACTCTAGTGTTTTTTGCCCAACTACAATTGATAAAGTCTATGATATCCTCCAAAACTTTCAGTCGAGTAATCACAATAGTGAGATCGAAAAAAACACTGTTAGCGAAGTCTTAAATGTAATTAACTCCCTCCCTAATAGAAAAGCCCCTGGTCAAGACGGTATCACCAATAATGCCATTAAAAATCTCCCCCTTCATTATGTCAACTATTTAACTGATTTAATTAATAACATCTTTAAATTTAAATACTACCCGCATCCCTAGAAATCGGCCATTATTTTCCCAATTCATAAGCCTGGTGAGGATCCTTCCCTACCGAAAAACTATAGACCCATTAGTCTCTTATCTTCTCTTTCTAAAGTGGTTGAACACATTTTTTGTAGCCGACTTCATAATTTTATCGATAGCAATAATATTCTCTCTAATGCCCAATTTGGTTTCTGACCCAAACATTCTACCACACATCAGCTGCTTCGTGTTACTGAGTACATCCATGATGGACTACAGAATAGAATGCAGACTGGTGCTGTCTTCTTTGATATTCTTAAAGCTTTTGATACTATCTGGCACAGTGGCCTTATCTATAAACTCATTAAATTTAAAATGCTAGCTGCCCTAATTAAACTTATACAATCCTATCTTTCGGACAGAACTTTTGCTGTAAGCTATTCTGGTACCACTTCAGCTCTACACCCTGATAATGCGGGAGTTCCTCAAGGTTCGAAACTCGGACCGGTCTTATGTAACTTATTTATAAATGATATCCCCACCACCCCGAACACTTCGCTTGCCGTCTATGTTGATGACACAGCCATTCTCGCTAAAAACCATAATGTCAGATATATGCATACTTACCTCCAACGTCACATTAACATTCTTGAGCGCTGGTTTGATAAATGGCGCATTAAATTAAATCCCAGTAAAACAAAAGCTGTCTTCTTTTCATACAATAGGATTCTTCCACCCCCAGTTAATGGTCAGCTCATCCACTTTGAAAGGAAAGTGAAGTATTTGGGTATCTTCATGAATAGTAAGCTTACTTGGAAGAAAAATATTAATAATAATATCTGCAAATTTTTTAAAGCTAGAAAAGATATCGCCCATGTCCTGTACCAGAAGGATATGAGTATAGAAAATAAACTTCTGCTTTACAAAACAGTACTTCGACCTACTGTATACTTCTTTATGCAATATCTGTATGAGAGTCAGCGGCTAACAGTCATGTCCAGAAATTGCAATGCACACAAAATAAAACCTTACGTCTAATCACTAAAGCCAATAGATATAAAACTAACTACTCCCTCCACAAACATCTAAATATTGAACCCAATCGCCTGGCTATAATTAATCTCGCCACTAAATTTTATAAGTCTTTACTTCACCCCTAATGAAGAAATTGCCAATCTTCCTGATTATGACAATAGATAATTTAATCGTAGACCTACAGCGACTCTAGTGCTTGACACTGGGATTACTTCAAACTTTTCTTTCCCGTAATTTTTCTTTGTCATTCCGTTTTCCTTAAATTCATTCTAGAGCGCTTAATTTTCACCCCCCCTTTTTTTCCTAATTATATGCAGTCACATCCTCTTACGCTTTTTTGAAAAAGGAAGTGTGTCGTCTCGTTGGTGTAATTTGCCTCTGCGAATCCTCATGGTCAGCCGTCCTCCCTGATAATATCTTCTGCTAAGAACCTGGATCCTGTTTCGTCAACTAATCAGGTTGCGGGACACATTTTGCTCTCAACCAGCAGTTAAGCTTGATCTTTTTTAACCTCTGTAATACAAATTCATCATCTTGCTTCCTTTTTCAGCCTGTTTTCAAGCACAGGTTGCTTGATAGTTCTTTCCCATCCTGGGTTTGATCCCAGCGTTTAATATCTTTGCTGCTCACGGTCCTCTGTGGCTCGTCTTCGACTTTTGAGAGTTGAATCTTTATATTTTGCTTTTTATCTTATCTTATACTGGAATATTTTATTTTGACAAGTCTTGCTGATTTAATTTTGTGTTAACTTTAACTTACTAAATTCTAATGTTTTATTTTTATTTTTGTAACTTCTTTAATTTTTTTTGTAACATAACCATTTTTTTTACTTGATTCATTTCCGCTTGGACCATGCGTGAAAAGCTTCAGTGCTTCCCATACCCATACCGAGGGTAAAGGGCTTTCTTACCCCTATTTGGAACCTTACGAAAACTTTTTGTCCATGTCCATGCGTCAAATAAAAGCAGTAAATTCAGACGACTTTAAGAGCGATTCCTATATGTCCTCAAACAGCTCATTCAAAGAAAGAATTTCAGCCAATCAAGTGCCTGAAATTATCGAGAAATCATTAAAGGAATTATGGCGGTTATCATGTTTTCCAACTTCTATTGTGATGAAATGTTTGTCGGGGATTTACGCAATTGTTGCATGCGCTAACGGACTGCTATGTGAACAGGACCTTACAGTACTTAAAATGTACTTTATTTAGTATATGTATATTATGTACTTATTCGTAGATTTTCCCTTTTAGATGTGCAAATATTTTTCTTTTCAATAGCTTTCTGTCCATGTCTATTGATTGCTCATAAAATAAAGCTAAGAGTTATGCGTCAAAATAATTTTTTGAACTATGGTTTTAGAGAGATCTTAACTCAAACACTGAAATGCTCTTACGTTTCCATGATTAAATTCAAGGTACTAGTGACATTGAGATATGGTAATGAAAATGTCGTAATGCTTTTATCCAGAGGCGCAACCGGAAGTGAGGGGTGGTACGATGATTAATCAATAGAAATAAGTGCTTCTCCAGTATTGTTCTCATCAACCCTTTTCAGAAACGAATTCTGATTGCGCAGCTATATTTTTGATATTTTAATTGGGCAATCAATGAATGTAGATAAGTCTTAAATTATTTAATATTTTTAACAGCATAGCGATGTTAGAAACATTAAATAATTTGTTGCCACAAATATTTCCGATGGAAATATTTGCGATAAACATTGCCTGCGTTTCGTTCAAGTAGAATCTAAACAATTCTCTTCTTCATTCGTATGTTCTTAAATCTTCCACGTTTATCGATGGATTTCCTGTTTCATAAACTTAAAATCTGAGTTTATGACCAAACAGCTTCAAGAATATTTGATTAGCTGAAACATGCTTAATTTTCAGAAGAACGAACAAATAAAATAAGGAATTCTATCATTTCAAGAAATGATAGTATATATGAATACGTGGCTATTCATAAGCGGTCTTTACCTCTTGGATTCCAGTTATGAGTCATTGACCTAATGTTAAATGTATTAAAGGACGACCCGCACTCATCGTAGCATTAGATGTATTAGGAAGGCATTAGCAGTGGCGCACCCAGGGGGGGGGGAAGGGGACCTGCCCCCCCAAAGAAATAGATATTGCATTATGAATACTGATTTTGCATTATAAATATTTTTATCCGTTCGTCTCGCCCCTCCCCCCGATGCATTATAAATATTTTTATCCGTTCATCTCGGTCCCCCCCCCAAGAAAAAATCCTGGGTGCGCCACTGGGCATTAGAATACTATGTATTTAAAAATAGCATTACAGCACTAGGTATTTAAAAATAATTAGAATTTATTTTAAGTAAAGAGTTGTGAAGAATGGAATTCGAGAAAATAAGGGAGTTCATCAGATGTCTTGATCACGTAGAGGTTATGAGAGAAAACATTTTTGTTTGTTTGTTTACTGGCATTAAAATTTACTGTTTGATTTCCTACATGTTTCTGATTCAGCTATATCTTCATGCAATTTAGTTTATTCGTTAGTCACAATTCGTGTTCTCGCTTTGAAGTTTTAAATTATTTATCATTTAAGAGTAAATTTTTATCCTTAATATCCCGTTTCCTTGACAAAATACAGTTAGATATTTTGTCAGTATTTTGTAAATGACAAAATACAGACATGTCAGTATTTTGTCAGTGTCTGTTTGTCATTTTGAACAGATGCATAACTAACTGTATTTGAAAAATGCAGTTAGTTATGCATCTGTTTCTATAAATAGATTCATTTTACATTTTAAACAATTGACTTATCGTTCAACAGCTAGTAAATGTTTTCGCTCTATGAATAGAGCTATAAGATTTTCATTTAACTTTTGTTTATTTTCGAAAAGCAGAAACAGCGACACATTGAATAAAAAATCATTGAAACTATTTGCAAAACAACTTTATTTATAATTGTATGTTTTAAAAACTACAGATGCAAAAGCACAGAAGTTTTGTCGAATATAATATAAAATTTAGCACATTAACATTTCAAATTCAACCATGCAAACTATTTTTTTAAATGAGCTAAATGCATAAAATATTCATAAATGCAAAAGTACAATGCAAAGTAAGCTATAAATCTTAAAACTGTCCGAAAAGTTTTCGTAACGTAACCATTCGGAGAAAGTATTATATAAATGCTGCAAGAATGGAAAATGCATATTAATAAATTTTTGAAACAGTTATTGGAAAAGTGTCACACTTTTGCTTTTTGAAAACTGCATGTGTTATTTATATTAGAAAAAAATGTGTTAAATTGTTCAAGATTTTTTTTTTCTCTCCGATAAATAGATTTTTTTTTGAGTAAATAAAATCAAATGAGGTCCGTTACGCACAAATTTTTCCTGTTTTTCTGTTTACTATACTTTTGTAACGGTTTTTTCTCTCTTATGCTTTTTAATACAATGATGAAATACTTTTTATATTTCATCTTTGTTTTTGTTTTTCAAAATATCTTTAATACAAAGATATTTTGAAATATTTTTTATGTGTACATAAAAAATATTTCAAAAAATTTGAAATATTGCTTTAAAAAAATAAAAAATTCAGAATTTAAAACATGTTCAGTTTTCTATGTATCTGAGAAATCAATAGTTCTTGTAGCAGTTCCCATAATTTTTTTTTTACTTTTCTGTACAGAAAAGATTAAAAATAATTTGTCTTCAGAATTCATAAAAATTTTATTCATATAGTTTTTAACTTCGGGTGAATTGAAAAATCCCCCCTTTTTTCGCAAAGTAATTTTTTACTTCAGAGTATATATTTCTAGAATTCTTACTGTAAATGAAAAAAAAACTTGAGGAGAGTTTAATGAACTGCATCGCTGAACAAAATTTGGTAGGTGGAGCCTGAGCGGAATTTCAAATTACATTTTAAGAAGGCAGATCACGAAAAATTCCAGTCCGAAATGAATCTGCAGGGTACGTACATTAAAATACAGCATAAAATTGTTTTGTTTGGCAACATAATCATCTAACAAACATAAAGTCTATGTTAGCTGATTTTAAAACATGTATGATATGTTTTGAGCCAAGAAAATAACATACTTTTTTTCGGAAAATTTCTCTTTCTGAAACCCTTTTAGAAAATAATGTAAACTAGTAACTCGTTTAAAAGAGTTATTGTGTTGTATTTTATTCTCTAATATAATGCCTCGTTGAATTTCCAAGCATTTTCATAGGGATTGTGTAGCTTTCCTCGCGCAGACGAAAATTTGCGCAAAGAAAGTAACATCAGAGACTTTAAGATGAGATAGAGAAATGGTTCAATACGAATGGATGACGTGCTTTTACACCTGGGTTTAAAGTTATATGTATTATCCTTTTCCCTAAAAAAAAAAATAAATAAAAATAAATAGTTGACTTCCTTACTTTGCTTGCAGTGGTACTGTCAGATTTTTAAAAATGTATTTATTTATTCTTTATTTTTATTCATTTATTTATTTTTTGTTCTGGGGGGGGGGGGTATAAAACATGGGATTACAATTTTTTTTTCTTTTGTCTGATTTTGGGTTTCTGAGTGTGTGTGTAGGTGAGTGAGTGCATGAACCTAAAACACTTTCCTTGGTTTCGTCACTCTTTGGCAAGTAAAAATTTGCCGGTAAGTATCTTGAATCCTTGCTCATATTCATTGGAACTATGTTTCATTTTTAGGATAAAATGGTAAATTCACCTAGTTTAAATTACATTATGTCACAGATTAAGGAAACTAACTAAGATATTTTCTAGCGCTAGATCGGGAAATTAATCTGTTTTAAAGAGAGGTTAAACATGCATTCCTTTCACACATACATGGATATAAATGGCATGCATATGTATAAAATCATCATATTCCATGAGGTGCGAAGCTGAGTTTTCCCAAATAAGGGGAATATCATTTTCTGCTTTTTAAATTTTATCTTTATACACTTAAAGAAATAAGTCTGATGCTAGAGTAATGTCATTACATATTTCATCCGAATGAAATATTAAAAAAATAATAAATAAGTAAAGCAATTTTTCATGCTGTCCTTTTTCGTTATGAAATAGTAACTATAGGTTGTTTCTGAACTCAGGGCAGAAAAAGAAGATCGTGCTTTGATCTGGAATTTTGAACTGGGTCACTACTCCTATTTCTGATCTGTAAGGTAAGATAGAAAGAAAAGATAAAACACTACGTTTTACAGGGTCAAATGGATGATGTTTCAATTTTGTGGGACAAATTACAGAAAAAAAAACGCTGCTCTTTAATATTTGCTTTTGAAATGTAAATCTCAGTTATATCTCTGAATTTACTGTTTGTCTTATAGACATTAATTTTTTTTATAAATACGAAGTGAGATAAAAATTTTGATGTATGTAATGTTGTAAAGTGCAATGAAAATAGCTTTCAGCAAATACCAAAAAATAATTGGGTATTTTTAGAATCATATGTTGTGTGATATCATATTGAAAATACCTCAAATTGATAAAAAATGAGTTTCCCTAACCCTTTGCTGTTATCTTTTAGTTATATCCATTTTTTATTAATATTTTTAAATTTTAAAAAAAACTCCTCCATTGTCAGATGCGATCAAATTTTGGGTCGTCGCGTAAATTTCATGTTCTGTAGATGATTTTATTTTATTTTCTGTTTCATAAAACTTTTACCGATATTTCTAAATCAGAACCAGATTTTTCGGGGATTTTATTTTATTTCCGTTTCATAAAACTGTTTCCGATCTTTCAAGAATTATTTCTAGATCTTTATGCAAAGATACCAGTGATTCTTTTCTGGGAATCTGAAAAATTACGCAGGACACTAAACTTTAGTGATGATAATAAAATTATAAAAATAGGAAAAGGAGACATAAACTAGATATAGACAACTTTACGCTCAAAATTTCGTTTAGTTTAGTGATGTCATATTATGTTATGGAAGCTGAAATTTTAATATAAAATCCTACAGTTTTGATATGTATGTCTTGAGATATGAGAAAATACGTTTTACTTTTGAAACGTGTTTAAGATTCTATAAATTTTGAAAGCATTATTCATTAAGTGTTGACTAGCGATTCTAGAAAATATTTCTTTGAATGAAAGGAGATATCTTTTTTTTTCTTTTTCTAAATTAATTCTACTTTTTACAACTGATGTTCTCAATACATATCCACTATACGTTAATAAGGATTTACAAATCTGAAACAATTTGTTTTCTTTATGGAATTTAAAATATTCAAGCAAACACTAAATTTCATATAAGAACAAAATAGTTTATACATAACCACAAACTTATGTGCAGTGTACATTAGCTTTTTTCGTATGCTTTCGTATTTTATTGAAAAAAGGGTTTCTGTGTCAAAAAATATTCAATATTCCCTTAAAATCTGTTTTGTAAATCAGTAAATTATTTGCGTTCCTTTGAAGTTTTAAAAGTTGTTTTGAGGGATAAGGAAGCTCTGAATAAGTATTATAGTTAATAATTTAACACATTAATACATGAGAATTAATCCCATCATAAGTGTAACATGAAAAAATTAATCACATGATAAGAAGGATCATATATGGCATTAAAAATACTCGTCGTGTTACTATGGCTATCTTATCTCTCAGACGATAATTCTGTCTAATACAACTGAGAATAGGCGATAATGATATTTAATACTTACGACCACTATTCGCTAAAAAAGTACAATATAAAGCAGTTTACTAGGTTTCCAAAAGTGGAATACTTTCATCGTCTAGAATATTAATAAACGTAGCATCACATCGTACAATAATATTAGCATAACGGAATCTCAAAACTATTACATTCTGGTTATTAAAACCCTAAAAATTAATATAATTAGTTAAGCTTATAATTAAATGTAAAAGATAAAAGAATATATAATTCACAATACAGCGAATTCACGACGAGTCGCATTTGTGGGTACAAATCAAATATGTATATTTCAAGTTACTGCAAGTTAACTTATCAGAAAATATGAAATTCACCAGATAAATTAGTAATATACCGCTAATTTCATTTACAGACACACACAAAAAAAGAATACGTTTAGGCTTTTTATTACCGAATGCAGTTCTTACAAAAACATTAAGTTGCTCTCACGTGTAATTACGTGTAACATTAAGTTGCTCTTACAAGTAATACGTGAACTTTCTGAGAAAATGTATAAAACTCGTTCTATTTTAAACATGTAAAAATACTTATGCCATTATTCTTTTCCAGGTAAAGCTTATAACCTTTCACTTTTTTGACTAATTTCATTCGCACAAACGGCATTTACTTCGACTTCCGGAAGAGAGGGTAACATTAACCTGTCGTAGACGAAACCGGAATTCCGTAAAACGGGACGAATATTCAATTTATCGACTTGTCCAGAATTTACTGTATTGACTTCAATATGACATAACTCATAACTCATTTGAAATGAAAATGAACTAAAAAATGGTAATTACATATACAGTTAAATTAATTTTTTATTATAAATTTAAGTTATATAGTTACTATTATATTCTGTTTTTCAGGTAAAAAGGCCGAATAATAAACTACGCATTAATTAAAAAAATTGTATTATCATACATCAGCATTCTCAGGAAAACATTTTCAAAATAGCAAATATAAGTATCTTTTATTATAAAGCTCTTTACTTCATTAAAAAAGAAGCTGAACTCAAAAACGCTAAATAAAGAGAGAAAAGAAAATTCTCTTAAAACGATATTGCTTGTTTAACCAAGCATACAAATACCACAAACACTATCAGTTGAGAAGTTCTTCTCAACAACATTTTTTCTAGTCAGCACCAATATACATACATCAGTCTTTTCCGTTGATCAAAGTAAATCTGCTAAAGAAAAGTTTGAATGATGTTTTTATTAGAACAACAATTCCATGCGCATAGGCGTAGCGTGCTTCTAACTTTTTTTTTTTTTTTTTTTTTTTTGGGGGGGGGCACGAATTGAATTCAGTTACGGCCTTCCTCCGCGCATTGACTGCCGGCGGTCCTTAAAATATGAAATACTATGATTTTTTGAAATTGAATAACAATAGAATTGATGTTTGAGTAGTATTCAAAAGTTATACAATGAGAAAATTAAATATAATATAAATAAAATTAAAAAAAAAATAACATTGCATTTGTGTTATGGATCATATCATTATTAAAAACTATGTTAAGGCTAAAGACACAATCGGAATCTTTAGTTTCACAGTTTCAAAAAGCAAAAAAAAAAAAACTTTCTTAAAAGTTTTCTACAATTTTCCGATTTTAACTAAATTTCTAATAACGTTTTAATTTATTTCAAGTTAAGTTCCCCCCCCCCCCCGACGCTACGCCTATGGTCATGCGTATTCCGAAGAGACTATATTAATTCATAATTTTGAAAAAACTTTGAAAAAAATTATGAATATTCTTTTATAATTTTGATGTTACGCTCTTTTCCGCGACTGAACAAGGTGCATGATTAATAACTGAAAATACGTTTACATAGATAGCACTTAAGGATTTATTTTCTTTCCTATTTCAAACTCGTATTTCATCTAACTGACAAGTTGAAAAATTGATTTGCTATAATTAAAAGAACTTAAGAGTAAAAATACTTTAAAACTATCTTTTTAGCTCATCATACTTTTCTATTAGCAGATTACATCTCTCGAGACTGTTATTTTGTAACACATGTTTACTTAAAAACGAATCCATTGTGAAAAGGTACACTTCAACATTCACGAACATTCTAACGTACAGGCCTAATTGACGTTAAAAAAATCCAGACATGACTGTCTAGAAGGGTAAGAATTACTTTGAAATAACTAGAGTTCTATGAATCTCAGTTTCACTTGGCTTACAAAAGTTGCTGGAATCCCGCGGAACGTCTTCCCCAAACTGAGGAAGTAATCACTGCTAAATCGAAACTGGGGGTATCTGTTCTACCTTTCTCTCTCGTTTGTCCCTTCGTGCTGCTAGTTTTTCTTCGAGTCCTTGGATCATCCTCTCCCTCTGCATCGTTTGGACTTTCATAAATTCACCGACATTTTGCGTGTGTTGCTTCCGAAGCTCTCCTATTTTTTCTGGAAAATAAAATAAAGATGTGACACTGTTAGTATTAAATAATCAAAATTCTTGTATAACTGAATCAAAGTAAGATATCTTGGATACTGTTTAACGTCACATTACATAATCGAATCTAGAAACAACCTAGTTCATAAAAAGCGGAAAAATTTAAAGTAGCCATGTTCTTAATTCAAAATTTACCATTCTCTAAAACGTTCTTTTATGATCGATAAAGATGGTAGCCGAAGAATCTGTCATGGCTGCATCACGCTCATAGACTCTCTCCCGGGAGCCAGTCGTTAGATGCGACTCGCAAAGGGAGGAAAAATCCTGCAGCGGATTGGATAATTCTACGTAAGCGCGATATTTTCAAACATCATGGGCCAAAAAAAAAATAAATAAATAAATAAAATGAACTTTGAAATCCAGTACGTCTCCATCCACTGTCGTGCAAGCAAAGATGACGTCTCGCGATGTTAGGCTTATCGCCGCCATCCTCGCGATAAAATACTGAACAACCCTACAATCAGCTGACTGTCCAGTGTAAGCTGGATGTTTCCATGTCTCGTGAAAGTGCCTCTGAGTGAGATACCGCCATTACGAAGGAAGGTCTTGTGCATGTGAAACAGATAACTAAAGGCGCATCTACACGCAAGCGAATCAGCTCCCCCGTCAATAATTCCCCCCCCCCCAACGGGGGGGGGATTATTTCGTCACTTTGATCATTCGTCTTAAAACCACTTTCCGGAGTACGAATCATCAAAGGGACGAGGGACGCCATAAAACCTCCTCTCGGCGACGGGACCAAAAAATCACTGCTTTGCTACACTTCGCTCTCTGTTTCGCGAATGTGTACTTCCAGGGACAGATTAATTTCGGATGTCTTCACGAGTTCTTCTCTGATCCGCGTCAGGGTTACGCCTATTTTCCCATCTCATAATTTGGACGGGATCAGGCTCACAGTTTTTCTCGTATTCAGGAGCTGTTCGTCAGAATATGTATTGATAAATTTCTAATCCCACGTCTGAGGTATTAATTTGTGAACAATACTTTTAATGACGTTTGAGACATTTTTATTTAAAAAAATAACTACGTTTTAGAGTTTTAAGAGCCATAGTGGATTAATAAATATCAAAAGCTAACATAAATACAGAGACAGACACACACACACACACACAGGTAGAGAAAGAATGTGACAATACGCAGCTATTCAACAGTTTTCTGCAGAACTTGTAGTTTTTCAACATATATTGTATTCGTATCGAGTACACTTATGATCATGCGGTGTGAGCGATTCCTTTACCTTCCACATGTTTGTAGAAAGAAGCAACGTAGCTGACGTGGAAAAACTGACACCTGTGATTTTTCAGGAAATCATTTATTTATAAAGTAAACACGGAGACTGATGATAAAACGTCTGAAGTAGCATCAAACTGAAGCCGTTATCTTAATTTTTTTATTGTATCCGGCGTAGATAAACATTAGATACGTTAGACAAACACAATTTTTTGTCGCTTTTATGAATATGGTCAATTCAAAAACGAGAGCACTTTCCACAGAATCGAAATTTTCGTCTGTGTATTAGTACACCAAATTCTTTTGTTCAATAAGCATGAAATTTCGGGATAAATTCATTACGATTACGTGTTATGAAATGATACAGAATAAATGAACTTTACTCCAGTTTTGACTGAAATGTTTTCTTGTCTTTGAAATCTTTATCCCTTCGTTCGTCATTAAATAATCTATCATGCATTCGTTATCTGCTCGGTCGGTGCTCACGTTTTATTTTCGAAATTTCCTGATATCTGATTATGAAAATACTCGTGTATTATCCATTACAGCACGTTTCTATAATGAATCAGCTAGATGACATCAACTTAGTGATTTATTTGATTTATATATATATATATATATATATATATATATATATATATATATATATATATATATATATATATATATATAACAAATAGTTGAAAGAGAAAACCTGTATTAGCACTAAAGCTACATGCAGCCAGGAACCAAAAACATGAAAAGATAAGTATGATAGAGGTTTTAGACAGCATCTCTTCGTCAGCGGTGTCAGTACTGTCTATAAACCAATGGATTGTTTCCGATGAGTATGATCTATACAATAAACACACTCAGACACCGTACAATCCATGAAAAACAGAATTGAATAAAGAGTTATTTAACCAAAGAACACCAAGCCTGGCGCTAGACAGAGTGGAAGTTAAGAACATGTAACCGCAAGATGACTGACGTCACAAAACTTGCAACCATGGAGATTATGGATTCTCAGTTACTGACTTACTATGGATACTGTATTTTAGGACTATTAAATCTTTATTAATTTAGTTTTTTATTATTATTACTAAGAGTTATTTTTATTCTTATTTTTATTTTTACTTGGGATTTTATTTTATTTTTTATTTTTTATTTTTAGTAGTTATTTTTTCTAATTTTTCTTATTATTATGTTTAACTTATTAAATGCAACAGAACAAACTATTCATTAAAACTAAAACAACCAATTATGCATTTGGATAGACTTTCGGGGTAATTATTACGTGTTAGCACAGCTTTCAAGTCTAAAATATGCTTATTCCTATTGTCTTTAGAACATAGCCTATTTATACGAACTAACTGATTTACAATAATGTTATTAAAAACAGATTTATGTAAACAGGTTAGGTAATTTTGAAATTTAACAATATTAAAATTATAGTCAGATCTTTTGTCGTATAAGTCAAAAGTAAATTTGCTGTGAGAATTTAATTTAATGTTAATATCTAAAAAGTTTACATTAATATTATCATGGCTACTTTTAATTAGTTTCAGATTAGGAGGGTAAAAATTTAAGTCTATATGGTTATTACTTTTATTAATTACTATTATATCATCTATATACCTAAATATATTGTAATTGCAATTTTCTATATTATTAATTCCAAAATAATGTAAGTATAAATTATCTAGCATACTTGAAGCATTACCACCTTGTGGTACACCTTTGGACTGTAAGTATATACTATTATTATGAACTATGTAATTATGTTTAGTTACTAAATCTAGGAGCCTATTGAAACGAGTTAGTTTAATTTCGTTGCCTAAGTATTGAATATTATTTTGTACTAACATTATGATTATTCTATTTAAATCGATATTATTAATATAATCGATATTATATCGATATTATTAAATGGATCTTTAAAATCATAAGTTACTACATTTTTACAATTATCTAATGTTTGTAGTTTTCTAATTAGACTAAAGCTATTATCAATTATACCACAAACCCCAGATGTTATATTTTTATAGATTAATTTAAGGTAATTTAATAATATTACACTTGCTTTAGTAGCATAAGTGTTGTGACCACAGGTTACTGCTCTAAAAACAATAGGTGTTTTATGAAATTTAGGAACTAAAGTAATATATGGAAAAAGATAATTGCTTGATGATATACCTAGTAGTTTATATTTTGCTATTATTTTCTTAATAATAATACTAGTAGTTTCTTTTAATGGCTGAAAAAGATCACTATTTTCTAGCTGTTTTTTTAAACTTATGGCAAAATATTTTTTACAAATAATTGCATAGTTGTTGGCTGCTTTATCTACATAAGTGATTATAAAGTCTTCTTGTAATTTTGTTATAGCATCTTTCAAGTATTTATAGGAATTTTTAATGTTATTACTATTATTGGGTAGTTTAGTATGTACTAGTTTTAGTAAATTAATTTTCCATTGGTTGAAGGCTTCTGTAGGTATAGAATAATTAATTGCTATTTTGTATATAAATTTATCTAAATAAGCATTTAAGAAACTTATTATTTTCTTATTATTATTAGTACTAGGTAACTTAGTTCCCAAACTCATCAACTCTCGCAGTGCTAAATTATCCACTATTTCCAAATTGCCTGTTATTACATGACCATGTGCCGTATCAACATAACTATTGTAATTGGGCAGATGACATACACAATTTAAATTTATTGATTGGAAAAAATTTTTTTAAGACCTGATTATAGTTAAATATACGTCTAGTCATAGGCGTAGTATATTTAAAGGCACGTTTTACTTTTATATCATTTATAGGAAACATATCATGAAGTTTATCAAATATACTATTGGAGTTTATATTATTTAGTTTATGGTTGGTAAAATTTAGTACACAATAAGTGTTATTAGCTGTATTTTGTTTTTTAAATAAGTTTATTTTTAAATGATTAGCCCGTGTTAATATTAAATCATATACCAGATGCTGATAATGATAATTCTTTATTTTAGTACTTAAAAATAGTTGATATAGCTTAATGATATGTTTTTTAATCATAGAAAATATCCAAGCTTTTAATTTTTTTATATTGATAATCGATAATAAACCTTTCCTGAAAATTTATTAAAGCATTTTTATATAAGTTACAATCAAAAGTCTTACTTTTATTATAACTTTTACCTCTTTTAGTTCTTTTTGATGTCTTAGTATCTTCTATTAGTTGAGGGTAAATAGGATGAGCTGACACATCAGTAAAATTGAAATTAACTATATTTTTCTGTTTATAAATTTGATTAAGGCCATATGGAAAAATAGTTTTATGCTTTTGCATATATATATTTTCATAATATAACCTTTCAGAGGATGATTTAATTATATCAACAATGGAGATTATCAAAATTATGTTTTTTGAAATGATCAAATTCAATGTTTAGTGGTTGACTATTTAGTGTGTTATATTTTTTTTATATTAGAACGGTGTAAATTTATTCTAATATGTAGTGGATTAGAAGTTTATCGTATATATTCCATATGACAACAACTACAGGTGATTTTGTATATGCAATTATAAGTTTTACAGAATTTTTGTTTTTGTGAATTTACTTGAATTTGTGAATTGTGTGCTAGGGGACAAGTTTTACAAAGCTTATTAGAGCATTTATCAAAAACCAATGTCTTTTGCCTGACTTGATAACATGGAGAGGGCACATTCCTTCGTAAAATAACCTCCAAATAGCGAAGTGCATTCTCTATTTAGCAAACTTTTTCTTGTGATCCAATATTTTTTCTCCATATTTCTGAAAATATTTCTGAACATTTCAAACTAATTCTTTCTTTTAACACATTTAACATATTAATTTTCTTTTAACACATTTCTTTTAACACGCGGATTACAGCTTGAAGAAAATACGCCTGAAGGGAATTTTGGTGTATTGCAAAGATGCGAGACGTATTATGAGAGAAAACACTTTTTCAAACAAAAAACTCAGACAAAGTTAACAAACTTTATCAGTAATTAAATTTAAGGACGCATGTGGTAATGTAAGCTTAAAATTACTTGTTATAATAAATGTGATAATGTCATTAAAATTAATTGATTTTAATATAATTTTTTTAATTGAATATACAGTGTATTTCCGGACAATGTTTTGTTTTATTCTTGTTTTCCTTGCAGATTTCTGTTTGATGGGTATGATATATAAAACAAATAAATAGACATTAATTTACAAAATAAAGGTATGATAAACTAATTTTATTGATAATATTTAGTGTTTATGAATTTAAAATCTGTCTTGTGTAGTTTAAAGTATTTTAAAAGATAAATCTCTATTTAACGAATTTTCCATATAACGAACTTTTTTTCGGGATTTAACGTTTTCGTTAAATAGAGGTCCGACTGTATATATATATATACACATTATATCAATCATTATATCAATACATTATATCAATCTTATTCACCCTATAATCAAAGCTACCGAAAAATTGGTGTGAAATAAAGGTTTATTTTGAAATATCCTGACTAAATATCCTGACATTTGAATTCATTCATCATATTATACACATATCCAGAAAAAGAATTAATTTATCTGCATTATCTTGAGAAGTAACAAAGCCTTATTTTGAGAGGTGTAAAAAATGTTTGGTTGTTAGCTTAAGGCTGCTGTGTACTAACCCTAATGGATTCGCTCACCTCAATGTTAACCTATGGAGTAAATGTGTCTACCATTGACAGCTATATAAATGCCAATTATCCAATAAAATAGCATTTTCAGATAGCCTGAACTTTTCTGCACCTTGCAGCAGGATTCATTTTATATGGCCAGCGTAGTCTTGCGGTGTGAGTTAGGGCGGCCGTGCGCAGTCGATGTCGACCACTACTGGTCTGGTGTCTGCAAGGCGTTGTCAGCCCGGTAATTCACATTCGGGCGAATGTCTAGCGACAAGTGTCTCCACGTTTGGCGGGGGGAGGGGGGGGGGATCGTCCATCAAAGGAATATATGAGCGTTTAAAACACATTTTACCAGATTTTCCCCCCGAATAATTGAAATTTAAAAATGTTATTTGCATTTTTTTTAGAAAAATGGAAAATGCCCCAACGTGTAAAATTTTTTTTCCCATTACGGAGTACAATAAAAAATAAATGAATAAATAAATAAAAAATAAATAAACAAATAATCATCTCTAAATCCAAGTTGTCAATCCTTGGACACATTTTCTCCATAGGCTAATACTGAGGTGAGCGAATCCAATAGGGTTAGTACACCGCAGCCTCAATTAATAAAAAAAAAGGTGAAACCTGTTTCAAAGGCTGCTGAATACGCTGGAGATCTATACAGTTGCTTTGTTAACTTAATAGTCAGTTTTTGTTATAAGTACAATTATATAACTGAACAGTTATACAGAGGCTGTTCACACATTTTTTGGACGATGTATATTGCATTCACAAAACTAAATTACATAAATTTCTTGTGTTTTAAATGTTCTATTTGACATCCCTTTTTCTGAACTATCTTTCGACACCACAATTTCCAGGATAATAATGCCTTTTGAAATGTCAGAAGAGGTATTCTATCCCATTCTTCCTGAACAGCTTTCCAGAGTCCTGTAAGGGTTTTGGGACGACGTTTGGATAATGCAGATTTTAAAAGTCCGAAAGCACAAAAATCCATAGGTGATACATCGGGAGATTTAGTAGGGATATCAGTGAAGGGTATGGCCTTGATATCAGTTTTTTGTTCCATTTCTTTTAGGAAATTTACAGTGGATTTTGATGTGTGACTGCTAGCTTTGTCCTGATGGAATCTCACAGATTGATGGCACTGTGGGTAAAGCGATGGTATTTCATTCAGAAAAATTGGCGATAAAATATGTTCCTGATAGTATTTCGAGTTAATCTTGACATTTTTTCCACTCTCTTTATTTTTAACTTGCCTTTATAAGAAAAACCAGCAACAATCATAAATCCCTTAGAAAAACATTCTTTCGATTCTTTGAACCATGTACTTAAATTTTTCTCTCCCTTTTTATGATAATAAATGGCTTTTTTTTTTGTTGCAATCATTTAAATACACCCATGATTCATCTATTGTGACAATTGTTTTCCATTTTTCTTTGGATAAGTGTTTCTCATATAGAATTCTGCATCGTGTCCAGCGTTCAGCGATATGATTTGGAAGAAGACGATGCACATTGCGTTTTTTCGCTTTCTTAAAATTTAAATCAACGTTTATCATTTTGTTTACAGTGGACACCGAGCATTTTAATGATTTTGCAACTGTCCTTTGACTAGGGGGATTTTCTTTTAACATTAAACAACGTACCTTTGCAATAGTCGAAGATGTCCGTTTTTTCCTTGGATACTTGTTTGGAATTTTTGTCCCACTTGAGGCTCCAATTTGACGTTTTTTTTCCTTTCTTGTTGACGATATTACCTATCGACGCTTTAGATATCACAAAACCATGACTCTCACATCGTTTTTGGATAACGGAGTATGCATATTTCTCTTCGGAAAGAGCATAAATGTAGCCTTCGAACCACTGCTTTGTTAAAATCGCCATTTTGAATAAAAAACAAAACTTTCAAGCCGCAGACAATAATTTTGACTTTTAAAAACATAGTACAATTGCAATTATTTCTTTTGCAGCAAACGAATTTTTATTACCGCTTACCAAAATCGTCTAAAAAATGTGCGAACAGCCTCTGTATAACATATGTTATATAAGTTCTGCGTTATATGCATAGAAGAAATATCTGTCACCAAAGAAGTCTATTCAGCCTCTTATCTCAATGATAAAAGACTTTTTTCCTTTAAAGTCGTTGTTCCGACTGGAACTATATGAATCTTCTTACGGAATCACGTCACTTGTGACGCGAAATTGTTCAGCGTGCATGCGCTATTTATGTAACTTTTCTTTCTCTTTTTTCTGAAGAGCTGATTAGATTTAGATTTCGACTAGATAACATGTGCTATAACTTTTAATTAAATTTTATTCTGAAATTTACTCAGCAGTCGCTTTGAGAGTTACTTACCTTTTTTTAATTCGTGACGGTGGCGTCACGACTAAGTGCACCTGCCCAGCTGACAACAAATCTCAGCTTATGGTAACGAGATAAGAAACGATTTTTAAGTGTTCATGTAAAATTTGAAACAATATCATTTAATGAGATATTAAATAATAGAAATAATATTCATAAATTACGGAAATTTATTTCTTCTAGGAAAGTTGAAGATAGACATGGATTTCTCACGTATTCAAGCGTCTTCCATTTTTGCATGATACATTTCTTCTGCTGAGGCATCCGAATGCTTACCACGTCGACTTTCGGCACCGAGGGAGCTCAGTCCGAATCCCGACAAGCGCCAGTGAATGCCTTCATGTCTACGCCTGGCACAGGCACATTAAATCTGTAAGTCGGAAGGGCCTTCCGTGTGGTGGTAGGAGTTTTGAGGGGGGGGGGGGGGTTACGAGCCGACCAGACGTCTCCCCTTGAGAGTTCTCGGTTAAAATTGTGGTGGCAGATGGCTAATTCGGACTCCCTCCTTTGTGGTGCCATAAAACCGGAGCCGCATTCCTAACCCCGTAAGCCTTCTATGGACCTGGTCTGGAATGTTCCATCCAGGCGGCATAAGAAACAACAACATTTCATCTATTCATTTGTAGCTATGACCCATGAGTTAAGGCTCCCGTGTACTAACCCTATTGGATTCACTCACCTCAATGTTAACCTATGGAGAAAATGTGCCTACTATTTACAGCTACATAAATACCGATAATCCAATAAAAATTCTGTTTTCAGATAGCCTGAACTTTTCTGCACCTTGTAACAGGAATCATATAAATTTCGTCTACCAAAGGAATGTAGGAACGTTTAAAACACACTAGACCAGATATTTTTCCCGAGTAATTTAAATTTTAAAATATTACATGCATTTTTTTAACGAAAAATGCCAAAAGGTGCAAAAGTTCTTTCTCTATTACGGAGTGCAATTTGAAAAAAAAAATCTTTCAATCCAAGTTGGCAATCATTGGACACATTTCCTCCATAGCTTAAGACTGCTATGTACTAAGAAAAAAAATCGTATTTCCTCTTCTTGCAGACTCTTGTGGTGGGAAGAGTCCAGTTGACAGTTCGAGAATTCCACCCCCCCTTAGGATTGACATTTTGAGGGATTGTAATGGCTCTCTCTCTATAAGGGGGTTAAGCGCTGTCACCAAATATTTTATTTAAAATATATTTTGTCAACTATTTACAGGTACATAAATGCTGATAATCAAATAAAATTGGTATTGTCAGATAGCCTGAACTTTTCTGCAAAGCGCTACAGGATTCATTTTATAAATTTCGTCCATAAATAAAGTGTGTTTATAAATTCATTTTATAAACACACTATACCGGATTTTTCCTTGAATAATTTAAATTTAAAAATATTAATTGCATTTAAAAAAAAAACGAAAAATGTACACAAATGTAAAATTTCTTTCTCTATGACGGAGTACAATCTTTTAAAAAAAAATTCTTTGAATCCAAGTCAGCAATCCGTAGACAAATTTTCTCCATAGGTTAACATTGAGGTGAGCGAATCCAATGGGGTTAGTACATAGCAGCCTTAACATTGAGGTTAGCGAATCCAATAGGGTTGGTACACAGAAGCCTTGAACCCTCTAACATTTTTTCAACACTTTATCACACTTGGAAATAGTGCTCACAAAATTCATTTAATTCTAATCAGTGTTTTTTATATGATATACAAAGTTTCCGGACGTAATTTAAGCATTCGTTTAATTTAAGTATTGCTTATCTGTATATATAAAACAGTTCCGTGACTGACTGACAGATAACGCAGAGACCGAACCCCTGGACCTAAAGGGCTGAAATTTGGCATGGCGAATCTTCTTATAGTGTAGGGATACACTAAGAAAGATTTTTGAAAAATTCTTCTTAGATTTTTAAAAATTAAATTTTTAAGCTATTTTTGCAACTTTTTAAAAGTTTGCATTTAAAATAAAAATCTGTGGGTTATAAAATTAATATCACGAGAAGGATCATAAAAATTCCTTTAAAATGAAATCTTTTTCGAATCTTTACCTCCATTTTCTGAATTTTGGGAATTTTTAAAGATTAATTTTTAGAATTTAATTTATTAAATGTTGATCACATGGTTTCTTTTCTTTTTCTGATACTACAAATTAATTTTGCTTCAAGTGCATAACAACGAAATAAATTGACCAAAAAATATTGAAATACGGTAAAACATAAAATTTAACCACAGGGTCGCCACAAGCCCAATTTTGAGAATTTAGTTTGTTAAATGCTGATCTCGAGATTTCTTTTCTTTTTGTGATACTTTAAATTAATTTTGCGTCATGCCAATAGCAACGAAATAAATTGACAAAAAAATTATTAAAATACGGTGAAAGATAAAATTTAACCACTAGACTAATTGAGATGGAAGTTTTTTACGAATTTAATTCAAATTAGTATGTTTTATGGATATTAAACATACAAATTATTTGCATACATTGACCGTTGTATTTAATTTGAATATTTTCTTCTACATTATTTTGTCTATAAAAATATCCGTTACGACTTTTTTATAAATGTATTCAATTTTGTGGCATGAATTGCATACATTAACCGTTGTATTTAATTTGAATGTACTCCGTAGCGAAGCACGTGTATTCAGCTAGTTTATTTATATGCTGTGATATACACTGTTTCCTGTAACAAAGTAAGAAACGAGTGAAGGAGAGCATGAGCAGTTTTTCACCCGATATCTCTTCTTAGTATCGGGTATCCACTATGACAGAGCTTTACTTTGCATTACTTTGTTTGAGTTGCAGAGTTACTGTTACCTTTTTGATGTGTGAGCATTATATTAGCAACAATGTTAGGGAATCTGACTCTTCATTGAAATGCATCTGGCTCATCGTGTGTATTGAGTTTCTCTAGGATCAATATATTATTGTTTCCCGTTTAAATCGGAGTACAGCATACAGGAGAATTTCTTGCTCAGTGCCCATCTGAATCTAAAAATATCGACGTATCTCTTAAATAGTCGAAAACATTGCTCAAAAGCCAGTAGAAAAAAAAAAGATAAACAAGTCTTTTATCTCTGCATCGCTTATAATATGTAAGAACAATATTAAACATCTGAAATCCTCTAAAATTTCCTAAGTTCGTATATCCATGTAAATGTCTATACACCTATACCTCTCTATACGGCCTCTCTTTATACGGCATTTCGCTATAACGGCCTTTTTTAAAATATGGTACTTTTTCGATTTACGGCCCACAATGTTTCGTTATACGGCTACAACAGCGGTATGTGATGATGCAACATATTATAGCTTGGTGATTCTTCATGTTAATGCTCGTCATCCCATTAAAACAGTTTTTAAACATTTTATTTTATGTTTTTATTATATATACACATATGTGCATATGATTTCTTTTGTTTTTTGTTTATATGTTTATTTTTTGAATTGCTGTCTATTATTACATTCTTTTGTATTTTTATTTTTAGGTAAGCATTTTTTATAGGAAATAAAAAGAATAAAATGCTTTATGAACTAAAAACTTTATTATTTATAAAAAATTGGAACAGATCCAATTAAATTTGTATGGGTTTGTATCAAAATAATTGATTCGTTGTACGGCTTTTCGCTTTAAGGCAAATTTTTCCGGAACGTATCTAGACCGTAAAGCGAGGTATGGCTGTATTATATTAATATATTTGTTATTGGGTTTTCAAATAATTTTTGACTATGAATATCAAGAACATATAATAAAAGAGATATCTCAGACTAAATGTCTTAAAATGCTTTTAACGCATTGCGTGCCGTGTCATTCATATATGAATGACATGGCACGCAATGTCATGAATGACACCAATGTTTCCTTCGGGGCTGCGTCATTCATATATGCATGACGGGATCATTCAGCTAGAAGTATAAATAACTCATAATATTGCAAATAAAACGTGCATATAAAATGAAAGATGTGTTAAGTCGGTTATGGGGAAAATATAGACGCATTTGGCTTTAGGTAAATTATTATTTTAGAATAATATGTATTAAAATCAAGAATTTTGTAACAAGTTATGTAATTTAACTGATTTGTAAATAATTACAAGATAAAAAGAACTTTTTTATATACCATGTTTTTAAATTTTCTGTTGAATCATATAAATTTGACAATTCTATGTATTAATAAATACTTTTTTAAAATTTTTTTGATGGATTTTCCCATCAACTTGAAAGAAAATGAATTGGAAGTTAACTTGAGTTTAACTTTTCGTTCCCGTCCCGGCCGATAGATGGCTGCATCAGTCTACAAAACAAAATTAACTGAAAATAACTGAAAATGAATTCAATACTGCTTAAAGACTGCTAAAAGTATTTAAAAAATGCTTTGTCATCGTGTTCTGAGCTATTCTAAAAGTTTCAAATGTCTAGCTAGTCGGGAAGTTAGTTAAAAATCGATTGCAATATTTGTAAACAAACACACACAAACAAACAAGAAAGCTAGTTAATAAAAACATGGTAATAAAAATATATTCACATATAATTTAACAATGAATTATTTCATTTGACCTATGTATGTTTTGAATTAAAACAATCCAACCACACTCGCGAGAAGCCAGAGCATTGGTTGTAGAGAGTATAAACCATTTCAATTTTTTTTTTTTCGTGCTGTTTCGTCCTTGCTTCTGTCGAAATGTAGCACAGCATTGAACACATATTTTGTGCAGTTTTTCGTCACTAAATCGGTTCTTTAAAAAAATGATTTACGCTGGAAGTACTTTGTCTAATTCTCGATGAACAAATACTTATAAAATGAATCTGCAATACCATTTTAATGTTTTAATTAAATCAAGCTGTTAAAAAATTTTGTCTTTGCTGGGGGAAATTTTTATTCAATTCTCTTCTCATGCAATGTGTTAAGGGAATCTAGACATAGAAGTCAGAAAAAAAGAGCACATTTTAATAATCTAGACTTAAAACATACTATATATATGTAAGAAAAAATCGCATCCTCCTATAAAATTACATTTACCGCGTATTCTAAATTATCTTATTAATAAAGCACGACCCCCCTTCCAAATTGCAACCTAAAAACAATGCAAGTTATAATTTATATTAGCCCTGTAGATCATTAAGCAGGCATTTGAAATATCTGAATTCCATAACATCACCATATCTGGCCCGAACCGAACGCCTCATTAATGTTGTATATAATAAATAAGTTCTGTTTTCAAATTCTTCGTCTTGGCAAAACGCAGATCTAACAAGCAATTAATTAATCCCCGTGAGAACCACGATATGGACACTTGAACTCCACGAGACTAAATTCGCCCAATTAGAAATTAAGTAATTTAGGCCCTCTAGTGTGAATATCGCCAAACACTCATTTAATATTTGCCTGAACAGAAGACTTTTTCTCTCTTCGTACCTAACTTTCGTTGCTGTCAGATCTGCTGTCCACGGACGCCAGAAGTCCGGTGGTTACAACGGTTCTTCTCTTAACTTTATCATGTAAACGGCTCTCCACGCCCCGTCCTGTTGCATGGACGCAGGGCAAGTCCAGTGGCCACTGCAGATAATGCCCTCTGATAGATAAAACACGTCTTGGAGTTAGTGTTTATCTCCTAAATTCCGTCAGTGCTTTCCTGGATCTACACTTCGCCCAACTGCATGACCCCCCTCGTGCCGACTGCTTCTCCAATAAGTTCTACGCATTAATTCCCATTGTGATTATCTCTCTCTCACGCACGCACGCACACACACACACACACACACACACACTTATATAACCTTTAGGGTCAAATGACTCGCACAATAATTATATGGCTAGACGGGGTAAAATAATTGTGAAATTTACGTTGAAAGCGGTATTATAATCTAATGAAACGGAACAGTACATGTTACAATTTAACTGCTAATTATAATTGCTCCATCGCAGATTCGCCAATGCCTTTCCTGTCACAATTACATACATAAAATATAGTTAACAATTTTTTATACATTTGAAAAGAAATTAATGTGATTTTAAGATCAGCTATTGCTTTAAATGAGGCTTTCATAACTTATGCGAAATCAGCGGCTGTGACGAACTTGAAAATAAATCGAGAAAACAAAATATATGTTTATTGTAATAGAGGAAGAAGTTTTCCTACTTTTCTGAAGTTGAGAACTTCTATTTTGAGTGTGCTAAGAATTTTACTTATTTAAGATCTAAAATTAACTGTCAAAATGATAATAACATATAAAAAATATAAAAAATCGAGTATTTACGGCCGCTGACGGCTGTTTTCTTTTCTTTTTTTCTTGAAAAATTTACTTGTTTCGTGCATAATCAAGAGAAAAACAAAAATAAGCATGTATATACAACAGTCATCATGAAACCCGTTCTTACCTACTCTTCCGAAACGAGGACATTTAAAAAAAAGAGGGAAAATATCATGCATTTTTCTTAAAGAGAAAAAGGTTTTGAGAAGCATTTTCGACAGCGTTACAGAAATGGGAATGGAGGTTAAACCTTGATCATGACATGCTTTTCAGTGACATTGACTGCACAGAAATTATTAAAATAAGCAGAATGAAATGATCAGGACATGCTTTTACTGCGCATGCACTCAATTCAAACTTCAAAAGTCGATAGTACTTCTCCTTGCGGCAAAAAAACAGCAGAGACAGCAAAGAAAATAATTTTTAAACGATTGGTGTAAAAACCTGAAGATCGATATCCTCCAACAGGACAATTTAGGGCAAACTTCTGAAAACGATTATGGCCATAAGCACAATAGCACCAGGAGCTATTGTGCTTATGGCCGTGATTAAAGAAAAGGAGATTTTTAAGTGGCCGTGAAAAAAAAATTGACGGTTTTAAGATCTTTCGCCAAACGTAAAATAACATCGCGCTATTATTTTTGTTTATTTAATTTTTACTAACCGCTCTATGTTGCCAAGTCTTGTTTTGCATTTGCGTTTTTATTTGCGATTTCGACGGTAAAAAATGTGAGGGTTAAAGGCATATCAGAAAAAATTAGGGGATTGTGTCACACTACAAAAGACCGGTATGTTTAAAAACTGTTAAAAAACTGTACCAGATATAGTAGAAAGTGTAAGATCGGGAATAAATTCAGAATAAAAATAATCTCTAAGCTCATTCTGGTACTTTGTAAAATTATTATATCTGCATACGGCATAATTATTCTACATACGGCATAAAAAGGTTAAAAGTGCATATTTTTGTATGTCAGAATGAGTGTTTTAGAAAGAAAGATAAAACTGCATGAATAAAGAAACCTTTTTCACGCAGTGATGAAAACTTAAGATTTCTCTGCGCATCCCAAATTATGGGTAATAGTAGATGGGTATTACTGCAGTTAAGAAATTAAAGCAGAATTTAAAACAATTACATTATCTCTACATTTCCTGCGAGGGAAAAGAGGAGGAAGGCAAAGTGGCGTAGAGAGAGTTTTATCTGTACAGTAGTTATTTTATCTGTGTCGGAGGCTCGGTGGCGCAACGGTAGCGCGTCTGACTCCAGATCAGAAGGTTGCGTGTTCAAATCACGTCCGGGTCACTTATAGTATTTTTTATCTTATAGATTTGAAAGTTATAGAAGAAACATAATCAAAATTTTTTTACAAAAAATATATTTTATTTAAATGAATAGCATTTTTTTCTCCTCCTAGATTAATTTTGAAATATACCCTCTTATATACGAAGCTTTTTCTTCTTCTCAAGGTTTTGCATAACATAAAATACTTTGATGAATTTAAGGCTATTTTGTTACATTTTGCATATAAATATCCGAAGTTTATACTTATTCTTTCGGTATTTCATGAATTTTACTTGAAGCAACCCGTTTACCAATTCGTCGAAAGAAAAAAAAAATGAATAGTCTAATATCTCAATATTTCAAGCATTTTCCCTTGAAAGATTAAAAAAAAAGCAAGTATATTTTATTTATATCATAAATTCCTTTAAATAATTTGAAGAATATAATATTTTTTGTTATTTAAAAATCAACTAAAAGTAATGAATACGAGTTTCGGTTCGATAGTTCTATCTTCTAAATTGCTCCACAACATTATTTTTTTTACTAGTCATTGATGTATGCTGATGAGAGTCATAAGTATCTCGAATAAACTGAAGAAGTCATATTATACAGAATATTTATCATAAAAACTTTTTAATGTCAATTTTAAAAATACTCGTTTTAAATTGCGTTACAAAAAATTTTGTTCATTTCAGTCAAAATATAATACTGAATATCGTCAAAAACTAGGAAAAAAAATTAAGTTGTCAAATTCGAATAAAAAGGGAAATTTTTGAAAATAATATTTTATTAATAAACAACATAATAAAAAATTATTTCAAAATACTTCTTTCAATGTGATAAAAGCGATTTTGAAGTTAAATTCTTAATTAAAATAATATTTCGTGCACAGCTTTAGCCTTTAATTTATGCGATGGAACAAAAACAACTAAACTCGAACCACCAAATTATCCACAAATGGATCACGTCTTTTGAGAATTATTTGTACTTCTCAGAAAAAACCAGAAGTGAAAAACAAATTGGTAGAATGGTGAACAAGATTCGTAATCGTATTAAAATAGCATAATGTTTAAAAAAATCCCTGAAGATGTGTGCAATTATGAATATTATTATTTAACAATATCCTATTTATATCAATAGTACATTAAGTTTATTTAAAACACCTGAGATTTTTTTCTACAGGTCCCTTCTTTGACTCGCAGATTCGGGAGCTCAGAGTAAATGTGTAGGCAAAACAATACTTTCTTCACGTAAAGTATTTCTTTGCCAATCGAGACAAGACAATACTTCAAGAAAATAAATTTTAAATAAATCAATAAAAAAATGACTTAGACGTAAAATTGAAATGTAAAATTGAAAAATTTGGAGTAATAACAGACTGTTGTTGCACATACAGTGGCTCCCAAAAGTGTTCGTACACTTACGAATTTCAATGAAATAGAAGTCTATCCATTAATTAAAATGAATATTTCAGAATGGGTATTTAATAATAAGATCTATAATCTATTCTTAACAAAACTACATGAAATATTTTGAAAACATAGTAAAACTTTATTTTTAAGAAACCAGTAATCAAAAAGTAACAAAAACTTTATCTCACAAAAGTCATCGTACACTGAAATATTTTCGGATAAATTCATAATTAAAATTATCCTCTGGCGCTTTATTTTTATTTTTGAATTGTGGTGGCATTTAAAATATCGTTTGGCTTTAATTTTTGCTTGCCTAATCCGTAAAATTCTATTTCTTATTTAAAAATGGCCCGTAGTCGTAAAGAAACAACAAACAGCATTCGAAAATTGATTATTTTTCATCATAGTAGTGGTAAATCAGTTCGGAATATTGCTAAATTACTTAATTTATCCCATTCTACTGTGCAGTATGTGATAAAACGCTTTAAAGAAAAAAATCGGATCGAAAACAAGGTAAGAAAAGGCCGTCAGGCAAAGTTAACAAAACGTTATCAGAGATTTATAATTAGAAAATTTGTGAAAAATTCACGTTTGAGTGCTGTAAAAGTTTCTGCAGAATTCAATGAAACATTTTCTACTTCAATTTCACCTGAAATTTTTTGACGAGTTCTCAGAACAGCTGGATTACACGGGCGTTCTGCCCATAAAAAATATTTTGTGAGTGAGAAAAACAGAAAGTTAGGCTTCCCTTCGCGCTATCAATGATAAATAAGCCCCAAACCTACCGGTCTTATTTGCCGATGAACATTTTTGGTGCTGATGGGAGTATAATTGTATGGAGAAGAAAAAAAATGAATAACTTAATCCCAAGAACTTAGTAGGAACAGTTAAGCATGCCGATGGAGGTGTCCTTGTGTGGGGGTGCATATCAGCATCAGGACTAGGAAATTTGGAATTTATTGATGGCATAATGAATCATTCTGTTGTTATAAATATTTTAAGAGACAATTTAAAATTATCAGCTCAAAATTTGAGTATTGGAAACAACTTGTTTTTTTATCAAGATAACGATCCTAAGCACACGGCTCTCAACGTTCGCCTCTTGTGTCTCTATAATTGTCCACAAGTTTTGAAAATACCACCTCAATCGCCAGATTTAAACCCAATAGAACATATTTGGAGAAAACTGGAGGTTCGAGTACGAAAACACGACATTCACACGAAAAGCGAACTAAAAACAATTATGATGGAAGAATGGATGAACATTGATGCAAAAATTACAAAAGAACTAAAGTAATCTATTGCCAGATGTTTAAAAGCTGTTGTGGATGCTAAAGGATATCCTACTAAATATTAATTTAACGAAAAATTAGAATATTTACTAATATGTAGAGAATTTTTACAAGTGTACGATGACTTTTGTGAGATAAAGTTTTTGTTACTTTTGGATTATTGGTTTCTTAAAAATAAAGTTTTTCTATGTTTTCAAAATATTTCATGTAGTTTTGTTAAGAATAGATTATAGATCTTATTATTAAATACCCATTCTGAAATATTCATTTTAATCAATGGATAGACCCCTATTTCATTGAAAATCGTAAGTGTACGAACACTTTTGGGAGCCACTGTAGCACTATAGATGAGAAGTGATATACAAATAGGTTTCATTTTACTCACGTATCGTTTCAGAAGCCACTATACGAACATATAAAGAGACTAGCTGAATACCCGTGCTTCGCTACGGAGTACATTCAAATTAAATACAACGGTCAATGTATGCAATTAATTACTATGTTTAATATCCATAAAACATATTAATTTGAATTAAATTCTTAAAAAAACTTCCATCTCAATTAGTCTAGTGGTTAAATTTTATCTTTCACCGTATTTTAATATTTTTTTTGTCAATTTATTTCGTTGCTATTGGCATGACGCAAAATTAATTTAAAGTATCACAAAAAGAAAAGAAATCTTGAGATCAGCATTTAACAAACTAAATTCTCAAAATTGGGCTTGTGGCGACCCTGTGGTACAGCGCGCTAATTTTCGGTGCTGAGGGTGCTCGGTTCGAATCCCGACGTTGCGCCACTAAAAGCATCCGTTTGTGTCGTCCCTATATAGGGGGTAATGCTAGTCCGCCTATATGGTGCCCCTATAATAACATGGCTAGCAAAGCTGCGGTGTGCTATGGGGGTAAGGATGTTGTCCAAGAAACAGTCTGCCGCCATGGAAAAAAAAATAATGATTTAAAAAAGTTCTAAAAACTAATGTTTAAAAATTCATCAAAAATCAGAAAACGGAGGAAAAGATTCCATATTAGAGAAATTTTTATGATCTTTCTCGAGATGTAAATTTTATAACCCTAAGATTATAATTTTAAATGCAAACTTGAAAAAAGGTACAAAAACAGCTTAAAAACTTAATTTTAAAAAAATCTAAGAAGAATGTTTCAAAAATCTCTCTTAGGGCACCCGTACCCAATAAGAAGAATGGCCATGCAAAATTTCAGCCCTTTAGGTCCAGCGGTTTGGTCTGTGTGTTATCTGTCTGTCAGTTACGGAACTGTTCTATATATATATATATATATATATATATATATATATATAGCACGATGTTTCCGGAGAGATATCACTTGAGTAATATCCAGTGGCGGATCAAGCACTTGGAGGGCCCCAAGCGCATCCTATGTTTTGGGCCCCATATTTCCTAAATACCGAGTAATGCTTTCAAATCAATTTATTATTTAATTTTTTAAAAAACTGCTGAATGTACCGTGTGACCAGAAATAAAACACCCCTACTCAGACCTCCCTGTATATCGAACTACTCAGTGTAAAGACTTCAAATTTTGTACACATACTATTCAAGACACGGGGGAGAGGATTTCGAGAAAAAAAAAATTAGTTCCAGAAACACCGATAGGGGGCGCTGTACAACAGAAAATTGGAAAAAAGACAAAAATAATAATTACTATAATTTTAATACTAAAAAAACGCATGCGAAATGAAATTTTTCTTATTAATGGAGTTCAGCCGGGTCGAGGACGTAAACCTGTTCGTTCAGATGTCGCTACCGCTATTGTTGAACAGTCAGCGGATAATGTTGTAAGCTGTAGTAATGCACGTGGAGTGTCACGACACTTGGATGTTCCCTATAGTACAGTGTGAAACGTACTGAGGAAAATGGTGCATTGTTTTCCTTACAAAATCAGTCATAACAGTTACTGGCCATCGACAGAGAGAAGCGACTGACCTTTGTATTGACATTTCTTGCTTCAGTTGAAGTGGATGCTGTCGTAAGCTTTTACTATGCTTTGACTATGCTGACATCAAATCTATTATATTCGCCATTTTCTTTATAATGCTTACAAAAGATCTGTTATGTTCACTTTCATACAAACCTCAAAAGGGGATGTTCCCCCATGCACGGGTTCGATATCTAGATTAAGAAACGTTCCCCTGTCTGGCTCCAAAATATTCAGTAAAACCTATTTTTCGTCCATGCACGAAAAGCCCTTTGGTCGGTGAAGCATATTCCAATCAAGGGTTGCAGTGAGATATTTTCTGCACTGTTCCAATAGTAATAATTATTCGCCTTCCCCCCAAAGCACACAAAGCATTTAATCGTTCTTCCCCAGCGTTGGCGGCACTGCTGGCGAGCGCCAAGCTCGCCAATTCCCCATCTGGTCAGCTCATCTAGATCACATGACCATGCCAGACAGGAGGGGGAATTTTGATTCTAGAAGCACTCTTCTACCAGCCACCCTACAGGTCGGAGACGATTTTCTCGCAGAATGAAGGAATCGAGCTCCAGAGTTAGAAGCAAGACGTCTTGGGCGGTTGTGCTCAAATATTGTCGTCCACCGGATCGGGAATGGCTTTTTCTATGTTAATACTTTGTTCTGACATTTAAGACACGGGCCTTAAGCCCATTCTATCCTCTATAATAATTTAATAAATCAAGTCATGATCATCAAATCTAATTAGTCTTCATTTTACTGTCACAGCCTTTGCTTTAATTTTGCAGATGATCCATGGGGGGCCATCTTAGATGTACCTTGTCTCATCTTGCATAAGTCTACTACCGTGAAATTTTGTACTACATAAAAGTAGTAAGACAACTTAAAAAGTACAACAGATGCATCGTGGCCATGCCAGATGCTGTGGAGTGGCTACCTAAGTGGAACAGTAAACAACCATAACTGACACATTTGGGTCACGGAAAACCCCCGTACCTTCCAATAGATTTCCCTCCACTTACCGAAAGTTACAGCCTGGCGTGGATTCACGGCCACATTCATTCTTGGACCTTTGTTTTTCAAAGAGGCTGCTCGCAATGGCTCTGTGACATGCACCGTGGCTGCCAACGGGTAACAAAAAGATGCTTGAAACTTTTGTTGTACCCCATTTGCAACAACGGCAATGTCTTGACTCAATTACTTTTATGCAAGATGGAGCGCCTCCACATATTGTGTAGCAGTTTCTTCGGCAACGTTTCACTAATGACAGAATAATCAGTCGTGCGTTTCTGACAACCTGGCCATCTCGTTCTCCGGATCTTGAACTGTGTGATTTTTGGCTGTGGGGGCACTTAAAAAAATTCTTGTTTATCGAGAACGTCTGGTAACCTTGGCAGACTTGAAAGAAGGCGTATCACTCTGTATGTGAGAGGCATTTCAGTCGACCATTTACGATCCGCAGTTGAACAAGATGTACACAGACTGCAGATTTTACATCTTCAAGAAGGGAACCATATTGGGCAGCATTCCGTTTGTGTCGTCCCTTCATAGGGGTTAATGCTGTCCGCCTATATGGTACCCCCATAATAAAATGGACAGTAAACTGCTGCGTAGTATTAAAAACAAAACAAAAACAAACAAACAAAAAACTGAATAGTTCGATATACAGGGAGGTCAGAGTAAGGTGGGGGGTTTAATTCTGGTTATCCAGTATCTCCTTTTGAAGCTGCTAAATTTCGGAGGCCCCAAGCAGTGTTGCCAACTTGGGGGTTTTCCCCCTAAATTTGGGGGTAAGTTAAATGAAAAGGGGTGTTTTTAGGGGCCACATTTTCTTAGGGTCATATTGTAGGGGGAATATTTTTTAATATTTTGTACAATCGAGACGCGTTTTTTTATTAGATTAAAAGTTCCATACATAAGTCCTTGAGCAAATGTAAATAAACCTCCATTTCATTATGTAAGTGTGTATTTTCTATTTATTTCAATTTATCTCTCAAACAGGATGCCTATTTAGAACCGGAATTTGTTTTAGGAAGGTCTAGGGTGATCTCAAGTTGGTGTTAGGGGGAAACAGGGGGATTTCGAGATGGCGCTAGGGGGAAGCGCTTCGTAGAGGTTGTCAACACTGGCCCCAAGCACACGCTTCTTGCGCATATGCGATGATCCGCCACTGGTCATTTCCCTGCGTTGTTCAGGAGGGAAAAAAAATAAGAACAGATGCTCATAGAATCAAAAATGTTCCCCCTTACCACAAGCTTACTGATCATACATGAAGTTTCATTAAATTAGAAAAATAAGTAATTCTAGATCAATGATAGGAAGAATATAGAGCTATGTATAACATCAGCAGTGGTAACACTATTTAGTGAAGCATTAAGTTTGCAGAAATAAATACGGATAATTATGTAAGTACGAAATATAAGTGTGAGGTACGCTTAATTTTAGGAAATAAAAGAATAATCAAATCTGCTGAAAAGGTTAAAGGAATGATATAAAATATAATAAGTTAAAAGTTACAGTTGACGTGTAAATTAAAGTGAATTTTAATCTGTATGTAACGTTGTGTAAAACAATATATGTAAGAAAGGGAAGCAACTAAGATTTAGAGCATTGGTTCTCAACGGGGGCGGTACCGCCCCCCTGGGGGCAGTGGGAGGATGCTGAGGGGCGGTGAACTGGTTTTGGGTTGTAGGGAGGCGATGGGTATGTTTTGGGCGGTAAGGGGGCGATGAGCATGTTTTGGCCTTCGAACTTAATTTTAAAACTCCCCCAAAAATTTATTAAATCGATTATCCGGTTTACACCATTTGTACCAGCGCATGCGTTGAGCGTTCTATGAAAGTTTCATTTCACTATGAATGTTTCATTTGACCCGTGTTTCTTGTGTTGATACTGCCGGCTGTCAAGGAAGTATTAGAATAAGTTTTGCACCATCCATCCGCATTCAGTGTTATAAAAAATGTCCCATTAAGCAATGATACAGTGCGACGACGAATTGATGAGATGGCTGAAGATGTTGAAACTTCCTTATGAAAACTTTTGATATCCACCGAATTTTCTCTTCAGGTTGATGAATTAACCTTGCCAAGTACTAATGACACTTGACTGTTAGCGTATGTTATTTTGTAGAAAGATGTACCAGGTATTTTAGCTGTTCACTTTGTGATTCATAGACAACATTTAGTTGCAAAAAACCTCAGCGACCGATTGCAATATGTCATCTTTGCTGTGAACAAAATTCGCAGTAATGCACTCAACGATTGATTATTCGGGCAGCTGTGTAAGGACAACGATGAAGAATTCAATCGCTTGCTTCTACACAACGAGGTTCGCTGGCTCTCAAAAGGCACCTGCCTCAATAGGATCTAGAATCTTTTCGACTCTGTACTTGAGTTCCTCGAAGAGAAAGGTGTAGCTCTGTGAGATAGATTGGTACAATTTAAGATTGATGTTGCTTACATGACCGATTTATTCACAAAATTCAATGGAATTAATTTGCAGCTTCAAGGCGAAGAGCTTAATTTTATCACAACAAAATCTGTTCCTGCCTTCCTAAAAAAACTCACTTTGTGGAAGCAGAATTTTAGTCACAACGAGTTCAGCCTGTTTCCAATCTTGTCGGATCTGCATAAGAGCAGTGAAATCCCATTCGATGAAACACACAAAGTTACTGTCAACAACTTGAGTCTTTGCACAAGGACTTTTCTGAGCGTTTTGAGGATATTTTGTACCTGGAAGTCTCTCAATGGGTCATGAACCCTTTTATGAATATTGAGACAGCAGAGATTCAGATTCAAGAGGAATTGGTCGAACTTTCAACTAATGAAACTTTGAAAGCCTACTTCCAGGATGGTGATCGTCTTACAGAATTTTGGCTTCAAAGTAACATCAGTAGCCTCTACCCAGGACTGTGGACTATCATCAAAAAATTTCTTATTGCCTTCCCTTCCTCCTACCTTGTCGAGCGAGGATTCAGTGCCGTGACTGATCTAATTACAAAAAAGAGAGGTCGACTCTAAATCGTGGAAAGAGGGGACTTGCGCCTTCATCTCTCTAAAAATATCGAAGCGAACGTTTAGAAACTGGCTTTGAACCATCAAGCACAACCATCCCAATGACTTACTTGATTCCTTTATTGCTATTACTCTTTTAGTGCAATTTTTTGCTGTTCTTTCTTAATTATCTAATTAAGAATAAATAATTTTTAAACATAAAAGAGCATTTAAACTTTTTTTGCATTACTCACTTTAATTTTAATAAAAGGAATGCAATTGCCTTCTAGGGCAAAATTATCGAGTTAAATCAAACAAACTTGGTGTGTAAATCTATTGAGAAAAATCTCTCAAAATTTTTGCCTTTTGTAATTCTGTAACCCCCTCCCCTTCCCCATACTCTAAATTACTGGATTTTCCCAAAGGGGGGCGTTGAAAAATGTTATGCCCCATAGGGGGGCGGCAGCTTTAAAAAGGTTGAGAATCACTGATTTAGAGCAATAAACCATGCAAGAAAATTTTGAGATCTTAGATTAAAACAAAACAGTACATTGTTTTTTTTACATCAATTATTTTTATAAGAATAATTCATGCCAAGTAAAACAAAAGAAGAATTATATGTTTTCAATTAGACTGTCAGTTTAAGAGTTATTTGTAAGCACTTATTCGATTTATATTGGGCACAGTGGAATCATTTAAACATATTGCTTCTGTTTCATTTGCTCATGTGCTGTCATCTGAAGAATCGTTTAACGATAACACTTCTTAAATATCTCTAGATCCTCTTGTATGTAAGAGCAGCGGCGAAAATCGACTTACCTTGAAGTTCTTCTACGGAGTACGTTGATGATACCGATTTCACGGAGGCTCTCGATAGAGAGGGAGAGAATTGCATTGTTCGATCAATGGTTGCTGCTTGTGTGTAACGGTTTACCTGAAACATAAAAGATATAGTATATTGATTTAAAAGAAAAGTTAGATACTTCTCACACTATTTAAATAATATATATATATATATATATATATATATATATATATATATATATTGAATTCAAAGGGAAATATTTTTTTAACTATTACAAATAATAGTAAGTTGTAGTTTAGTAGCATAGTAAGTTCAGTTTTCATAGTATGGCGCAGATTTTCAAATTTTACTATGCAAGAAGAAAAATAGGAGTTTAAACAAACCCAAAACTACAATTTCTGGTATTCTTGTTTTGGTTAACCTTCATGTTTTGGTTATCTGTTTCAACTTTTTCTATATACATAAATGTGTGAGTGTAATAAAATCTCTCTCTCTCTCTCTCTCTCTCTCTCTCTCTCTCTATATATATATATATATATATATATATATATATATATATATATATATATATATATATATATATACACTGCTGGCCACCCAAATTGCAACACCAAGAAAGACAAGAGATATCACAACAAAATTTATTTTGTAGATAACATGTTGACCAAGTATCAAATGATTAAATTTATAGACTTCTGTGAAGTGTGGTTCCTGCCAAAATCAGTAGCCAGAGTAGCCGCCATTGTTGGAGATCCCCGCTGCCACACGCCTCGGCATTCATTCAAAGAGACTTTGGATGAGTTCTTGGGGTACAGCAGACCAAGCAGCTTCCACACGTTGCCAAAGTTGATCTGCTGTGGCAGCTGGGGATGGAATCTGGGTCAATCGTAGAGCAACCATGGACCACATGTTTTCTATCGGAGAGCGAGGCGGCCAGGGAAGCAATTCAATCTGGCGATTGACGAAGAACCGTTGGACAATGCGTGCCACGTGTGGTCGCGCATTATCCTGTTGAAATATGGCTGTGGGCAAGCCCTGAAGGTAAGGAAGGACAACTGGTTCCAACACCTCGGAGATGTAGCGCTGGCTGTTTAAAGTACCGGCAATGCGTACTAGAGGTGTGCTAGAGTGATATCCAATACCGCCCCATACCATAATACCCGGTGCAGGACCAGTGTGGCGGTCCATAACGCAGCTGTTGAGCATCCTCTCTTCACGGTGTCTCCAGACTCGAATGCGACCATCGTGGTGTGGCAGAGAGAAGCGTGACTCGTCAGTAAAGACAATTTCATTCCATTCTGCCGTCCACATCCTTCTGTCATCGCACCATTGGCGGCGGAGACGTCTGTGGTTCTGCGTCAAGGGTAGACAAAGCAATGGACGTCTTGCGGACAGACCACTCTGCTGTAAACGGCGTCGAATGGTACGCGCAGACACTGGATGATGCGTTACAGACTGCATGTGCTGTGCTATGGTTCGTGATGTGACTGAGCGATCCGTCACTACCATGCGCACAATTTGCCTGTGATCACGTGAAGTGGTGCGCTGAGGTGGATACGATCGAACAAGCCGGTCCGTCGTACCCTCCTGCATCCAACGATCACATATCCGCATGACAGTTGTTTGGGAACCCTAACTGGGGTTGTTCAAATAGTAATCCAAGAGGAATTGAACTCCTTAACCTTGTGGATGATAGGAGCTTTATGATTCTCAATGATGGTTCTCCTACGCATTCATCCCACAGTTACAACACCAAAGAAGCTTTGGACATCTCAGTTGTCAGTCCAGATATTTATCCCCACTGCAAATAGACTGTTTTAAACAATATAGGAAGCGATCACAATCCCATTCTTATAGAGGTAGATATAAAACAAAAGGTACTTAAAGATCAAAGGAAACACTGGAATTTCAGAAGGGCTGACTGGAAGAAGTACGAAGATCTCACAAACACTGGAGTGAAGACTACTTCATTATCCGATAAAATCAATGGAAATTTGACCAACTTTGTAAATTTGATATTTAACGCTGCGAAGCAGTCGGTCCCTCGGGGTAAAGTCAAAAAGTACACCCCATTTTTCTCTCACAATTCTGATACCTTGAAACCCCTTTTGGAAAAGAGAAAAGAACTGTCGAATCTCTTGTCTGTCAACAATACAGCATCTAACAAGGCTGAATTGAATAAAGTCAATGCTCAGATTAAACGCAAGTACGCCCTTTACAAGAGGCAGAAATGAAGCGAATTGTGTGCTACTCTTGACTCTAGAACCCCAGACTCCAAACTGTGGAGACTGGTAAAGAGTATTGACAAAACTCAACCTCAAACTGAGAGCTGCAACACCATCCTGGCCCAGGATGGGAGCATTCCCCATAATGATAAAGAAGCAGCCGACATATTGGGATTATATTATAAGAGTATTGGTAAACTGTCCTTCAGTCCCCAAGACAGGACCATTGAACGCAGAGCAAAAAACCTAGCACATGGCCACCGCACTATCAGGGCGGGGGATCCCTTGTTCAACGACGCCTTCTCTCTGCAAGAGTTAGAACATGCAATTAGAGATTTGCACCTTTCTAAATCTCCGGGCCCAGATGGCATTTTTGGACAGATGATTGCACATCTTGGTGAGCAGGCTAGGCAGAGACTGCTGGACATTATTAATCTCTCTTGGAGCAGGGGTCGTCTCCTCAGGAACTGGAAAAAGGCAACCATTATACCAATAAGGAAACCTGACAAAAATGCAACCTCACCTGAAGGATTTAGACCTATTGCCTTAACTAGTATTCCCTGCAAAATCATGGAAAAAATGATTCTCACTAGACTTGCTTTTTATCTCACATCCAAAAATCTTCTGCCAAAGGAACAATTTGCTTACCGGAGGGGACACAGCACTACTGATCAAGTTTTATATCTATGTCAAAGGATCAGAGATGCTCAAAACAACAAACCAACCAAACACACCGCTGCAGTATTTCTGGATCTCGCCAAGGCTTTTGATAGAGTCTGGTGGAACTTACTAATAATAAAACTCCATGATAATTTTGGAATCAAAGGCAGGGCACTTTCTTGGATAGCTGATTTCTTAAGGGATAGACTCATTCGTGTTAAACATAAAGAAGCACTATCCAGATGCTATAGAACGCATCAAGGAGTCCCTCAGGGATCCGTCCTTAGCCCAACCTTGTTTTCACTATATATGGCTGGGATCGAAAAGATCATATCTGACGGAGGGTGTGAAGTTGGAATGTTCGCTGATGACATTGTTCTGTGGTGCTCCGGCTCCGATGTGAACCTTATAGAATCAACTCTAAATTCAACGTTAATTGCTGTGAGAAAATTTGCGAATGACCACAAACTGGTTTTTAATGTCTCAAAATCATATGTGGGTTTCTTTACCACCAACAAACATTTGTACTCGTATCGCCCCCAGGTTCTCTTCAATGACCAGCCTCTCTCTTATATCAAACATCCAAAGTACTTGGGTTTCGTTTTAGATCAGGAGATCACGTGCAACGGGCATATTCAAAATTTGGTTAACAAGAGCCGCAAGAGACTGAATATTCTTAAGTTCATCTGAAGAAGAAACTGGGGTGCTGATGCAAAAACACTCAGGGCAACGTATATTGCTCTTATCAGGTCTATTCTAGAGTATGGGTTCCCAGTATACTTCAGCGCCTCCTCAACTAATCTCCTTCAATTAGAGAGGGTTCAGCTTAGTGCGGCCCGTATTATAACGGGCTTGAAAAACAGCTGCCCAAACGAAATAGTACTCTATGAGGCGAATCTTCCACCTCTTGGTCTTGTAAGAAACTCACTCTTGGTTAAATATTTTAACAAATTAAGAAGCTATGACAATCAGAATCGTACTTCTGAATATTGGTGTAAATGGAGAGATAATCAAAGATTAAAGAGAAATAGCCCTTTCGGCTTAGCTGATAAAATGAAGATTATTTCCCATTCGGTAGAACAATCTTCTCTAAGACCTTGTGTCAGCCCGATTGAGGACCTATCCGGAGTTCACTTCCACACTGAACTTATGTCCGACACTAACAAGAACTCAGATGCTCCCGATTACCTAAGACAGTTGGCCCTAGAGGTCATAGGTGGTATTCCCAGTGATGCCATGTTGATTTACACAGATGGCAGTAAAGACAAGTTGAATCACACTGGGAGTGGTGTCTTTATCGAGAATCTTTCTGTCCGGCTTTCCAGACGCAACCCAGAAAACTGCTCGGTTTTCAGAAGCGAATTAATCGCCATAAATGAAGGGTTAAAGTCCATCCTCCATGACACTAATAGTAGTGACATTTGGATCCTTACTGATAGCCGTAGCTCGATTCAGTACTTACAGGATTGGAATAGTGTGTGCGATCTTGTGGGCAGGCAAATTATCACTAATCTTAAAATTTTATCCAAGGGTAGGGATGTCCACTTTCAGTGGATTCCCTCCCATGTTAATATCCAAGGCAACGAAGTGGCAGATATCCTGGCTAAAAGTGGTTGTTCCGAGCCTCCCAACGAGGATTACACGCTAACATATAAAGAGTTTTTCTCTATAAAGAAAAAAGAAGACAGGCAAGTCTGGCTCACCCCTCCCACCCATCCCTGGTTCAGCAGGAAGACCCCGGGAGGCGCGTTAGAATTTGGGGGTGAACGACATGATCAAACGGCCGCCTCAAGACTAATAAGTGGGCATCTGAAAGGCATGACATTCGAATCTGGACGCAGGGTCTTTTCGTTGTGCACGAAATGCAATCTGAGGCCGGCTTCCCCCGATCACATCTTGGAATGTTTGGGGTTCACTCTAGTGGATTTTTGCGCCGATCCAGTTCTGGTGCTTGACTTCGCTAGGGTTCATGGCATCATGGATCTGATTTAGATGCTGCTAGATCTAGAGGGATTGTAAACAACAACAACAACAACAACAGTTGTTTGGTTTCGTCCAACACGACTACCGATTTCCCTGAAAGATAATCCACAATCTCGGTAGGCCACTATCCTTCCTCTGTCGAACTCGGATACTTGATCAAAAGATGATCGCTGTTTTCGACGAGGCATAATTGATCGTTTTTTTTATAAAAACCACAAGAAAAACACAATTGCCGAACTTGAAATCGTCGAAATCTCCAAGCGTTAAATAACGCTTTGAAGTGGCGCCACAGGAGCGCGTGATGTGCGTCTGCGCTGAAATTCTAATCATTTGCATATCTCACCTCCGCTAATGCATGTTGTAAATTTCATGTTATTTGCATGTTTCCTTCAGGTAGTTGCATTTACAGTGGCCAGCAGTGTATATATATATATATATATATATATATATATATATATATATATATATATATATATATATATATATATATATATATATATGTGTGTGTGTGTGTGTGTGTGTGTGACATTATAATTTTGAATCTCGTCTATTTTTTATAATTCGGGTCTCCACATCTGTTTAAGATAGTGCCCTTTTTTTCAGAATAGCCCACCCAACAGCAAATGAACATCTGCAAGTCCTAGAAAAATACATTCAGACAGATAACCGCAGCAGAGGGTGAAAAGTATGGGATAAACACCACTATAAATCCGAACCAGTTGATAGAAATATAGAGCCGTGTCGCTCCAGAAGGATTAACAAAACCTCGTCTCTAGTCATCTAAATCCTCAGTTCACAATATCTCAGAGATAATGGCTGCAGGTGCCAGATATAAAGCGATCCAAAGTGTCAAATAATACCATAAAGATAAAACGCACGCATATGCTTTTAAGAATTCCACCAGCCTACCACCCACGACAAATATCTGTGTTTACGTAAACAGTCGCTGACTTGTTTTGTACAGCCCCTGGCTAAGAGAGCCAGACACGCATTATGTTATTGCCTCTGTATGTGAACACTTGTATCTCCCGCATCATGCTAGCAGGATGCCCTGTTCTCTGTCATCAAGTCTAGAGAAACAAAGGACTTCAATTTTATAGAACTCTGCCTCGTCATTGTGGATTTTGTGTATTATTATGGAACGTCATGTGGTGAAACGTGACATATAATATATATATATATATATATATATATATATATATATATGTGTGTGTGTGTGTGTGTGTGTAAGTAACTAGGCAGGGGCGCCCGCCCAAGGCCCACTTGGAAGGGAGGGGGGGGCCGAAAATGCTATATATATATATTGTACTATAATTATTTGATTATAATCTAAATAAATAAAAAACAATTAAATGTATTTATCTGTGATTAAATTTTGTGAAAACGGTTCACAATAGCGGCTTGTTTATCCATAAAATCTCTTGCGACGAGAAGACCGAACTATGGCCGAATGACCGGCTTCGGAACCTGGGTCGGCGGGTTCCATTACTGAGTTTGCTGCACTCTGAAAGAACGAACCTTGCAGAATAGAAACGGAATACGAGTTTATTTAAAATCGGGCCAGTGGAAAATTTACACGAAAGGTGGCTAGTGGTAAAATAAAAATAAAACGATTCTCATATTCTCCGATCTCATGAAATGATTCTTTGTAAGCTCTGGAAACACTTATACCACTGTTAGCGTAACTAACATCATGTATGTAAAAAAATAAAATACGTTATTTATAAAAACAAGCATTAACAAAATAGAAACTGTCTTGTTTAAAAGTTATCTCTATAATATAAAAATAGAGTCCCTATAGGCCCCTTAATGTAACTTTTCTGGAAGGCTGTCGGAGCTCATGCTTTGGTTAGGACATGAAGTTTATATATACAGTCGGACCTCTATTTAACGAACCTCTATTTTGCGAATTTCTCTATTTTGCGAACTTTTCCTTGGAACCAAGAACGTTTTGCGAATTTCTACGTAAAATAACCTCCAAATAGTGAAGTGCATTCTCTATTTAACGAACTTTTTCTTGTGATCCAATAATTTTTTCTCCATATTTCTCAAAATATTTCTGAACATTTCAAACTAATTCTTTCTTTTAACACACTTAACACATTAACTTTCTTTTAACACATTCCGACATGGATTACAGTTTAAAGAAAATACGCCTGAAGTAGTTTTTCGTGTATTGCAAAGATGCGAGAAGAAAACACTTTTTCATACAAAAAACTCAGACAAAATTAACAAACTTTATCAGTAATTAAATTTAAGGACGCATGTGGTAATATAAGCTTAAAATTACTTGCTATAATAAATGCGATAATGTCATTAAAATTCATTAATTTTAATATAATTTTTTTAATTGAAAATACTGTGTATTTCCGGACAATGTTTTATTCTATTCTTGTTTTCCTTGCAGATTTCTGTTTGATGGGTAAGATATATAAAACAAATAGACATTCGTTTACAAAATAAATGTGTGATTAATTACTTTTATTAATAACATTTTGTATTTATGAATTTAAAATCTGTCATGTGTAGCTTAAAGTATTTTAAAAGGTAAATCTCTATTTAACGAATTTTCCATACAACGAACTTTTTTTCGGGATTTAGCGACTTCGTTATATAGAGGTCCGACTGTATATGTATATATATATATATATATATATATATATATATATTAAAAACTTTCGTAATCACATGATCTTGCCGACATGATTACTCAGGGTTAAGCCGAGCATCTTGAAAATGCATTCATCCTATCGACTTCAGATAAACGTGTTCATAACACATCACAGGTGAGAGCGGCCCAAGTATTACGCAGTGCTATTACGTCGTGCTCATGTTTAGTCAACCAGGGCACTTACACGTTCAATAAAGGAATTTATGTGATTTGAAATCGAGGACAATAACATAGGAAAAATTTAAAAGCTAATCTGTACGGCGATTTAAAGCAAGGCGCAGGAAATGTCTCAATAGACTCAAAAACATTCACATGTTTTCATAACTTAATCGAATGCGTCTATTAAATCCGATACAAGTCTCTCAAAAAAATTAAAAATCTAGAAAAAATATCTAGGGAAATTCAGAGACAAGTATAACAAATCCAAGTGAATAAAAAGCATATTTTGCAGTTGATGTAATAAAATTTAATTTTCAAAATTTTCATGATTGGCAACTGCAAAATTTTCAACTTGAAATATTTGGATAAATTATGTAAAGCTTGATATCCAGTTATATTTGTACATGTAGGGGAGTTCCACAAAACTTTACCACCTTTTAGTTCCAGTTATCTGTAATTGAAATTTGCACTTTTAAACAGGATTCTAGAAGAAAAATGTGTTTACATGATACAGTAACCACCGCTTATAGTGATCAGTGGTTATAAAAATCAACCGTTTATAAGAATCAATATCGCGAAAACAAAAACAAATGTATTATTTCCATGTTAAAATTTTCGCTTTAAACAATCAATCCACCGGTTTTAAGAATCAGTTTATACTCTTCGCTTTCCTTTCATTTTTCCAAAAAAGCCATTTAAACCCTCAAAAGGCACGAAGTTTTTTCTTTTTTTAAAAAAAAAGAAAGGTTGATAAGACGGGATGGAATATAGTCGTAAAATTCAGTCATTTCTTTGTTAGACATAACGTAATAGTTTCCCCTTAAACGCTTTAGCACAACACTGTCCTATTAGCTTGACCCGGGGACATCTTTACCCGTCCGGGTCCGATTTCACTTTTCTCCACTGACAAACAAAAATAGGGACTCTTTTTTCCCACCTTCCACATCCTGGTTGCGGCTTCCTGGACCCTGAAACACAAAGATCTTCGGCGAAGTGTCCACTATCACTTAGGCAAACGTGACATTAGTAGATTAAGCACGTTATCAAACCGTGAAACGTAAGCTAGAGGATGAATCTTCGTCTGAGACTATTAGTATTGAAAGAGGTATAAACAGCCTCCTATAAACTTCATTACATCAAACTACCATAGAAACCTTTTTCTTGCTCCCTTCCTGTAGTTGAGATGTTAAAACAGTTAAGCAGGTATGTTGTAACAAATATTGTATTTTTTTTCTCTTACTATAATCATGTGTATCTACTTATAGGTCTAAAAATTAAGTTGTATGTTTAAAATTATAAAAAATAATTTTAATAAAAGATAATTAACGTAAATTAAAGAGTATTTATGGTAAATTATCTAATATATGTATATATAGGTGTGTGTGTGTGCTTGTCCAAAAACCTAAATTTCGGATATAAGAATCAACCGCTTATAAGAATCAAAAACAGTAATAACAAACGTGATTCTTATAAGCGGAAATCACTGTATATTGAAAAATTATGAATGTAACGATTTATCCAGTCACGTAACCCGTAATTTTAAACTGCAAGATAACTGAAAATCGTTTGAACAGAGGATAGGGATGATTGTAATCGCAACACTACCTATGTTCCAAGGTCAGCAAGCAGTTACTTGATGCTGAAGATTTCCGTAATCGAGAATTATCAGTTAAAATATTTTTTTGCAGAGAGAACACTCTGAGATTGGGGAAAACTCATGTTGGCTCTGGCGAGATATACGGACTAATGCTGGCAGACAGAAATCCAGTCATGTGATCTACAGTTGCTGACCTTGATTAACATAGTCTACAGTTCACACTACATCCATAAAAAATGACTTGCCGCTGTTTCTTTTGGATGATTCCCTACATAAAATATTATTGGTTGATCAGAATACTTAACTTTAGATTTTGTTAGAGCCTTGAAGCAAACGTTTGCCTAATTCCACAAATTGCCTAAATTGCATTTTAAGTAGAAATTAAATCCGGATAATCTCTTTCTCTCTTTTTTTATTCCCCGGTAATAAAAATTAAAGCATTTGATGATTTATTTGTAATAAAGAAGTCATTCTGTTGCAATACAGGAAACTATTTTTCTGAAATTTAATAAAAAAAATAGTTTTAACAGAGTGCAGAGGAAGAGCTATCATCATTACTTTCAAGCAAGCAGTAAGCATGAAAGAAATTTTTTTCATCGTAAAGACGTCTAAAATTTAAACTTATCTAAGTGGGCTGGGGTTGCCAAGCCTCTTGCTAAACTGCAACTCAATAGTACAGTCGAACTCCGTTATAACGAACTTCAAGGAACCAAAGGTTTTGTTCGCTTTATCCGGTGGTTCGCTATATCCGAACCATTAAGAAAAATGCTAGAGTTCACAAAATGTATAACTCATTAGTTGCAATGTGTATTCAATAATAACACAGACCTACAACCAAAATAGTGTTTAGAAACCAATAGCTGATACTGATAGATTTTTGGACGCTGATTTCAGGAAAAATAGTAAAAAAAATTCCATGACGTACCATTTTTTCAAAAAACTGAAAATTGAAAAAATTGAAAATTTCACGAATTGAAAATTTTGATTTTCGTGGGTACCAATCGATTGTGTTAATTAAGGAAGGGGATGAGCATATAGTGTCATAAGTCGTCATTACTGGAAAAAACTGGAGATTTTTCTGTCTCTGGTGCGAAAAAGAATGTAAAAAAGAAACAATCTAAAGAATCTGCAGAACTCTTAGGTTCTAGGCTAGAGCAAAAGAATTTATTGACTCCTGGTACCTCTTTCTCATCGTTCAGAAAGAGAGAAACATATTTCATCCCATACTTTTCTCAAGATAGTGGCTTGGTTTACTGTAGCAATGTCCCTGGATTGATGGAGAATTTTAATATACAGGATGACGTGAACGAGTGGAGGCTCTTTATTGACTCCTCAAAAAGAAGCCTCAAAGCAGTGCTTCTGTCTAATGGCAGCAAGTATGCTTCAGTACCATTAGTACAGTCTGTGTACCTGAAAGAATCTTACGAGAATTTAGCTTTAATTCTCACCCATTTGAAATATAAAGAACATGGATGGATGATATGCGGTGATCTAAAAGTGCTTTCCATGTTTCTTGGACAACAAGCAGGAAACACCAAGAACGCTTGCTTCTTGTGTGAATGGGACAGTCGGGATAAAAAGAATCATTTCATCAAAAAGGAGTGGCCGCAAAGAAAAGCATTAACACCTAGAAACAAAAATGTAGTAAAGGAAAATTTGGTTGATCCCAGGAAAGTCCTGTTGCCTCCAAATCATATCAAGTTGGCTTGATGAAACAATTTGTTAAAGCTCTGTCAAAAGAAGGAGAGCTTAAAATACCTAGGCAACAATTTTCCAGGACTGTCGGAAGCAAAAATAAAGGAAGGTGTTTTCGTAGGTCCAGATATTCGGAAACTTTTTAAAGACGAAGTGCTTGAAAGTAAAATGCTTTCGAGGGGAAAAAGAAGCCTGGAGAGCTTTCAAGGAAGTCGTCACAAAATTCCTCGGGAACGTTAAGGACCGCAACTATAAATCTATCGGGGAAAACATGTTAATGAAATTCAAAAACTTGGGTTGTTCAATGAGTTTGAAAGGGCATTTTTTAAATTCGCATTTAGACTACTTTCCCTTCTTGGTGCAGTTAATGATCTTGGTGCAGTTAGTGAAGAACAGGGTTAAAGATTTCACCAAGATATCAAGGAGATGGAGCGTCAATATGATGGGGACTACTGTTGGATTCTACACAGAGAAGTCCCGCGTACTGACTACAGCAGACTAAGTGCCAAAACAAGCTTTCAGGCAAAAAGGAAAAGAAAGCATTAAGGATTTGTGAATCCAGGATGTATTAACAATGGTAACCATTAAATGTTCTAATTAATATAATTTCTAATTAATATATATTTTGCAAATCATTTCCAATTGTTTGATATATTAATTCATTCGTAAATAAAACACTTAATATTTTGAAAAGACCTTCTTCTTCCCAGAATATGTAAAGTAGGCTTTCTTGTCCATATATTCATGCCCATTTTGTGAAAAATCCTTACGTGATTGAGAAAAATGGATGTCATATTTGAAATCAGTGCATCAAATAATATAAAATCCAGTCATTACATTGTAAACACTTTTCTATGACTCAAATTTTGCAGGCCTGTGTAATGTATTGAAAAATGATAAAATCTTTTAAAAATGATCATTAATGAATTAAATCGACTAAAACCGATTAGATTACACTGACACACTACTAATTAAATTATGTACAATAGGAAAACGGCGGGACTAAAATGTTCGTTCGTTATATACCGGGTTCGCTATAACGGGGTTCAACTGTAATCCAAAATTTACAGCTACTCTACTTGAACTACTGAAGATGAGGGAGGATGAACCAGAATATTATTTAACACCTAAATTACCCAATATTCCTTATTATTGGAGCTTTTATTTTTACAAAGTATGGAAGACAAGGATCCCGAGCTCTATCATTTGTTATAGTCGTTGAAAAATATATAACAAAACTGTCTCCATTCCAAGAAGCCAATCATCTAATACTAAAATCTTAATACCTCAGTTATTTTTAGAGATTTGGGTTAAGGTTTTTAACTCTATTTTAGAAATGTAATCGTGGATATTTAAGATATTTAATGCATATTCATCATAAATTTGATGTTATTTATCAATTGTATTATTTTTATTGGTGTCATATAGGTACCTCTCTCTTGGGTCTAGTGTCGATGCTGCTCTTGCACCTACTTGTTTACAGCACAATTCATGGAAGATTTTGATTTTCAGAAGAAACTGGGATCGTTAAACTCTAAACGTAGAAATGAAACTGTTTCAATGTTCTTTTTTTCTCCAGAAGCACCTCAAAAAAAAAATATAATGAATAAGATAAAGATCTAGCAAATGAATTTATGAAGCAGTTAAATTATCTGACTTCGTAACCAAAACACAATCCATAACGTATTGATAAAAATACATTCTTTCTCCTACCAGCAGCTGTTACACGTCTCATACAACACGTGTTTCTCGTCACTGTAACTGCAGTACCCTTTGAAATCAAAATAGTATATGATATTTAATTAGAACATTCTTTATTATGTTTTTCTACAGCGTGGCTTTATTCATCTGCCATTCGTGAAGTGATTCAAATAGTTTTAGACGGAAGATCAATTTTTTCCTTCATTTTTTTTCCTTTTTAATCTACGCTATCCTCATTCTTTGTCCTTCAGTATGAAAGATTAATGACATTTCTTTTGTGAAAAACTAGAAGTATTCCAGTTTATCGATGACTATTTCACGCAAAAATACTGACTTTCCGAATAGGCATAATCGAGGTCACGAAGAAAATTTCGATGAAATTAATGTCGGTGAAGTGTAATGAAGTGAAATAATATTTTATTGCAAAATTTGTAGATTTATTTTAAAACAATTTTTAATTAGCTTTTTGTGATTCTGTGAGTCAATAAAGTTATATTTGCGTAAAATTTTTTTTCACTAAAACGACGTATTTCATGCAGTAAAATCTTATTCAAAACGTATGACACGCTTTAATTATGATTTACGTATTGGTGAAATGGATATCACATTAATGTTTATTTATGTTATTTTATTGTTACGAGTCTTAGTTGAGAGTTTTTTTTTCTATAGATTCGGGTGAATTTATGCAAACTAATGCAAATCATTTTATCTTCTGTTACGTATAAACTACTCGTAGATAATTTCTGTGTAGAAATAAAAGAAAGTCAGATTAAATATATTGCATCATGCTAAAAAAAAAACTAGTAGACCCAATTTCTCCATCCCACCCTCAAATCTTGCAAATGTTTATGAATAATGAATGTAATGATAAAGTGTAATTTGATTCGTTCGGATTTACTTAAATTTTGTCATTGTAACACCAGTTATGTACCTAACGTTTCAAATTTCACTTTCACGTTAAAATAATTGGGCGCGCGTACGATCCATCTCGGTTGGTGGCTAACGAGAGACTGCCGCTGACGCCTATCACCGCGAAAGTGTGCACTGGAACGGCGTTCCACGCAGAGTGAAAATAACGCAGCGTCCCGAGTACTTTTGCCGCAAGTGTGCACCGGCACTAAGCTAATTCATTGCATACATACACAATAGGTCTTTCACGAGAACTTTTTATGCGTAAAATGTACTGGAGATACAATTCGAATTTAAAGATGTAGAACGACGTATTACTGGGTGCGGCAGAAAGGACTCCCACATTTCTGAAGGTCACTGGTAAGGGAGTGGGGAGGGGAGGACGGCGCGGAAGAGGACAACAATTCGGGTTGATTTTCTGGTTGTCACTAGACACCATATGTGGGTCCGGTAAACACCGCGGTTTCATTATCGAGGCGTTCTTAAAAAACAACGATTTTGTAACCGCGACTCAGAGGTCATTTAGGACACTCTTCAGGCTCAATGCAAATGATACCGTTCCTGATCAAAAAACAGTCTTGCGATGGGTTCCAAAAGTGAAAGCAAATGGGTCTGTACTACCAAGGAAACCAAGTGGTTGCCCTTGGAACATTAGAACACCTGAAAATGTGCAATGAGTCCGTATATCAGCTATCGCGCGGTTGCCACCATTCCCCCAGGGATAATCAACAGAATGACGGAAAACTTTAGAGAACGGCTTCGGCAGTGCATCGCAAACAACGGGTGTCACTAGAGTGGTGTTATTTTCAAAACCTAGTGGGGAAAAAAACTAGATTGCTAGTACTTTTCGAAAATATAAAGCTTTTTTCCCTAAATTCCTTCGTCCGTTTTTTATGACCCTTTGAGATGTGGGAGTCCATTCTGCCACACGTTGTAGTTATGAATTTCACTGGAAACAAATAAAATTCGATCTTTTAAAACAAGAAGAGATACTGAAACGGACAAACAGGAGACGGGAAGAACTTTTCTCGAAAGGAAAAAAATCGTGTAAAGCAAAATAATAACGAAAAGAGAGAGAAAGCGAAATGGTATAGAGAGAATTTTACGAGATATGCCTTCAAAATGACTGAGAAATGAAAGAGAATCTATGAATACAACTAAAATTTTCTAGCAGAGATGGTTGTTTTAAGTGTTGTAAACGAAGTGTTTATTTTTTACTTTCTTCAAAAAATGGTGCCCCTCCCGTTACTTTCATCGATATCACTTTCGATCGATATAACTAAATATATTTGAAAATTAGGCATATCTGGCTCCTTGTTTTCTTCGAGATATCTTTACCTTTCGTTTATAGGGCAATGTCTCGCAGCATGTCATATCTCAACTCTTGCAGATTTTACTTCTTGTTTGGCAAGGAGTGGCAAAAAATTGCATAATTTAACATGGCGTTCAATGAGCATTCTTACAGCTTGTTGAATAAAATGCTCTCAGATTACGCAAAGTCTTTAGATACGGTATCTAAACAAAGGTATATCACTAAATTAAACATTCAGGTACAGCCCGGAAAAGTTTATTCAGTATGTGACCCGTATTTATTGACAGAGGAAGACTGGAGTTACGATACAAGACGCTGGCCTGAAGTAACTTATCCTGATATCTATACATATCTCAACATAATAATAATCATTCTCGACGAAAGAATGATTATATTATCTTAAACCATGCGAAATAGTAAAAAAAAGTGTTAAAATACCTGTTACATACAACTAATATGAGGAATTTTATAAATAAACTTAAATTATTTAACTCAAAATGAAGGTATAATCCAAAAACACATGCAAACGCATAGGAACTGCTTCTGTTTTCTGCCACCCGATAATGACGTCATCTATAGGAGACGAAAACTGACGTAGCCAGTGACGTTGCTACGTTTCGCCTTATTATTCGCTCGCACAAGAAATACATTGCCAGAAATTACTAATTTTACAGTTCTTTTTTATCTTCACCCTTCACGCTTACTACTCTACCTCAAACTCTGCAGATGGTCAAGTTATACAGTGATTTGCTGTTTCTTTCTTATAATGAGCAAGATCACGAAATTTTCGCCACTCATGGCTTTAGCTGCATTAATACACGTATGGTAATACCCACAAATGCACAAAGTAGTTGACGAAAGAATGAATATTTAATGAGTATAAAGTATATTGCATATCTTGCATACGTTTACGTTAAAGTATTTTTAAAATTCAAAGTGCATTATTACTGATAATTTTAGAGACTAATACATATACCATGGAGAAAATAAAAATTTATTCAGCTAAATTTTTACCTGTATAGTAGAATCCACAGCTTTATGACGTCACAAAACTTCACAGCGAGTCGTTTGAAAGAGGCAACCATGAAGCTTCATGCTGTTAACATTTAGGGCCTGTTCACATAGGAGTCCAGTAGCGGAGCGTTAAAGTATTGAAATATATTTAACCAATGACAAATCGCCAAACGATTAGCAACGAAATTTTTAACGCCTATGATTGGTTTATTTTCGTCTCAACGTCATCTTTCCTTTAACGCTCCGCTACCGGACTCCTATGTGAACAGGCCCTTAATGATAGCGACGCGACGGCTGAGGGTATTGACGTTTTTTATTTCTGTATCTCAAATCGGAAGCTGGGAATAAAATACAATTAAAGCCATGAGTAGGTGGAAATATTATGATCTCGTTTATGAGAAGAGAAATGCATTTTTACCATGTTTTAATTAACTTGCTTTCTTGTTTGTGTGTATGTCCAGTACAAATCTTGCAATCGATTTTTAACTAACTTCCCGACTAGCTAGACATTTGAAACTTTTAGAATAGCTTAGAACACGATGACAATGCATTTTTTTAATACTTTTAGCCATTTTTAAGTAGATTTTTACCATGTTTTTATTATTTTCAGTTAATTTTGTTTCATAGACTGGTGCAGCCATCTGTCGGCTGGGACGGGAACGAAAAGTTAAACGCAAGTTAACTTCCAATTAACTTCATTTTTTTTCAAGTTGATGGGATAATTCATCAAAAAAAATTTAAAAAAGTATTTATTAATACATAGAATTGTCAAGTTTATATGATTCAACAGAAAATTTAAAAGCATGGTATATAAAAAGTTCTTTTTATCTTGTAATTATTATCTAGTTCTGTCGAGGCGTACCTTGCTGTACATCTCTACTTTAAGGGGACAGTGGACATTCAAAATATTGAAATTTGTCCAAAAATTCGATTTTTTTATTTTATTGAATTGTGAAACTACGGACGAGTAGGAATGTGTTGCAAAAATAATTTTTTATTTCTGTGATTACTTTCCAAGTTATAGGCATTTGTATTTAATTTAGATATTATAAAGTTATCGCTATTAGTAACCACATATGTGTTTTTCTCAAAATAAAAATTTTCCTGTCATACGAATATTCAAACTGCTCCAGACGCATTTCTAATTATCGTATTGCTTCGAAATTTACGTTTTGTATACTTAACTGTATATCAAATAAATCTTATTGAAAATAATTATGCTTCGTAGCTCAGAATTTCTAAATTTTGTACTTGAAAAGATGATTTATAGGTATTTTGTCTAATAAAAAGGGTGTTTTCACTATTAATTTTTTTCTCTTTATATTTTTAATGAATGCTTAAAATAAGCAATAAGTTCATTGTTATTTCTATAAGATATACTGTAAATAAAAATTACCGTATTATATGCAAAATAAATGCGCATGGAACATTTTTAATTAGGCCAATTTTTGATATAATTAATAATTCATAATTCATAAATTATGAATATTTCACCATTAAATTTTTAACCACTTTTACATATCTATGGTACTAATCACATATTCAAATTTCAAGCTAATCCATTCAAAACAAAAAAAGTTAGGTTTAAAAATCCACTGTCGATTTACCTTTGAACAGAATTTTCCCGATTTTTCTTCTTTAAAAGGATATTGAAGGATATTTATAAAAATTCTTTGTTGGATATCTCTGTGAAATTTTGAATAGCGATCTTTCCTTTTATGTTCATAAAACTGTCTTCAGAATTTTTGATCAGAAAAAATTCTGAAAAAATTTTCCCGGAACAAAAATTACTTTTGGGGAAAAAAAGATTATTTTTGTCTTTCAAAGTAACTGAAAATTTTATAATTAAAATTTTTATAAATTCCGTTGAAAAATTATTTCAAAATCCTTCCAAATGTACGAAAGTAAGAAAATTATACGAGAAGAACCGTTGTATCAAATAATATATCAATGACTAAATATTCTTTAAATTTTAAATTTTATGAAAACAAAATTTAAAATTTTCCATGCATTTTCTATATGCTCAAAGATAATTTTTATATAAAGAAATTTAACGGGAAACAATTTCAAAATGTGTGTAAACACAAAAAAAATATTAATTTTTTGTCTCGTACTTCGATAAGTACTATAATAGGAAATAATATTATAATAGGAATACTATAATAGGAATACTATTACAGGAAAGTGCTAAAACATAGCCCGAATATACGCCCCCTCACTATGGTAACCGATCTTAGCATACGCGAATTCCATTGTTCAGTTTCTATTACTATCCAGCCCAGTTTTGATTGATTATGTCCCTTTGTAAAATAGTTTGTGAGAATAAAATTCCTTTTCAAAAAGTCTAAAGCCTTGTACTTAAAAACAAAAAGGCACAAAAGTATTCATTCGGTGACGGTAACTGCCCCCATCATAGGTTAACGGAGTAATCTAGAGTTGGATTTATTTCGTGTCTTAGACCGTGTGATCTGATCTTTGATCATGTGGTCTCATGGAATCTTTGACCGTGTGGGTGCGCAAACTGTGGGTCACGACACACAGAGGGGTCGCGGGGAGTTTGAAGTAAATTTATATTAATCGATTATTTTAAAAATATATACTTTAAATTATTTAAATTACATATTTAATTTTTTTGGTTGATATATTTTATATGTTAAAAGATATACAGGATATGATATTGTTAAATAAGGTGTCAAACGTTCTTACAATACTCAATACTCAGCAAAAGTGATAGCTCGTCAACATTCGTTAACTTCCTTTTTTTTTGCGGGGGGGGGGGAGGTTGTTGTTGTTAGCATTTTCCTAATTACTCCAGTCAAAATAGACCTGATTTTGACGAATGGCTAAAAAAAATATGAAAGTTTTGAAAATTGGCGGAGATGTTTGTTTCGGCATACTGTTGAACATACTACAAGTCCCCACCGATCAGACTTGAGCTTTCGCCGCCATCTTGGAAAATGTGTAGACTTTTTTGGTTTTTTGCAAGTAACTTCAGAAATATTGATTTTATGTAAAAAAATTGAATGCAAAAATTGAAGAGCATTAAATTATGAACAAAAAATATTTACATTTTTTTATAAGTCTAACACGAACAAAGATAATTGACTTTGAAAATAGCGAACAATCACGCGTAGGACGCGGATGCGCGGGTCATCCCCATCGCGATGGAGGGATGACCCGCGCATGTGCCCCAAAAGTCTTGCACACTCACGTGTGTCAAACCTCTGCATATCAAAGCTCGAGATAAAGTTGCAGCAACATCCAATCCATTGTTATCAGGTTGTATTATGAGGCTTGGTGGATTCTATCTTTTTATGTCATACTTAGGCTGCATTGGGTACATAATGGCTGGAAGTGGGTAAAAATAAATACTAAATTTGATGTATGCAAGTACGTCAGTAGAAAAAACGTTGCCGGGCCATGCATACGCTAGAAAAATCCTAGCTTATTTATTTACCCAAACAGATTTAGGAAAAATAAATTTTGACGCCATGGATATTATGTGGATAAATATATATTATTTAATCTTCATATATCTGATTTCAAAAACAATAATCTCCATGAGTTGTTTAGAGATTTTGCTACTGAACTACTATCACTAGAAACCATAGACGGACATACTCTTATATGAGACATCGAGATTAAATTGAGGAAGACTTTGAAGCAGTTGAAAAAGAATGGCCCAATTTCATCCCCTGAGTTCAGTACTTTGAAATGGTAAAGCTTATGAAAGCTTGATCACCGTCAATTCTGCGGTGAAAGTAAACGGTTTCAATACATTAGTAAACCCGTTGTTGCTTTTCCAGAGGATAGAGATTGTTAAGTATTCATAAATTACAGCGACCCAAGCTAGTTCTTATACGCCTTGATCAAACTGACAACTGGAAGCTACGTAGCAATACCCGTACTCGCAGCCGAGGGTTAATTTCCCAGGTTCGGCGCCATTTTGCATTCATGTAGGGCCTCTGGATGCCGGATATACAGTACAGATCTGCAATCCACTCAAGGCACCCCAAGCCCCCGGATAGAGATTGTTAAACAAAACGACGAAGAAACGAGTAGTATTTTATTTGGTCGAAAAAAGTTTGCGCACCACTGTCTTGAAATATAAAATGTCATCTTCGATAAAATATCAAAGATAAAATAACCACTTGAGATTTTTGCATTTTATCCTTTTAACTTTGATATTATTACAGATCTATTTTTGTTTTTGTGGTGTCACATTTAAAGATAAATGTCTAACATAGACAGTGAAACTTCTCTATGGTGACGAGTCATGGTTCCGAAAAAAAAGTGGCCCTTTTGAGGGGTGACCAGGGAAAAGGGGTTTCTTTCATAACACTGGCTGAATGAAGTCTTGAATCGATTTTGAACAAAATAGGCTCATTTAGAAAAGTTTCAATATATATATATATATATATATATATATATATATATATATATATATATATATATATACAGTTGGTTCTATGTTTAACGACTTTCAAGGGACCGTGAAAAATCGTCCTTAAGTAGAGATCGTCCTTAAACAGAATTTGTGAAAAAATAACATTTCCCTTCACACTTTACAGGCTTAGGACTGTCAATATATTTCTTAATATATTAGCGTGTTTAAAAATGTTATTTTTATTATCATTATTATTTTATTCACAAAAAGTTATTTTAAATTACACTGAAAAAAAAGAGTACAAACAATACAATAAATTACGTTTTAAAAAATTCAAAAAGTGTTAATTGCTTCATTCGCCTTGTTTTCGTTATTCTCTTTTCCAGATTTTCTAAAATGTTAAATGAGTCACCTTCCATTTTCGATGTAATATAGCGTCGGAGAACATCTAGAGCAGAAATTGCATCTGTATAAGACTGTGGCAGTGTCTCGTTTTCCGTGTCTTCAACTTCACCTTCATCGTCTGACACTGTGTTTTCGTTTACAATATCTTCATAAATTTGTTCTACATTTCTGAAATCTGTTGTTAAAACATATTTATCACAATTGTAGAAATCTTGAATTGAAACATCCTCATCTTCAACAAAACTTCTCCATTCTTCAGGGGTAATGTCATCTTCGTTGATTTCTACATCCGTACTTTGCAGTTCCACTACAAGTTCTTTGTGAATTCCAGCAACGCGAAAGCAGTTTTTTATTGTGGATGAAGAAACTTCTTTCCATGCTGATGTTATCATGTGCATTGCTTCCAACATTGTAAATTTTCTAATTTTTATACTGTCAGCCGAATTCTTTATTAATTTCCTAATTAAAGACTTTTTGTAGTATGCTTTCACACTGCGAATGATACCCAGGTCTAATGGCTGCAACTTGCTAGTGCAATTAGCTGGTAAGAAATGGATAGTCAAATTTGTAAGTCCAGGGATATTTGGAGTATGTGCAGTGCATCGGTCGATTAAAAGTAAAACTTTTCTCTTTTCTCGATGCATTTTTGCATCAAATTTTCTAATCCAGTCAATAAAAATTTGTGATGTCATCCACGCTTTATTGTTATTGCGGTACTCACAAGGTTTCCTGGTGATATTCTTAAAACACCTTGGTTGCTTTGATTTATAACTAGTGGTAGATTTGCCTATAACTAGTGGTGGAAATTTCTCAGATCCATCCGAATTAGTGCACAGTAAAACAGTCAATCGTTCCTTGCTGTGTTTTCCACCAAAACACTTTTCGCCCATACACGTTAAGGTTTTATTAGGCACCATATTGTAGAATAGGCCCGTCTCATCTGCATTGAATATGTTCTTCTCATCATATCCATCTAATATCCCCTTCAGCACTATTTTCCATTCTTCCACTATTTTTTCATCTACGGAGCCACTTTCACCAGATATGCTTTTAAATACAAGCCCGTATCTTTCTTTGAACTTTGTTAGCCAACCAGCCGAAGCCTGAAAATTTTGCATTCCAAACTTTTCTTCCAGAATAATAGCATTTTCTTTAAATATCACTCCGGAAATCGGAATGTTAGATGCTCTTGCTTGATGAAACCATTGTAGGACTGCCTTCTCAAACTCTTCTGATCGGCCACATTGAATTTTCTGCCATTTGGATTTGGATCCCAAACCAAATTTTTGTACTGCTTCAAGAATTTTTGCTTGCTAAAATGCCAGAGTAGACTCGGGTAGCTGAAATTGTCTTGCGAATTGGACTTTTGTTATTCCAACACTTTCTTCCCACTTTTCAATAATTTTCACTTTTTCGTGTAGCTTAAGATGCTTTCGCTTTGATGCCATTTTGCTCTGCTCACCTCGTATTCGTACTAGAATGAGCTCCTACACACAACCATGAATTCTCTAAACATGAACTCGTACTTCCCAGAAGGAGTGAGAGAGGGGTGCTTTTGGACAGTTCGTAAATCACATGAGAACATGGTAGGTACAATAGAGTGATTCCACACCCGCACTAAGAAATTCGATCCACCAGGGAAGAATGTTCGATCTTCCGAGAAACAGTAATCCTCCCCCCCCCCCCCTCCCCCGGTTTTTTCCACTGCAACAAGTCTATGATTGCAACAAACATAAAGGAAATTCTGGGTCTGTTATTGAAACCAAGCTCCCCCACAGAAAGTAACCCTCCTGTAAATAAAATGTTGAAGAAAAAGTTTATCATTTAAGAAAAATTCGTCATTAAATAGAAACAAAATCGTCGTTAAATAGAACTTTTTTACGTCGGAGGGACCGGGACTGGGAAATATCGTCTTTAAATAGAGATCGTCGTTAAGTAGAGCGTCGTTAAACAGAGAACCAACTGTATATATATATATATATATATATATATGCTTTTAGTAAAACTTTCCACCTTTATAGTTTTCCATTAATGTGAAAAGAATTTTTGAGCTGATGAATAAAAATATTTAATAATACGGGACAGAAAGAGTAAAAACATATATAAGGCAGTGTTTAAAGAACAATATATAGGCGAAAAAATCCTAACTTTGATCACCACTGGAAAACTTCAACTTCTTTGTTTAGCATTTAACATAAGCCCAAAATAAACTGAATGGCGTGTGGACTGGAAATATGAAGAGATAATTCTTTCTTTGGCCTTTAATATAAACCGAAAATGAAATTAACGAGTTCTGGACTGAAAATATTAAGAGGGTTTTATTTCTTTTTTTTACGTAAAATTAAGTTCACCTACCGTGGTTTTAAAATAAGTACATGGCTCAATAATCAATACGAACACGTCCGCCGGTCTTCCGCTAGGAAATTTCGCCCCAAAAATAACCACGAATTCCATCAACTCAACGGGACAAGTTATTACATTCAACTTCCTACTCGGAACTTATGAGTAGAGCATTAACCGGCGGGGAAGACAGATAGAACTAATATTGGCGAAAGGGGCGATTTTTATCACAAGTGCACATAAAAATGGATTGTGATTTTGTACCCTGTTTCTAAACACGCATCGAGAAATTTAATACTAAGAAATCTAATCTTAAAGGTGATGTTCGAAGTGGTTCAGTAACATATGATCGGCCATCGGAGGGTCGATAGCTGTGATAATTGAAATATTAAGAGTTGAATAGATATTTTGCGTCTCGCCCGCTAATTTTTTTTAAAACTGTGGCGTATTGTAGTTTCTGAATCAACCAATCTGTTAATCAGATGTTGCCGGAAACTTGTCTCAGGATTAACCAAAAGAAAAGAAAAAAGAAAAGAAAAGAAACTCTATAACTTTGATTAATAAATAATTAGAGAAGCTTGATAGCATGAAAAAATGAATCAGAGAATCGATTAATGGAAACGCTCGATAAACTATACAACGGAATTCTTCGAATTCCATTCTTCACAAAGTATAATATCAGTACGAATTAAAAAATTACAAGTTTAACTGTGGTTGTTAATTGATTGGTTGGTTTAGAGCGCTACGATCAATTTTTGGCTATACGAGGGTTTATTAGACTAGGACCTTACTGTTTATAGACGATTCCGAACTTTTACAAACACCCCTGCCAACAGTGGGACTCGAATCCACAAGCTCTGGACCGAATGCCAGAGGTAAACTGAGACAAAAGTAAAATAATTCCATAACTACAATTCTCATAAAAGTAACGTAAATAATTTTTTTTAAATGCGCTACTCAGGGCTTTTTATCGCATGGGCAAATCGGGACTTTGCCCAGGGCCCCCTGATGCTAGGGGGCCCCAAAACCCCCTTGGTGTATGCACCTAGTACTTCTAATAGTATGTATAGCCCATGGATAGTTCTTATTTTTATAAATGTTCGTAAGGGGGGGGGGCCCCAAATAGCATCTGCCCAGGGGCCTCCAGCGTTCATAATCGGGCCCTGGCGCTACTATTTGTTCCTGCACGAAACTTCTAGTCATGAAAAAATAGACACTAAACACATTTACGGCATTAAAACAAGGAAAATCAAATAATGTCTTAGATATAACAATTAATCAGTATTTAATATCTTACTCTAAAACACCATTGTCCATCGTAAATTAACTTCTCTTATAAATTTGGAACACTAAAGTAACAATTCATTATTACGTTTAAGAAATGCTTGCATAATAATGCAAACGAAGAATGCATATTTTCCGGGAGTAAACATTCTTTGAACGTACTCAGACATCTAAATATTTCCCAAATTCAATACATTACTTGAATTGCATTCAAATTTGACGATATTCCTTGCTAAATTTTCAATGTAGTTAAAATGTCTGAGTTACAACACACACGTGCACTCCAATATTGCCTGATTACTCTATATGCCTGTCTCATTGATTATCATGCATGATTCGTGTCCTCAGTCATAAATAAATTTAATAATTTTTTCAAGATTCTACAAAACGGTATGATTAGTTCGGTAAAGATTTGATTAAAGAGGAGGAAAATATACCTCAATCTATAACTATACCTGTTAATATTTTGAGAGATCCTCGCTGTAAGTAGTAGCCCATAACAATTGCTGACTACAATTTTTCTTTTCGTGACAGGAAATGTGTCTTGAAATTGGCTAATTTGCGAAAGCAGTGCATAGTTTGTGAAAATAATTCCCAGAAGAAGAAAGAAACACCGCTGGTTAATTTTCTATCAATGCAAATTTTCTAACCTGGCATTTTATATTAACAAATAATTTGAACTAAATCATTTTAAACTAAAATCAATAAGTGTTGTAGATTTTTCTGCTTCTCTTTTTTACAATCATGAAATATTTGATGATTATGTAGAAAATTAAAAATAAAAATTCATAAATTATTAAAGTTTAAATATTCTAGCATATAAGTTCAACTCATGTTTGACAACATTTTTTTCGCAAAAAGAAAAAGGAAAGATATAATTAAATATACTTTTTACTATCTTTTATTCTTTTACCTTCGGAATTCTTAAAATATTTGATAAAAATCTGAGTCTCTTTTCATTTAAGATAATATATTTTCATTTCTGAAATATTTGTTAATAGCTTCGTTCGCCTGAACGGGTTAAATATCTTTGCTCTGATAATCACAAAAAAAATTCAGGTAGTTTCTTCTAACGAAACTACCTCGGATTCTTAACGTAGGATTACTTATCGTTGCTTACCTCTTTTGTATGTATATATGTATGTATGTGTTAATTATATATGTATCTATATACATATATATATATATATATATATATATATATATATATATATATATATATATATATATGTATCTATATATATATATATATATATATATATATATATATATATATATATATAACATACAAAACCCCAAAACCTTAACTAATTTCTAAATTCTTTTAAATTCCCTTGGGCGTAAAGTTAATTTCGATTTCGTTTTAAGAACAAAGGAATAGTAAGTTTTTAAAAATTAAAGTAGGTAATCAATATATCATCCCTTCAACCCCCACTCTCGTAGGTGCCAAATCTTATATAACAGGCCACGGGACTCAAACCCAGAGAACTGGCCTCGGGGCCTCTGTCCAATCAATGCAAAAGTACAGGTGTCATGTGATAACGACCTCATGAAGATTTAAAAGACCCACCAAGGTTTTGGCCGGGGCTTTTTTTTTTGTCTGCTTCGTTACTTCTCTGAGTGTCTCTCGCGTCGCTCTGTCCCTTGTCCGCGGACCGCTTCCGACAACTCTACAATGTAAACTCTGTATTCCTAAGCCCCGGCGGAAGATTCCGGTGGCTGGCTAATTTACGTCTATGTCGTCAGTGCCCATTTGTGTCAAGTTCGTTTTGTAGTATTCATCCCTTCCATATCGCCGCCCTGAAGTTTAATTCCAAAGAATAAAGTAGTTCAATTGATTACGTGTGGACTATGATTTCATCGAGTGTCTATCCATATTTTCCATTCCGACCACGTCTACGTTGTATGATATTATTCCAGATATAATTCCACCGCTTGTGGCATTCCCCTCGAGTGACTGCAGTGTTCCGGAACCCGTGGTGTGTGTGTGTGTGTGGGGTGGGGGGGGTGGGTGGGGGTTACACACACACACACACACACATATATATATATATATATATATATATATATATATATATATATATATATATATATATATATATATATATATATATATATATATATATATATAAATATAAATAAAAATATATGTACAAATATATAATGTCAAAATTTTGACGCATCTTGGTAATTTTATGTTTAACTGTTTACTGCTTGTCCAAGCGATAGACTGGGTTTGTCACGCTGCCAAAATTATAACTCACGAGGACGAACGGACGGACGGTTTTAGCGTCTGAAAATTTTCCTTTCCGGAGGACCGTTATGGAGGAACATAATTCTACGTTAAAAGGTTTGACTGAAATAAACTTTTATGTAAGGAAATTAAAACTGGAAAAAAATTCTACCTAAATCTACGCTATTATGCTTATAATAGCTATTTCAAAGTATGAGAAAGCAGATATAAAAATACTAACTTATCTGGAAACATGCCGCAGTTTAACTGTATGATTGATAGGTGGCTTTAATTTGTATTAGGAATTCGCTCAGAGTTGCCATTAGTTCGTGCCATTACTTTGATTTGGCTTTGAAAATGTTATCTTAACTTCTTTACGGACTTACCTCATATGTAATTTTTCATAGCGAAATATCTCTTGCCTTGGAGTAAACATTTTGTATCATTTTGTTCACAGAGTGAAAAATGTTATTATGATTTCCACTGATGGGTTAAAAAAAAAAAAAACTTGCCTTCCAACATCTACGTTGTAGATTCATAAACAAGTTGTTTAAAGTTAGGAGGTGAAGCCATTTCCACTAATATATCAAAGTTTGTAAACGAACAGGTAATATTTTTCTCGAAAAAAATAATTATAAGAGTCAGAATTGAAACCTGGCACGCACAGTAAAACAAAGCAATAAAGTGGTAGTACCTATATTATATCTCTTGGCAAATATCGTACTTTTTATCCATTTGTTCATGTAGACGATGCTGACTGTTATATTTGTTGACGGTATGAAAGGACAAAGGAAATTTTTGTGCGTTAATATGCTTACTGCTTGACGTAGTATGCCAGCAGCCTGACTTGGCGCCAATGAGTCTAAACACCTAATCACCCTATCTGCCCTCTGTTGCTGAGTGTCAAGGCCTGTTAATTTTAGAGCACTGGATTTGCACAAAATCCGACATGTAGTCGGATTTTATGCAAATCCAGTGCTTGCACGTGACCTGAGGTTAAATACAATACGTGAAGTGGTAGTAACGTCGTTAGTTCTGTGTGAAATTGTGACAGTATGTTGAAACGAAAGGAAGTTAGTGACTTTAAAAGAGGTGTTATATAGTTGGTTGTCACATTAGTGGCAATTCTATTCGTGCAATTGCAGTGGAATTATCACAGTCACGGTCAACTGTTGGTGATGTTGTGAAGAAGTGGAAGACTACGGGAGTTCGGACAGGAACTGCATACGTTGGTCGGCCCCGTAAAATGACCGAACGGGATCGGCGTGTCCTGAAGCGGGAGGTTCGTAAGAACCTTAAGAAACCACTCCAAATCATCAACAGTGAGTTTCAACAGGCAGCAGAGGTTACGGTGCACTCCAATATTTTGCGACAAGAACTGCACGCCTTCAATATCCACGGATGTGTTGCCGCATACAAACCAAACATCACTCCATCCAACAAAGCCAGCAGACTCTCTTGGTGTTTGCAACGTCGCAACTGGACTGTGGACCACTGAAAAACTGTTTTATGGAGCGACGAGTCACGGTACAAGGATCCAGTCGGATGGGGTTGCTTGGGTTCCAGTTGCTTGGGTTTGGCGAATGCCGGGCGAACGTCTGTTACCCAAGTGCATCGTTTCAACTCTCAAGTTCGGTGGTGGTGGTGTACTTGTTTGGGGGTGTTTTTTCGTAGTATGGTGTGGGACCTTTGAATGTTGGTCCTGGAAAATGAACGCCGATTCCTACATGAACATTTTGGACAATCAGGTTCTTCCTATGCTCTGGCAATTTTATGGAATGAACGAATGTTAGTTCCAGGACGACAACGCTCCATGTCATGTTGCAGCCTCTGTCAAGCAGTGGTATCAAGATATGGATGCAAAACGTCTTCCCTGGCCTGCTCAGAGTCCCGACCTAAACGCCATAGAACATTTGTGGGACGATTTAAAACGACGTTGGACCAGGGAACCACGTCTGAAATCTACAGCTGAGCTGGCGACATTCTTGCAGCAGGTATGGACACAATTATCCATAGATGTGTATCAAAACCTTGTTGAAAGTATGCCCAGAAGGGTTGCTAAAGTAATTGAAGCACGTGGGGACCATCCCCCTATTAAAGCATGTATGCCTTCCCTTATACCATCACATCTCGCTGTCTGGTCCGTTATTGTAGGTATTGTAGGGTAGTGTATATATATATATATATATATATATATATATATATATATATCCGTAAGAGGGGGGGAAGACTTAAGGAACGTACACAGAAATGGATACAAGCATATGAAAAGTTCGTTCACATTCCTGTTAAAGATTCTATTCCATTAAACTAGTCAATATATAATAATTAAATGTTTAGATTAATAAAAGAATTAAATATTTCTTCAGATTTTGTGATCTTAGTAGCTATCATAGGGATTTAGTAGAAATTTTAAAAATCGCTTGTAAACTAAGAGAGACTTTCGTTTCGAACATGCTTGATCGTTTTACCAATTAATTACATGGTTGTATAATCCTTTCTGCCCCTACAAACTAGAATATATTCAGACATATCCGTGCGTGCTAAAAATGATGCCGCCATAGAACTTCTCGTGATAGCATTTACTGACTATTCTGTCAGAATTAACGAAAGATAATGCGCAGTATTCTCTTTTTGTCTCTCCCAGATTTACATTTTTTTTTGTATCCATGCGTGGCATGAAAGGCTAAGCAGCGGCCAATTTTTTTTAATAGTTATTTTTTGTTTAAAGGGAAATGCAAGCATGCACGTGAACAAGCATTTACCGAGTCTTTAAAGTAGTTTTTATCACCTTATTTTGGTCTCGGAAAAGTATTTCATGATTAGATATAATGTAAAAAAAAACTCTTTAATTTTAAATCTATCGATTTCTCATTTTGTCTCCATTTTTCCCTCGCCTTAAGGGGATGGTGGGCTTTGAAATTAACAAAAATCGAGCAAAAATTGGAATTTTTTGGGGGGTGTATTAATATTTTAAAAACATGTAAATATTGGAATGAAATGCATTTAAAATGTGTAGTGAAAAGAAAAATGAAAAATTGGTGGCTTTAGAGTAGTAAGTATTAAAGGTAGATAAAAAATTATCTTTTAAATGACTTTTTCTCAAAATGAGAAATTTCCAGATTTGCAAGTCTTTAAAATGCTCCTCACGTCATAATTTTTGACGAAATTTTATGAAATTTATAATAAAGATTCCTGTAATACATCAAAATAAAGTTATGTATCCATTTTAGGATTCGAGGTCATTTAGGTTATAAACGTTTAACTTTAGTGTAGAAAAGTACAAAAATTTCGCGAAAATTCAGAGTACAAGCATAAAAATATTTTCTAAAAATTAACTATTGAACGAAAGTACAAAAAAATACATAACTTTGTTCAGAAAGTATTTATAAGCAATATAAATGCAAAATTAAGGGGAAAAGTTTAAAACTGAGTCGCAAGGAGCATTTTAAAGAAGGGTAATTTAATTTAAATTTTTTAATTATAAAATATTTTTTTAAAAATATTTATAAAATTTTATAAGGTGTTTAATATTGTTATACTTTAATGAATATATATACAAAATTTCATATCTCTGTGGTAAAAATTTCAAAAATCGTTTTGAAAGGTCCACCATCCCCTTAAAAGACAAAGGGACTCCCGCTTTTTTGGACAGGTTTGATTCAACATTACAGCACAAAGTAATGTTTGGCATCCAGTATCAGAGTCTGTGGGTTCGAGTCCCACTAATGGCATGGATGTTTGTAGCCGTTCGGAATAGGCTTTAAGCTGTAGGTCCCGATCTAATTATGAATTTGAAGCCGAAAAGATTACCACAATGCTCAACCAACCAACACTATAACGAACCTTACCCATTCTACTCCTTCTCAGGACGGTACAACTTATGTTCTGGATGATTCGATGCCATGACTGTTCTACAACAACGACTACTCTGCTAGATCACTCTTTTCAACCCCTGCCTCTTTTAAAATATACAACTAGCTGCCTCGAGAATCTAACCCGGCAAGTGCTTTCCGACGAGTATTACGCATATAACTACGCATATAATACGAGTACTACGCCACCAAGCATTGTTATGATTTGAATCAACGTAAGGTAAATGCACCTATAATGGGCCATGTCCCTATAATGGGCCGCCCTTTAGAAACGTCGAGAAATTAAGGGTCTACCGTTACCTAAGGCAGCCAATGACCCTCACCCCTTCTACTGCTTTAGGTAACGATAGACCCTTAATTTCTCGACGTTTCTAAAGGGCGGCCCATTATAGGGACATGGCCCATTATAGGTGCATTTACCTTATATTAGTAAACCGGATTTCTTGCAGACATGTTGACCACATCTATAGAGCAAAAAGATTGTATCCAGAGGTATTCTACCGCATACATGAACTCGAATTCATTTTAATTGTCGTCCTTCTTGAATTGTGACAAATGCTATACAAGCAAAAATATTCATCTCCAGTGTACAGTTGTATACATCGTAGAGCGAAGAGGAATGCTATTTACTCAAAAGACGATAATACGATGGAACGTATCCAAATGATGACTGAGTATTATATAATCACACACACGTGCAAATTATGATTTTAAAATAAATTCCGTATTGGCGCACGATTCCAATATACTACTACTGTTCACTTTGCCAAACAAGCATATGGCAATGAAAATTAATTTAACTGTATAAAAATGATGGCGACCATAATTTCTAAAGTAAAAATTAATGAAATCACAAAAAAATTGGGTCTTTCTTACATTTATTTCCTATGAAAATAATCAAATCATTGTTTCTTTTTTTGGTGCACTTGAGATGTTTTTAAAACATAATCTTCCATCTCAGTTAAAGATCGTATCTCGGAATTGGGGACGCTGTATTGGGATTGAATGATCTGCAGGGTCGTTACATGGGAGTTAAAAAAACATCATTAAAGGGGATTCCATTTGGGACTATTTAGAACGGTCACTATAACTTGCGGAAGTTATAACGAGCGCCGACTGTGTGTGTGTATATATATGTATTTGTTCACGTAGAGGAACTTACAATAATATTGATAAAGGAGTCTTCGGGGCTTCCCCAGGCTTACTGCTTGACTAAGTATATCCTCAGTATGACTTTGTGCCAAAAAACCTAACCGGCTAATGATCTAACTGCTTAACTAGGTGATTAAGTTAAGTGTTATTGAGTACAAATTTGAGTTTTATGTTATAGATTTGCATAATGATAGTTGTTTTACCCTTTTAGTATACTCTTTTAGTACCAGCTATGGAACTTTTTTTGAGCAGATCACTTGAGCAGAAATTAGATGTATCCGTTGCAGAACTCGGCTATATCAAAATCTTTAAAAATACAAATAACAAAAGTTTTAATGTAAAAGAAACGCCTATATATATATATATATATAATTTTCAATGGAGGGGGGGATGAAAAAACACGAGCATGGGGTTGTTAACTCCTCTCCCCGTCAAAAGGTAAGGAAGTAAAACTATTTTGTCAACGAATCTTAGATTAACGGACTTGGCTGTTGTGCAACAGACAGCACATCTGCCCCTAGACGACGGATGCGAGTTCGATTCCCGAGCTTGCATTTGGAGTCAGAGGGAAAAGAAAATTTCGAATGCGATTATGCAAGAGTCGTTATAATTTTAAAAAATTTAAGTTAAAGGAATTATAATAATTTATTGTAACAATCCTTCTATTTTTTCCGGTTTTAGAACTTGGCCCTAAATTAATTATTCTTTATCTAATATAACCAATTTTATGAATCTAGGTTCTCGGGTTTCTAAGACACAAATAATACTAAGATAAAAAATTAAAACGTGTTATATGTTGAAAAAAAGACAAAAATTACAAGACTTTTTAATTTCTAAATTTGATCACTTAGTTTAATTTTTTAGTTTTACAACGTGAAGAATGGAAAGGTACCTTTAAATTTTCCTTTTCATTTTGACAATGATTGTATAAGGCCTGCCAATTTAATTGATAAGATAATGTTAAAAATTACGAACAGTAAGAAACTTAGTTTAAAGAAACCATTTCTGGAGAGAAGGTATTGAATAATATCTGCTAATTTTATTTTTTCAGATATGACGCAGAAATCAAGAAATTTCACAGATTGTTTGCTGGAATATTTTGAAATAAATATTTTACATTCCTCCTTTATTCATTTTCTTCCAAAATGAATATACGTTTATTAATCTTGATTTCCAACACTTTCAAATCTTATAATAACCGTCCCCCATAAAAAAAAAAATTCTGCAGGCCACCGGTTTCTCGCAGCTATTACTTAATCATTAATTAATAATACGGTAATAACAATATGTAGATTTTCCTTATTTGTAACTCATTACGGGATAAAAGGCACACAATGCCACCACATTTATGAGAATATTATAGAACTGTAATAAATGGAAACAGAATTACGGAAGTTTTTTTTAAAATCGTGACTTATGTTACCGCGTAAGAGGTATTTTTTATTATTGTTCTAAATTAATATCCATCTTAATCTGGACAAAAGGTGATAATTCCTTTCAAATTTTATTATTGTCGTTTGGTGACGGAAGAGAAATATTTTGTTTATAGTAAAACTACTTTATTTTTAAATAAAAGCTGCTTACTCGTTGAAGTGGCTCTTAGACGTGTCTCTAGGGGAAAACGAAAGAAAAGTATTCGAATGCATTGAAATAATGCACATCACCCGAAATACATGAAACTTGAAATAATAGATGCCTTCTTTCGATACAAATGAAATGTTCACACAATGCTATCTCTGAAAATTTAGTCTTACGATAAATAAATATTTGTTTTTATTTCATGAGCACTTTGAGTATAATCTATTTCAAAAATATAAACCAAGTGGTAGAACTCCTGCTTTAAGAGTAAAACAAAATATTATTTTTCAATTAAAAGATTTTAAGTAATACTGCACAAAGCAAAAAAGAAATTAGATGGAAAATTAAAAGTGACACAATTCATAAACGCCACCTCATGAGGTAGTATGTAATATTAAATGGGTGCATTTTATTAATTTTATGGAAGTATAGAAAACTTTTCTTTATTTCTGGCGGATATTTTTGTATTTTATTTATTTTATTTTTAAATTTTTTTCTAAGTGAGTCACGTGGTTCAAACTCCCATCTCAATGTTGGGGTCATGAATGCCCAATGAGAACACTGGTTTCGTAAAAACTTAGGAGGTGGATTGCTTACCTAATCTTGAGTATTTCTTTCACCAGACAGTAATGCCACCATCTGAAACGAAAATACTAAACTTGCTCTCTTCCACAAAGATGACCTGATCCTAGTGTAATAAAGTTTATCTAACATTGACTTTGAGAATAATAACCTGAGTTTTTTGGTCGAAGAGAGCATGAAGAGCTGAATCCGAAGTTCTCGTACCGACAGTAAAGCATGGCGGCGGAAGTGTCCTTGCGTGGGGTTACATGTCTGCAGCAAGACTATGTAAATCAGTATTTATTGAAACAAAGATGGGTCATTTAAAATGAGAAATTGACAATTTTAAATAGAACGACAATTTTAAATTGTATCACGACAGTGATACAAAGTATCGAGCTTTAAATGTTCGCCTTTAGTTGATCTATAATTATCCTGAAGTACTCAAAACACTTACCCAATCTCCCGATTTTAATCCAATAGAACAATTTGAAAGACTTGGAGGTATGAGTAAAGAAACATAAAGTTTCAACATAAGGTGAACTAAAACAAGTGATAATTTGAGGGCCTAAGTCCTTTGGACTTCGTGTAGGCTTTCCTACTCCAAAGGGATTGGATACAAACAAGTGGCAGAAGGAAGAAAGGAATAATATTGGCGCAGGTGTTACGAAATTAGTTCATTCAAAGCCAAACCGTTTGGAACGTGTAGTATAAGCAAGAGGATGGCCCACCAGGTATTAAAACTCTTTGAAAGCCAAACATTTTCTGTATTTAAAGCTGTTATTTTTCAATGTCCCAAGACTTTTGTGAATTGTATTTTGCACTGCTATTTAAAAAAAATTCAGTCATTATTTTGATGTCATGAGTAGCTAGGTTTGTTAGGAATAGAATAAATATATCATTAAAAACATAACAAAACATAGCCTAATATAAGCTATACATACTTTACATCAGAAACTAAGGTTCCTATCACTTTTGGGAGCTACTGTAGATTTAAACTCGCAATTATTCCAGACCAAGAAAATAAAAGCTGTATATATAGTTTTCGAGCTTGGAAGTAGAAATGATTGAATTTAACTGTCAATTAATTGACCTAGTGAATTTAAAATGATGAGAGTATCTGAGAATGGGAAGAAAAAATTAAAAGCATGTTAATAATATTTGCCACCAGTGCCCCCAACTTATACATCAGTGAAAAACTATAGTCTCTATTTGGTTCTACTTATATATTCAATCAAAAATAATTTTTTATCAGCTGAATCTCAAATAAATAGTTTTCGCAGCCGGACATGTTAGAGCAAATTCAGTAGGGACAATTTTGAGTCATGTGCTCAAATAGAAGTTTCGCATTATAATAGAAATTTTGTTATTATTTGTAAAATTAAATGAAACCAAGATAAATATTAAAATTTTACATTATGCACTGTCATTACTTTCCTATTGTTTACGATTTTGCATTTCTCTGAGCGCAATCGATCACGAAAATTTATAATTTATATCGTGTGAGTAGAGTTGTATCGTCGAATAGTTATCACTAAATGTTGTTTTTTTTGCTATTTTACTTTAATTTTACAGAAGATAAACGGTAGTGTGCCCTTTAACACATAATCCATTCCTACCTCAATATGGAGACATATAGATAGCGAAAGTGAAGTAAAAAAAAAGAAGTTGCATCCCCAGACTTTTATATAATTTTATCAATTTCAATTTAGCTCAATACATTCTTAACTTTTTAAGACTACGAGTCTTTTAGAATTACATTTTAGACTTAAAGTACAGACTTAAGTAAAAACGTTACTATAACTGAAAAACAGATAAAAGAATTTTAAATTCTTTTAAGTTTGAAAAATTTTAAACGGTTTTCCTAAAAAGTCTAAACTTTACTTTATTGATAATAAACTTTACTTTATTAATAATAGGGAATTAAAAGAGAATTTAATCTTATAAAATAGTTCATATGAAATATCTTATTATTTTTGACCAACGCAACGTAATGTAAAAGAACTTAATAAAAGAAACACTTTGTATCAACGGCTGAATGCAAAGATAAAGTTTTTCTAAATTTAATATTTTTTTTCTTTTGACGCTGTGGTATAAACTGTCATGAAACGTTTATGTTTTACAAAACAGATGAAATATGATTGATAAGGCTTTAATAGAGGTTCGCCCATTGATAAATTCACCTGTACATTCATTTCCGGATACCAACAGTTTAGAAGCTGATTATCTATAAAAAGAGCCAAATGCAAATTTAAGATAATCAATGACGATAATTTTTTTTTCTAATTTCAGAGAAAACAGCGTTTTTAAGACATCAACAGGTTAGACGAAGTGTTTCACCACACTATGAACTCTCCATTCGTTGCCATGTGGTAATTGATTAAAATTAGACCATTTTTACTACGAATAAATTCTTATATAAGTATTTATTTACAACAATAACAGATGCGTAACATTCATAACTTTAACCAATATAATATAATTCTTACATACCCGGTGAATTTCTGAAGATCCAAGCGTATCAAATTTTTGGTGTGTACCTGTGACAGAGAATGGTCTATTGACAGAACCACTAGGGCTATTAGCGCACGCCTTGCACTGAAAATCAGTTGCTAGGGAACGATGTGACGTTCTGGACCACGTGACTTCGAAAATAAAAAGTGAAGTGTGCTGACAATAGAAAGAACGAAATAACAATAAGTAGTGAATACTTTGCCAATAAGCTAGCAATTGATGAGTGGCGCAAGTGTTAAAGCGTTTTCTAATAGCATTCGGCTTTTGCTAATGAAGATTTTTATGTGTGTATGAGAATGAAACTTTCTTATCGTCTTATTTAGGTCAAAAGTATACAGCCATTTTCAGTAAAAAGAAAAACTAATTCCTGTTTTTAGAATTTCATATCCGCAACCTTAATATTAATGTATTTAATATTAAAGCTGTATATGTTTTAATACTTTCATACAATACGTAAAAGTGCGTGATATTTTTCTATTATAATTTGCAGCTAAAAGCAGGTTGAAATTTTGACATTTTTGTATTTTTATAGTTCGAAAAATATCTGACGGATAAATGAAAAGTGTGCTGATTAAAATGGTATCATTTTTATCAGATGTATACAAAACAAATGTATTCTTTTATATGGAAAATGAACGAATCCTATACCACATTAAAAAAAAAAAAACGAGAAATCGTTGCAAATTAGGGCTTGGATTTTTGAGATCTTAAAATCACAACAAGGCTTGATAGCGTAAAAATCATTACATCTGTCCAGCAAACATGAAATCCGAGCTTGATTCCCGAGTCAATCTAGTTACTTATAGGGTAAAAAAAGAATTGTGAGTGATGACGTACTGCAAAGATATCGCTGTTGTAGTGTAATGTTTGACTAGCAGCGCTAGATAAAGTGAAAATGTTGTACCCCGTGATTCTCTCCCCTCTACCAATCAGAGGATTGTCTTCGGGGGCGTTGAACCCAAGCGGGTGCTGGGATCGACGGGAGTCAGTAAGAAAGAGAACAGAAGGAGTGCATCTGTAGTAGAAATCGGAGGTCTGGCGAGATACATGTAGGCTCGTCTCGCCTCTGGTTAGGCAGTTATTCTGTCACTAGAAGGTAACCCGTCATTCTGACGTCATAATACTAATAATGACGTCATAATGGAAAAAGTATATGAAAGTTGAAAAATATCCCGAATTATCTAACAATATTGCATTTAATCCCCACTTTGTAAAAGCAAACCCTTTCATTATTTTTTATTTATTTAGTTTTTCGTGCGATTGGAGAAGTAGACTGCCATCCAACCCGTCATTTTGACGTCATAATACTAATAATGACGTCATAATGGAAAAAGTATATGAAAGTTAAAAAATATACCGAATTATCTAACAATATTGCATTTAATCCACACTTTGTAAAAGCAAACCCTTGCATTATTTTTTATTTATTTAGTTTTTCATGCGATTGGAGTAGTAGACTGCCATCCAGTTTTTTACAGCTATGAATACTTGAGCTACTTGATTCATTCACATTCAATTTTGCTTACTTTCAGAATTCATCGCAAAAGTAAACAGATTTTTAAAAACTGTTAAATATACAGCTAAAAGCATCCAATTTTTTTTTAATTCTGAATGTTTTATAGAAAATTAGGCTGAACAAACGTGATTTGATGGAGAAGATATGAGTTTTTAGGTAAGAAAAATTTCTGATCCACATCTGAAATTGAAATTAAGCCTAACCGGCTGTTTGTTTACTGAGGGCTTCAATTGAAAGATGAGTACAGCCCGGAAGTGTTATACAGAGACAACGGCTATTATATATATAATTAGAATTTAAACAGAGAGAGGGAGAGTCTCTGAGAGTGTTAGGAGGTCTGGCGAGATAAAGCAGGCTCATCTCACCTCCGGTGCATTAATTAGTTCTATAAGAAGATTAGAGTGTAGTAGTAGGAGTCGGGGTCTGGCAAGATGCCGTAGGCTTGCCCACCTCGTGCTCAGAGTTTTCTTAATTTTTATGTTAAGTGTGAAACTGTTTAAATCTGTAAATAAATTTATGTTCCTGTCGTTAAGAGAGACTCATTTTTGCACTACCTCATTTGTCCCCATGCCATGTAGTAAAAGAACCTAAGGGAACCGGTGAAAGAAAGAGGGTTCACGATCTGTTATAGGTTTTATTCTTAATTTGCAAATTTTAAATCCAGATGTGAATTTAACTGTTTTGTCCCCCCCCCCCATGAAATCTAATGAGTTTCTTGTTTTCTGTACTTGCAAAGTTACAGCTTTTTCAACAATCGATTCAACTACAGGATCGTATACAATTTAGCAATGCTTGTTTATGCTGTGGTTCTCCTTTACAATTCGCGGTACTTTAAGAAAGAAATCTAGAGCAAAGTTAAGAAAGGATCTAGAGTAAGAATGCCACACATTGACGCAAAACATGAACTACGAGAAACACATGCATAAATTTTGGATCCAGAACATCTTCCATTCGAAATGTGAGAGTTGTCGTTAATGTAAAATTAACAAGTTAATACATTTGCACACAGACATTTTGAAATGATAAATGAAGAAATCGCTCCAGTAATCTCATAAATTGACTGAAGTCTTAATAATAACGGCACCTAAGATATTGATATTCAACAAAATACAAAAGGGCATCTGCTTTAATGAAACCCAAAGAAATACGAAGATTATTTTTAAATTATTTCATCTCCAATGTTTAACTCTCATTTTCTTTCTTTTATTTATAAAAAAAGTTAAAAGTTAAAAACTTTACAGGAAATAGAGGGAAGTAAAGAGAAATAATTCAGTTCTGCTTTTGAATTTATATTTAAACACATTCTTTGCAATCTTCGATCTTAAAGAGAGCTGTTTGTTCTAAGTGAATTTATGGTGAGGGGGAACAACTGTATAAGAAATGAAAGGTGATAGATGTTTAAACACTTCCATTGATGAAAAATCTAAAGATTTTCGGAAGCTTCGCTCTTTGTAAGACTAATACAGGGTGCGGCAGAAAGAACGTTCTGATTTGGAACGTCAATAACAAAAATAGAAAGCAAGATAGAGAAAGAAATCTTTTATATCTGAAAGGTACACAGTATGCCATTGTCATCCCTTAAGTTTTAAAGATTACATCAGTTAAATGGCGACCGTCATTTTCGATGCAGTTTTGAAGCCTCTTTCGGAAATTTTGCATGGATCTGCGGACCATGTCCCGCGCAATCGTCGTGATTTCTTGCGTAATTGCTGCCTGTGTGCCAACACCGACCAACAAATTTCAAGACTTGTTGGTCACTTGTTGGTCAGTGTTGTCACACTTTTGATTTGAGATAGCCCCACAGAATAAAAGGCACATACAGGTAGCAATTACGCAAGAAATCCCGACGATTCCGCGGGACATGGTCCGTAGATCCATGCAAAATTTCCGAAAGAAAACTGCATCGAAAATGACGATCGTCATTTAACTGATGTAATCTTTAAAGCTTTGGATGACAATGGCATACTGTGTACTCAGGTATAAAAGATTTCTTTCTCTATCTTGCTTTGTATTTTTGTTATTGACGTTCCAAATCAGAACGTTCTTTCTGCAGCACCCTGTATTTTTTATCTCTGAAAGTAGTCTAATAACCTTTTACTTGTAACCTTTCCCTTGATACCACTTTATTGGTATTGCGAAGGTTAGAAAATATGTCGTAATTAACTTTAGTGAGCAAATAGAGAAACATTTCTAGAGATGTACTGATAATCAGTTCACTGCGGTGTTCAATACCTTTTGAAGCACGCATGGTAGATAACTGCATTTTTAGAACAAATCGAAAACATTATATTTTAAATCATAGAATAAATAGAGTTTATAATTAATATCAAAAATATATAATAATTTTATTGAAATATAGAATTTCCTTGAGCATGTTTTAAAACGTTTTTCTAAAAACAAAATCTGTACATTTATTTTATTCTTATCAAGGTGAACACAGATTAGAATTTTATTTGTGCATGACATGAAATTTTAATTATGAATTTTAAGAAAAATCTTCTATAATGTGTACAACTATTCTCTATACAAATACCGTTCTCTATAACGAGATTAACTATTTTTATACTCTCCTCACATTTATTTGTATTTTGAAATACGCCGTCTACATCCTACTCGTGGCGTCTGTCTCTACGGAGTAGTGTTCGCTCCCTTATGTGGCACCCCCATAATAAAATAGCCAAAGATTTCGCTGGATAGATGGGTTAATGTCCCCAGAAAATTCTTTGGTTAAAAGTAAAAATGACCTCTAAAAGCTATTACAATTAGTGACAGAAAAAATTATTTTTTATATATATAATTCAGTAGTTATTTTATATTCCGTTTATTTAGGTAAAAGATATTTGTCGTTCTTTTCCAATTTAGGGAACATATTGTTAATATTTTATAAGCATTACAATGAATATTTTAGCATGATAGGTTTTCTATATTTTCACGATTAGTGTAACTCGTTGTGGTTTAAGGATTTGTTTTAAAAATGTATTTTCTTTTGAACCTTCTGTAATATGTCGTACATCGTTGAGAATCTGAAAGTGTTATATTTATACAAATTTTATGTAAGACTGATTTTAATTAAAATAGATTATCTTAAACTTTAAAATTACCGAATCTTTTCTGTATTTTCCCAAAAAACCCATACTTTAAAAAAAAATTAACTTTTTCGTATTTGTACAATGAATTTAATTTTCGTACTTACATTTCTGTAGTCAGACCTAGAGTAGTGAAAAAGTGTTGATTTTTTATCACTAGTTTTATTTTTTCGTTCAGCGATCTGAAAATAATTCTAATTTTCAATATTTGTCGTTAAGAGCTGCTAGAAGGAAACTTTTTTCTCATTGAGAAATGGAAAATAAATCTGGAATAATATTTCTTGATATTATTATAGAATATTTGAGAAAATTCAAGACAGAGATTTTAAATGAAAAATGTCAAATTCAGTTTCACTGATACAGAAAAATAGAACAAAAATTAAACTTTCTTTAATCAATAATTCTGACAAAACAATACAGGATTTAAGGACAAACAAAATAATTATATTTTTTTAAGACTGGGAAATCAAAAATGAGTGTAAGAATATGTTCAAGTTCCTTCGACATTCTCGCTGTTGATATTAATTTTTAGCGATACTTTTCACATGAACAGAAAATTGGCACATAAAGGATTAATAATATGGTTTTACAGCAAGATGATTCCCTTTGTTTTAGAAGTTGCGATTGCTTTACCAGATTTTATTACCTATCAGTAGCATTGGTAAATATCCCCACACTTCATGTCTCAGTGTTATCTTGTCTATCAAAAAGAGTTACAAAGCACAAAAATATTGGAATGATAAAATTCAAGGCTAAAAGATTATAAGATACCTCTTGGAAAGTAAAACTTGGATAGTGGTGGGGTTGAAGGTAAGTTCCTATTACATTATATATATATATATATATATATATATATATATATATATATATATATATATATATATATATATATATACACTGCTGGCCACCGAAATTGCAACACCAAGAAAGACAAGAGATATCACAACAAAATTTATTTTGTAGATAACATGTTGACCAAGTATCAAATGATTAAATTTATAGACTTCTGTGAAATGTGGTTCCTGCCAAAATCAGTAGCCAGAGTAGCCGCCATTGTTGGAGATCACCGCTGCCACACGCCTCGGCATTCATTCAAAGAGACTTTGGATGAGTTCTTGCGGTACAGCAGACCAAGCAGCTTCCACACGTTGCCAAAGTTGATCTGCTGTGGCAGCTGGGGATGAAATCTGGGTCAATCGTAGAGCAACCATGGACCACATGTTTTCTATCGGTGGATTAAATTTATAAGATCCGGAGAGCCAGGGAAGCGATTCAATCTGGCGATTGACGAAGAACCGTTGGACAATGCGTGCCACGTGTGGTCGCGCATTATCCTGTTGAAATATAGCTGTGGGCAAGCCCTGAAGGTAAGGAAGGACAACTGGCTCCAACATCTAGGAGATGTAGCGCTGGCTGTTTAAAGTACCGGCAATGCGTACTAGAGGTGTGCGAGAGTGATATCCAATACCGCCCCATACCATAATACCCGGTGCAGGACCAGTGTGGTGGTGCATAACGCAGCTGTTCAGTATCCTCTCTTCACGGTGTCTCCAAACTCGAATGCGACCATCGTGGTGTTGCAGACAGAAGCGTGACTCGTCAGTAAAGACAATTTCATTACATTCTGCCGTCCACATCCTTCTGTCATCGCACCATTGGCGGCGGAGACGTCTGTGGTTCTGCGTCAAGGGTAGACAAAGCAATGGACGTCTTGCGGACAGACCACTCTGCTGTAAACGGCGTCGAATGGTACGCGCAGACACTGGATGATGCGTTACAGACTGCATGTGCTGTGCTATGGTTCGTGATGTGACTGAGCGATTCGTCACTGCCATGCGCACAATTTGCCTGTCATCACGTGAAGTGGTGCGCTGAGGTGGATGCGATCGAACACGCCGGTCCGTCGTACCCTCCTGCATCCAACGATCATATATCCGCATTACAGTTGTTTGGTTTCGTCCAACACGACTACCGATTTCCCTGAAAGATAATCCACAATCTCGGTAGGCCACTATCCTTCCTCTGTCGAACTCGGATACTTGATCAAAAGATGATCACTGTTTTCGACGAGGCATAATAGATCGTTTTTTTGAAAAAACCACAAGAAAAACACAATTGCCGAACTTGAAATTGTCGAAATCTCCAAGCCTTAAATAGCGCTTTGGAGTGGCGCCACAGGCGCGTGTGATGTGCGTCTGCGTTGAAATTCTAATCATTTGCATATCTCACCTCCGCTAATGCATGTTATTTGCACTATTCATGTTATTTGCATGTTATTTGCATGTTTCCTTCAGAGTGTTGCATTTACAGTGGCCATGAGTGTATATATATATGTATGTATGTATGTATGTAGGTAGGTATAGGGTAAGTATGCCTAATATGAGACCCCGGCTTATAGGACGTATAAAGTACTGTCGCCTGGCGACTGGAGCGTAAAACAGTAGTCTATTGCTTCATTCGTAATTGGTGAGTCAGTCGAGTGTTTGCAAGCGCACACAAAGGTGCAGTACTTTTTTTCCTGAATGTGTGCTCGTCGACTTTTTTGCATCACCATTTTTATTGGTTGTTTTCACCTTTAAGGTAAGACTCTTATTAAAACTGTTAGTATTGGAGAGGTAGCTATAAATGGGAAGTGTAAATACGCCGGTTTGTTTTTAAGCTAACGTCAATCCTAACCTAAAAAATTCGTTGACGTGTTCAACAACATGGTCGTGCCCAATATGAGACCCCAAATCATGCTACATAGGAGATAGGGTCTCATATTAGGCATTTTAGTTTTCACTCTCACAGCTATGAAATGATTGGTGAAATGTTTTCTTGTGATAAAACAGTTTAATTTTACTTTATTTGTGGATAATATTGAAGATACAGTGGTGAGCTTCATATTGATACAACTTTTATTGGTGTGATCTGAATATTATTTGCAAGAATTAATCTTAGAACAAAGCTCGACCTAGGCCTCACGTACGGTGAGGAGCAAAGTGAGCTGCGACGAGCTCGGCTTCCCTTCCGGTAGGCATCTAAGGCTTATCTGAGGACTGACGCTGGAGCGTGCCAAGGGCAACTCAAGGACATCACGGGAAATAAGTTGAATTCGCATTGATAGAGGCGTTGCTCCTTGTGAATAGGTAGGATAAAAACCTAAATATCCATATTGTATTTCTGTGTATTTGTACATAGCAGAGTTTCTTGGAGTTTAGATTGATCATTATTCTGCACCTAGGTGCCTTATTTATAAAGTATCATTGTTCTGAATTTGGCTAGAAGTATATGTGCAGCTGTATAAACCTGTAATAGTAAACGGGTAACTGAATTAGATATCGGTGCAGTTACATGTATGTGATTAATGGGTATATGAAAACTGGTTTGTTTTTCCCATAAACTCCTTTATGATGTCTGTTTCGTCGAATCACTAACAGAGACAACAGAGGAAGTTAGAGAAATGGAGGTAAAGGATAAGGGGATGGGATTCAAATATTATGAGGGCATATATAGTAACACACAGACACAGTAACTAAAGAATGTTTAGATAGAATAATGAATGCTTTTAAATCTAAGCCTACGGGAAAAGAAAGAGAGGTAATCTTGAAAGATGTTGGAACGCTATATCAAATGTTTAAAAAGCAACAAGCCCATACACAGTACCTTAGGGGATTACTTAGGGGTATAGAGAGGAGGATAGATGGAGACACCTATGCTCAAAAAGTTGCGAGAAGCAGATCTAGGAGTAGATCTCGATCAAAAAAAAGATCAGAAGGTGGGGTGCACGTAGTGACGATTATCCCAAAGGAAATTCTGGAATCTGAAACAACAAGACTTGATGTCCAAAAAGAGATAGACCCGGTTAAATCAAAGGTAGGAATAAGAGCCTTTCGAAGGATTGGCAGAGGTGGCGTGCTAATAGGGACTGACACGGCAGAAGAAATAGACAAGGTAATTGAAGAGATTAAGAACACTGATAGTATTGTAAAAATTATAAAATTGAAAATCCACGTAAGAGAAAGCCACAAATCATTATTTATGGGGTTACTGAAAGTATGGAAAGAGATGACATATGTGAATGTGTACAAGAACAAAATGAAGAATTAAAAGGTGGAGAAGTGCAATACATAACTAGTTTCAAGGCTAGAGGAAGAGAGAATATTATATTGGAAATGAATGGACAGGTATTTAGTAAAATAATGAAAGAAAATAAAATAAAAATGGGCTGGAGGAGATATAACATCAGATAATATATCAGGGCAATAATATGTTATAATTGTTATAGACTAGGACACATAGCAAAATTTTGCAAAAATGATAAAATCTGTAGAGGATGTGGGAGTAAAGATCACGAAGGAGAGTGCCAGAGCGAAATACGGTGTGTTAATTGTGCTTATTTTAATACAAAAAGTAATGTTAAAATTGCTACAAATCATATGCTTACCGATCGTATGTGCCGGTGTTATTGCACGGAGGTAGAGAGGATCTCCAATAGAACGGACTATGGCTAACGCCTTCAATTTCTTATATAAGTGTGTACATATTAATTTGAACAATTCAATTAACGCAGTAAGAGAGTTAACCAGCAAACTTGAATACGACATAATATCTATTAATGAGCCATATGTTAAAAAGGGCAACAAACATGAGGTAATTGGTTTTCCTAGTAGTTATCAAATTGTACAATATGAAACGGATCCGAGAGTTGCAATGGCTCTTAAAAGAAGAATTAGATATCAGAATATATTAGTCACGGAACATATTATAGCTATAAAATGTTTTAGTCATGAAACAGAGTACATATTTATTACCATCTATTTACCGCCGGCAGGCGGAGAAGTTGAACGTATGGAACCACAGTGGGGGCAGCTTACCGCTATAATAGAGAAATTTAATAACAAAAAGATAGTGGTAATGGGAGATCTAAATGCAAGATCTAACCTGTGGGGCCAAAGACCTACTAACAATAGGGGATTGGATATTGTAAATATGGTGATTCGAAATGATGGAATTATAAGAAATAATCCATATAGTAGGCCAACATACGACGGACCGTTCGGTCAAAGCTGGACTGATGTCACAATTACATTTGGTATTTGTAGGGTTCGCGTGTTGCTCAGATGCAAATTTCGGGTAGCAGCGCTGTACATGCCAGCCAAAGTGAGTTCGGCGCAGGTGTTTGATCTATTTAAAGGGCACACGCGGAGTTGGCAAAAGCCCAAGACTGGAGTAGCGATACGGGAGAGAGCGAGGCAAGCTTGATGGAAGGTGATAGCGGTGTTTAACTGATAGAGCGTGTATTGGTATTTAGCCGAGGTGGCTGCACGACTTCGAGAATTAGCTCAGAGCCGAGGTTTACGGGTACTCTGCCTGAAGGATTCATTGCGACCTTTAGTTTCTTAGTACCGCGGGTTGCGGTACTGTTGTGTATTATTTTGGAAGCCCCAAGTCTGTATATGTCAGTCTGCCTCTACGTAGAGAATAAAGGAGTTTTATTCCGAAGTTAGCCCTTGTACTTTATAATGTGCCTGGACCGTTAAAGAAAGGAAAAGAGAGATAAAAAGAAAGGAAGAACCACATATATTGATGAGGACAAAATATTAAATTGGACTGTTAAAGATGATTATCAGAATACAGATCATAATGCGATTACATTTGACATCGTTGATAGTAGTGGAAATAGAACTAGTGGCTATGTTACTAGATGGAAAATCCAAGATTTAAATTGGTTCGAATTTAGAATTGACCTTAGGAGAAAGTTGAAGAGCCTGAAAGTAGTAATTTCTGAAATGTCTATTGATGAGAGTATTGAGAAGCTAAATGCGATAATAATAGAGCTTTGTAAGAAACATAAAAGGAAAGTTAGAAAGGACCCAACATATAGAGCACCATGGTGGAATGAAAAATTAACAGCGAAAAGGAGCCAAGTTAGGGCCCTAAGAAGAAGATACCAAAAGATAACAGATAAAGATGAACGAGAAAAGTGGATGATAAAGTATAAACGGGAGAGAAGCAAATACAAGAAAATGATTATAAATGCAAAGAGGACCAATTTTAAAGAATTCCTAGAAAAATTAACAGTTAAGGATACTCATGGGGTGGTTAAGAATATTATCAAAGACAGAATATAATAGATGCGGTCCTGGATTGTGATGGCACATTAAGAGAAACAGAGGAAGAGATTGAGGAGGTGTTAGTTAAGCACCACTTTGGGAAAGTGCAAGTAATAGAAGATAGTGATGAAGAAGAATTTGTGGTGGATAAAGGTGATGAAATTTCAGTTGAAGAAATTGACTTAACCATGGAATCCACGGCTAAAGATAAAGCCCCAGGCTACGATGACCTAACATTGGGTATCATAATGGCCTTACATGAAACAGATAAAACAATACTGTGCGATCTTTATAACAAATGCCTAAAAGAGGCTTACTTCCCAAGAGCATGGAAAATCTCAAGTGTGATCTATTTCCCAAAGGAGGGAAGAGATAGAGCACAAGCAGGGTCATACCGTCCAATCTGCCTTCTTCCCATAATGGGTAAGATATTGGACAAAATTCTGACAAATAGATTGGTAATGCATCTGGAAAATAAGAGTTTACTCTCAGAAGGACAGTACGGATTCCGTAGAGAGAATAGTACTTTACACGCACTGGGTAATATTATGAATAAGATAAAAGAAAACAAGGAAAGAAATGAACATACGTGTCTTATCTCTTTGGAAGTAAGAAATGCCTTTAACTCAATAAAGAAAAGTTATATAATAAGAGAGTTAAAAAAGTTTAAACTAGATAAATACCTGTACAATATGATTGTCAATTATTTAACTGATAGAAAAATTAAGTTAAAACACAACTTAATGAATACAATATTGGGGTCCCGCAGGGATCTTCCCTTAGGCCCATACTTTGGTAAATTATAATCAATGAGATTCTGAACGAGAAAATTTACAGGAACTACTATTTTATTCAGGCGTTCGCGGATGATTTGATGATCATTGTGCAAAGTCAAGTTGTCTACAAATTTACGGAACTTGCAACTGAGCCGTTGAGAATATGTAGCGAGTGGGCTGATAGAAACGAATTGAGTTTCAGCTTTGAAAAATGCGAATATACAATTACACCCAGTAAAGGGAAGATAAAAAGGAAGCCGCCAATTAAGTTAAAAGAAAATTCCTTAAAGTACAATGCTGAAATTATTTATTTGGGAATAAAAATTGATAGTACATTGAGTTTTCTAAAACACTTAGACATGGTTAGAGAAAAAGCAGTCAAATTTATTTACAAGCTAGCAAGAATTAGTAAAAATATTTGAGGAATTACTCCAAATATTATTAAAGAAATTTATAAAACGGTAATAGAGAAAATAATACTCTACGCTTCAGAAGTATGGTATAGAGATGTCAAATTTTTAAATTGCAAGTTAAAACAAATTCAGAGACCGTTCTTGTTAAATGTAACTAAATGTTATCGAACAGTGGCGACTGATTCCCTAAATGTATTGGCGGGTTGTGTTCCGTTAAATATAAGAGCTAAAATTAACAGTATAATATATGGAATTTATGATGAAGGAAAAGAATATGATATAAACGGAGAAGTGTTCAATAGGGATAATTGTGAGACCAGAGTAACTAGAAAAGTTAGCATAAAAAATTTAAAGAGCCTGAACTGGTCGATGGATCGTTACCCTCAAACGAAGGTGAGTATTTATACAGATGGATCCCAAAAAGATGGTAGAGTAGGAACAGGTGTGGTGATTCATGATGGAGAAGGAGATAAAGAAATATTAAAAGAGAGAATTGCAGGTGAGAACTCTTATGTAGCGGAACTACGAGCGTTACAATTGGCAGTTCAAAGAATGAAAGAGAAAAAATCACAGTTTGATATATTTACAGACTCAAAGAGTGGTTTGGAAGCGCTAAGAGCAATAAGCTACAGAGGCGATATAGTACAAGAGATAAAGAATATGATTATACAAGAAAATATGACGGAATATCTGCATTGGGTCAAGGCCCATGTGGGTATAGCAGAGAATGTGGAGGTAGACCAAGTAGCCAAAAATGCTACAGAAATGGAGAAAATAGGAGTCCAGTATAAACAAACTAGAAAATCAGTCAAAATGAAAATGAAAAAGTATGAAAAGAAACTATGGCAAGAAGAATGGAACGAAAGTCTAAAAGGAAGAAGAGTCTATGAAATATTCAAGGAAGTAACAGAAGAAAGGCTAATGGGTGACTTTAAGATTAATCAATTTATAACGGGTCATGGATGTGTTGGGGAATATCAAAGCAGATTTCACCAAAAATCAGATATGTGTACCTGTGGAGATATCCAAACGCCAGATCACTGTTTATTTGACTGTCAGCAGTTCAGGGACCTAAGAAATAAATTGCCAGCGGATGTTAGAACATGGACGAAACATAAGTTTTATTGCGACTTTTACTGTAGAGGCTTATTAGGAAGATGGTCGGTATTCTTAGGGATACTTGTATCCCCTTCTCTCGTGCCACATAGCAGTATTCTTCTGTTGCAGGCTTGCAGATAACGTGCAAGTTTTTGGTGCAGGTTACACAGTATTGCAAGTATATAAATGTATGTAAGAAGTAGAATGGTTAATAATATAAGTTTGTAAAAAAAACAATATATTGTATTGGTAAAGTTTTATTTAATCACTGTAGCTGCAAAAATGTTTATACATTTGGGAATGTTTTAGAAATTACACAAAAGTTAGTGTATAGGCAATAGTGTAAACAAATGTATAATTGTGTAAATAATTAGGTTAAATTGTATTGTTATGTTTTAATAGAAAGTCAAGATTAAATATTTAAGTTTGTATCGATTGAAATTTGTATTATTGTACGTATGTGAATGTATTAGAGTAAATTGTTTTTATGTGGGTGTATTTACGTAATTGTTAAGTTAAATTGTATTATCATGTTGATATGTATGTATATAAATTTGATGTAATTATGAAAAAATAATAATGTGAAATAGTAATAATTGTGTAATGATATTGTAAGCATTATAATGCAATCTATAAAAGAAGGCAAAAAATAATAGGAAGAAGAAGGAAAAGAAAGAAAAAAAACAGGGAAAAGTGAATATATGAATGATGGTTGCCACTAACTGCTAAATTTTAAAAAAAATTTTTGTTAATGAATTATTAGACGGTCTTCGGCTTAGGGGCTGGGGTTAAAGGCCCCGGTGTCCTTGAGCCAGTGTGTCCCAGTTGAGCATGATTGCGCTCGGGACGATGAGTTAACAGTTTTCCCGTATACCTTAACGGTTAGACGGGCATTCAATTGATTGATTGATTCACTCTCACAGCCTTGTTTCCTCTGAAGCTGCAGATGCAATGACGCCCAACGAAATCCACAACCATGTAGCAGTAGTGACAATGTGGAAGGTATTTATCAAACAACAAGTTCAAACAAGTTCTTAGTGACTCCTGAATAAATAAATTATTTGCTTACGTTACCTGAGAAAAACACCTCAAAACCAAGTAGGGCCCGTAAAGCCGATATTGTCACATCTTCGCCCTATAAAAATAAATTGATTGATAGCATTAATAAAAGAACTGCGGTATATTCGAAAAAAAAACTTTGTTTCCTACAAAATAAAGGAATAGACCTAAAAGATAAGAAATCAAAGGATAAACAAGGAAAAGGAGATTAAGATAAAAAAGAAAAGTCTAAGGAAACAATAAAGGGAAAAGGAAATGGAAAAGGGGTCCCCTACAGGAAGGGGAAAATTAAGGATGGATGAAAATGCAACACTAGTTTAAAAACAGAGAATGAATAAGCCTAATTATAGCTATGATGATCTCAGCTCATTTGAAGATGATGAAAAACTTTTTCTCCATGACAGCAGTGATGATAGCATTGATGAAAACGACGCTGAATGCCTTTATTGTGGTTGTTTATTTTCAGAAGACAAACGGGGAGAGCAGTGGAGTCAATGTAAAAGGTGTTTCAGGTGGGGCCCATGAAGATTGTGGAACTGATGAACTTTTTATTTGTAAAAAATGTGAAAAATTTGAATCTAAAAGCAAAAAGTAAACAAAATCTGTAGTGTAAACCAACTAATTTCTTTAAAATGTCACTTTTCTTTTTCACCTATTAGTGTATATAGGTAACTGTTATCTAATTATTGTGTACAGTTTTGTTTTTACGAACTTTCAGTAATTCTAATTCATATTTAGCGTTGTAGAATGGGGGTCTCATATTAGAACTGCTTTTTTCAGACCCCAAAAATGGAACACTTGTATTTATAATTTCATACAAGAAAATTGTAAGGTTATTTTCAATTTTCTGTCATTGTTATATGTAGTAAAATATATGTATTAAAAGGATATCAAGTTGGTATTATAATCCCTCACTTACTTTCCTAGTTATATATGAAAATAAATAGGGGTCTCATATTCGGCATATTTACCATATATATATATATATATATATATATATATATATATATATATATATATATATATATACACACACGAGTTACCGTGTTTACCCGAAAATAAGACCGGTTCTTATATTAATTTTTGCTCCAAAAGACGCATTAGAGCTTATTTTCAGGGGCTGTCTTATTTTTTCATTCACAACAATATACATTTATTCATTTACAGCAATCCACATTCATTCATACATTCATGTACAAAAATTTACATTTATTCAAGCACAGTCATGTCATCTTCTGGAACATCGCCATGTCAACGGCTTTAATATCAGTCTTACGAACAATTAAAGCCTTTACTCTTCTGACAGCAATCCATTCACAGATGATGTCTTCCAACTCGGGAAACAATGGTTGCCGACCTGAACTACCCTTGCGCTTCTTAGCGTTTCCCGCGTCCACCTGTTGACCGAAGTTATCGTACTCTGATCACCATTTTCGGACCATTGGGACCAGGGCCGGCCCGTGGAATTTTGCGCCTGGCGCCTCGCACATAAGCGCCATCTGCGCCCCACTAATCATTCTTTAGAGCTGCCGTCTGTGTGCGCTGCACACTTTGCACACGCCACGGGTCGGTCCTGATTGGGACATCCCTCTTCTCTTCTTTGCAGAAAGCTGCAAGATTCTTACTCCGGGATTCCTCTATGATTCCTTTCTTGTACTCGACGAAATATCTCAATCTTTTTGCATTCATCTTGTTTGGGGATCAAAATATTATTCCCTTTAAATTTATTATTAAATCAAGCGTTAATTGAAGTCTTACAAAACAGGAGTGGCAACAAAAAATGTTAAGAATTAGGAACTACACAAATGCGATGAAAAATAGCAGGCTCAAAATTCAGAAAACGTTTCTTTATTTCACAAGAGGGCATAAAGTACGTCCGTGAAACTCTTGACGTATTGCATTATGACGAGAAGTCACAACCATGACCGTTCGTTGTCAAATAAGTACGGGTGTTGTGACAGCAATTCGATTGGTCATTCGGCAATAAGTCTGGCATACATCTAGCTGACGATTTTAACTAGGGCTTACTTTTGGGATAGGGCTCATTACGAGTATCCTGACAAATCATGGTAGTGCTTATTTTTCGGCTTATTTAGGTAGGTCTTATGTACATATATATATATATATGTGTGTGTGTGTGTGTGAGTGTGAGAGAGAGAGGGGGATGGGAGGGAAAGAGAGAGAGAGAGAGCGAAAACATATATAAATGAACCTTACTTTTTTTTTCTCGGAAAAATATATTTAATTTCGAAAGTGGCAGGCACTTGTTATGGGAAAAATTGTATTTGCGCCTCAATATGGGACTAGTTTTATTAAATTTCCTTTTTGATAGCTACGAACTTTGTAATTTAGTGGCGTAGTGTTGGTATTATCTCCAGTTGAATTCATTGTATATATATGTATATACTGTATATGTATATATATATGTATATACTATATATGTATATATATATATATATATATATATATATATATATATATATATATATATATATATATATATATATATATATATATATACACTGCTGGCCACCCAAATTGCAACACCAAGAACAACAAGAGATATCACAACAAAATTTATTTTGTAGATAACATGTTGACTAAGTATCAAATGATTAAATTTATAGACTTCTGTGAAGTGTGGTTCCTGCCAAAATCAGTAGCCAGAGTAGCCGCCATTGTTGGAGATCACCGCTGCCACACGCCTCGGTATTGATTCAAAGAGACTTTGGATGAGTTCTTGGGGTACAGCAGACCAAGCAGCTTCCACACGTTGCCAAAGTTGATCTGCTGTGGCAGCTGGGGATGGAATCTGGGTCAATCGTAGAGCAACCATGGACCACATGTTTTCTATCGGTGGATTAAATTTATAAGATCCGGAGAGCGAGGCGGCCAGGGAAGCAATTCAATCTGGCGATTGACGAAGAACCGTTGGACAATGCGTGCCACGTGTGGTCGCGCATTATCCTGTTGAAATATGGCTGTGGGCAAGCCCTGAAGGTAAGGAAGGACAACTGGCTCCAACACCTCGGAGATGTAGCGTTGGCTGTTTAAAGTACCGGCAATGCGTACTAGAGGTGTGCGAGAGTGATATCCAATACCGCCCCATACCATAATACCCGGTGCAGGACCAGTGTGGCGGTGCATAACGCAGCTGTTCAGCATCCTCTCTTCACGGTGTCTCCAGACTCGAATGCGACCATCGTGGTGTTGCAGACAGAAGCGTGACTCGTCAGTAAAGACAATTTCATTCCATTCTGCCGACCACATCCTTCTGTCATCGCACCATTGGCGGCGGAGACGTCTGTGGTTCTGCGTCAAGGGTAGACAAAGCAATGGACGTCTTGCGGACAGACCACTCTGCTGTAAACGGCGTCGAATGGTACGCGCAGACACTGGATGATGCGTTACAGACTGCATGTGCTGTGCTATGGTTCGTGATGTGACTGAGCGATCCGTCACTGCCATGTGCACAATTTGCCTGTCATCACGTGAAGTGGTGCGCTGAGGTGGATGCGATCGAACACGCCGGTCCCTCGTACCCTCCTGCATCCAACGATCACATATCCGCATTACAGTTGTTTGGTTTCGTCCAACACGACTACCGATTTCCCTGAAAGATAATCCACAATCTCGGTAGGCCACTATCCTTCCTCTGTCGAACTCGGATACTTGATCAAAAGATGATCGCTGTTTTCGACGAGACATAATTGATCGTTTTTTTTTTGAAAAAACCACAAGAAAAACACGATTGCCGAACTTGAAATCGTCGAAATCTTCAAGCCTTAAATAGCGCTTTGAAGTGGCGCCACAGGCGCTCGTGATGTGCGTCTGCGCTGAAATTCTAATCATTTGCATATCTCACCTCCGCTAATGCATGTTGTAAATTTCATGTTATTTGCATGTTTCCTTCAGGGTGTTGGATTTACAGTGGCCAGCAGTGTATATATGTATATACTGTGACACTTCTATAGATGGCCACCCCTCAAAACGGCCATAATTTGTTCAGAATCGATTAAAGACTCCATAGAGCCAATGTTAGGGGAAAAATCTCTTTTCGACAGCCACCCCTCAACCACTTTATTTTGGAACCATTACTGGCCGCTACAGAGAAGTTTTGCCCATGCGGTGCCCATCACCATTAAGTGATTTTAGGGTTTCTTTGCTGATTCTGACACGCTCCGCTTTTTTGGTGTTCTGTTAAATTATGGGGGGACACAACGACAAACTAATTTTTTCATATGCAATTGTTCATGAATAATTATATGTATAGCTGCGTATCCAATGTTAAGTTCCTTCTGTATCATTTAATAGGTACATCGATTGTCATCGATAACTATTTTTCGTGCGGCCGACATATTTTCTGGACTATACAGCTGACAAAAGTCTTCCCTGTGTATTCTTCATGCAGGAGAGAATTTCGACCTCTTCTAAATTCTGCATACCATCTGAATACTGTGGCACGAGATGGAGCTTCATTTCCATATGCTAACTGTAGATGTTGAAGGCATTCTTCTTGATTAAGCCCCACTTTAAAGTCATAGAAAATCATAGCTCGATAATGCTCTCGCGTCAACTCCATTTTCTCTTCTTTCAAAATTTATTCTGAGGTAAACTAAATTGCAATTGTTGACACATATCATCTGCGGACATAAAAGAGTTCAAATTTAAATATTCGACCAATAATTTTTTTTGGCGCATATCGTCTGCCCTTGTCTCAAAAATTTCAGTATTACCATCGTATTTAATTTAATTTTTTTATTTATTTTAGTATTGCATTTATTTCTATATCTTGTTTTGATTAACATGTAAGCATAGTAATTTCTAATATTTATATAACTAGGTGGCCCGTGCGACCCTTCGGCGTGCGATTAAAATACGATAAATTATATAGCGAGGTTAGTGGCTTGTAATAGTATGAAAGAAGAACCGGTTCATTTGTAGCAATTGTTTATTTGTCAAATAACAATGGTGCATAAGGATAATACAAAACCAATTACAAAACGCCTTTGGCCACAATATTGGAGGTGAAGCATAAGACAAAACAGGGGAACATGTGATATGCACACGTGAAAATACCTTTGTACACAATATTAAAAGTTAAATATGACATAAACTCGTGGAAAATGTGATATTTACATTACAAAACCTCTTTGTGCACAGTATTTGACCGTGCCGTTTCGGTTCATCCAGGGAAAGAACTTTAGGGCCAAAAGTCAGTTTTTCACTTCGATTTTTAAACAAACAATACAATGTATCATTCTAAATTAACAATTCATCAGAAGCGGAGAACTTAATCTTTAAATGGTACTTCATTTATCGATTTTGGTTAAGTATGAAGGGAGAGAAAGGGATCGTCACAAAAAATCCCCTTCTAGAAATAGTATAAATGGTTTTTCCATTCAAAAAGAATGATGTACACCCAAAACGGATGTGGCCAATAAAGAAACTCATTAATGAAATCACAGAATGATAATAAAAGTAAACGATTTTTAAATTTAAAAGTTCAGTTCGATTGATAATGGTAAAATAGAAAAGCTAGCGCACGCCCCATCTAGGAGAAGAAAATTTGTTTATAATGTTTATACTTCGATTTTTAAACAAACAATAACATGTGTAAATCTAAATTAACAATTCACACGAAGCGGAGATCTCTTAACCTTTAAAATGGTACCTCATTTATCGATTTTGGGATTATCGATTTTGTATGAAGGGAGAAAAAGGGATAACACAAAAAAAAAACCTTTTAGAAATAACATATAGAGAGAGATTTAAGCTGTTTATATAACTGTTTATATAGATATATTTATAGATTCAAGCTGTTTATTCATTTGTAAATTGCCCTGAAGCTCAACTTAATTATCAGTGTCACCATATAGTCTGTATCAAGAGTGAGCTTCTGAAAATGTTTATCTTCTTTTTACTCTACTGTAAATCTTAATATTTCAGCTGGTACTGTAGCTGCGTATTTTTTTCCCGCCGTTTTGGAATGCTGCTTTCCTCAAGTGGTCTTTTTGTTCTTGGTAATTTTTTATTTAGATTAATTTTGAAGAGGTTTTTTTGATTAGGTTCATAGTGCTACAGTTCGTTTATTCAGAAGATCAGACTATTCAGAAACACCGTTTCGTAAGGTTTATATAAAATTGACTACTAATGAACTTTTCATGTCCCATTGGATTCGCTCAGCTCAGTGTTAACCTATGGAGAAAATATTTCCAATGACTGTAGACTCGGGATTAAAGATTTTTTTTGTTTAAATTTTACTCCGTAATACGGAAGGAAATTTGTTGCTCTGCTATCTTACTCATTTCAGAAATGTCGTCCACCAAATGGAATTATTTGCGTTTAAAACACAGTATACCTCATTTTTTTCCAAATAATTAAAATTTTAAAATATTATTTGCGTTTATTTTGCACTGAATGAATCCAATCTGGCCACTACCCAGCAGCTTTAGGTTTTCAGTTTCTTTCATCATTTAATTACGCAAAGGTGCTCGTAAATATAATGAACGTGCTTGTAGATGAATATAAGAATCGTACGATCGAGAATTTTCGTCTTTTGAACAATTCATTCCTATTTACACTGATGAGGCTCCATCATCAATGAAAAACAAATTTTTTGGATATTTATCACTTAGCTCATGCTGAATAAGATGCGTGACACTTTTGAAGACTCTTAAATGACAACAAATATAATATACATGAGTTCGTGTATTTACACTAGAACATATTATCGTCTATTATACAGAACATATATGATAGACATTACATGTTTTGCTCTCTAGAAAGAATTAGAAGAAGAAAATCATCTCTTGCACAAAAAGGAAAACGAAAAAGAAAACGATGATCGAAAGGAAATTACAATATACAGTGTACTGTCGATTATCCGATTTGCGGATTATCCGTGCAGGCAAAAATCAGAAAGCTTTATCCAAAATAATATTTATTTACCGTACTTTTCGGACCATTTGACGCACCTTTGTACATAAAAAAATCGACTTAAAATTGAGGTGCGCCTTATGGTCCGAAGGTAACATTAAAATAAAATGAATATTTTATTTATATATATTAGATATATTTTTTATCTTTATTAAGTAAGAAATTGAAAATAGCTTTATATAGCTAACAAAATACAAAATATTCTTTTCTAAAAATCCTCTCATAAATTTGAGGTACGTCTTATCGTCCGGTGCGTCTTATGGTCCGAAAACAATACGGTAATTTATTAAAAACTGCATGAAATTTTCTTCCGCCATACATATATAAACAACAAGATTTTTAAAACAACAGTTTTCTATTTGTTAAGATTTTTAATGGATAAAGGATGCGATATTGTACTTAAATGATACTTTTTAATTTCCCGGGGTTATCAATACAGCGATATCATATCATGTTAGAAAAATTCGTGCTGATATCAAAAAACATATCAAAGATTCGGTTAAATAAAAACAGAAAAGAATTACGGATTACATACATAAATTAAACTGACAACATAGAAAAGTATGTAGTATTATATTTTGAAAATGCAATTAAATTGAACAAAAACTGGATTATCCGTGTTTTTTGATGATTCGTGCTACTCCTCCCCTCCATTAGCCTGGATAATCGGAAGCACACTGTACAAGGATGCAGGAATCTCATGGGAAGGAATACGTCACGCTATCAAACAGTTACGGCTTGAAAATTAGAATATCCCTTGCCATTAAATAAGACAAATCTGTACAAAGAGAGTACGTTGGACAGTTCTTGCCAGAAAAGTCGAAAAGTCAAATGGTGAATGTCGAATCCTCAGATCGGGCCGGAAGTTGTAAGGTTAAAAAAAAAGAATCATTTGATTTGGTAGAAATAGACGGGAAATATTAAAGCAGGAGTGTGAATGCGAATTGAAGTATGCTTGGATAAAGGCCAATTCCCCTCTGCTTCGTTTTGTTTTCTTAACTCAATGGCGAAAATACTTTTTTAAATAGGTAGGGAATGAAACTTTCTTGGTAATTTTGTGAAGAGTCGGGTGTTTACTGTCAGCTTGAAGTATCAAGATGCGTCCAATTTTGTGTTATTAATTTCCAACAAACATAAACAATGCATCTTTAACAAACAAGCAATCTTCTTACTTTATGCTTCTATCTACCAGTGGTTCCTAACCGGTGGTCCGAGAGAACCCAAGAAAATAGTCAAATTACAGCTAGTAAAGCGAATGCAAGCTGAAAAATCTCGATCATTATTAAGTTTTCGTAGGCTTTATGCTTGCTATTAAGTTTTCTTTCACCGTAAGATGGGGTGGGGTTACTTTGTGACGGATTTTAAGTTTTTTCCTGTGCCAGCCGATCAGTTTTAAAAGCAGCCCAAAACGAACAACTGCAGAACATTGGTGCATCCTTTCCATACGTAGTAATGTATTGCGCTAACGCGGATCTTTAATTACCATTGAGAAATTAAAGTTGAAATGTGTCACAAAGTGGCCCCACCGAGTGGGGAAACTTTGTGACATTTGTGTTTTCGCTTTGAAATCCGAGAGGAAAAATTACTTGACACAAAGTTAGACAGTAAAACGCTTATCAAAAGCTTGATACACAATTATACAGAGGCTGTTCACACATTTTTTAGACGATGTATATTGTATTCACAAAACTAAATTACATAAAATTCTTGTGTTTTAAATGTTCTATTTGACATCCCTTATTCTGAACTATTTTTCGACACCGCAATTTTCAGGATAATAATGCCTTTTGAAGTGTCAGAAGAGGTATTCTATCCCATTCCTCCCGAACAGCTTTCCAGAGTCCTGTAAGGGTTTTGGGACGACGTTTGGATAATGCAGATTTTAAAAGTCCGAAAGCACAAAAATCCATAGGTGATACATCGGGAGATTTAGTAGGGATATCAGTGAAGGGTATGGCCTTGATACCAGTTTTTGTTCCATTTCTTTTAGGAAATTTACAGTGGATTTTGATGTGTGACTGCTAGCTTTGTCCTGATGGAGTCTCACAGATTGATGGCACTGTGGGTAAAGCGATGGTATTTCATTGAAAAAAATTGGCGATAAAATATGTTCCTGATAGTATTTGGAATTAATCTTGACATTTTTTTCCACTCTCTTTATTTTTAACTTGCCATTATAAGAAAAACCAGCAACAATCATGAATCCCTTAGAAAAACTTTCTTTCGATTCTTTGAACCATGTAGTTAAATTTTTTTCTCCCCTTTTATGATAATAAATGGCTCTTTTTTGTTGAAATCATTTAAATACACCCATGATTCATCTATTGTGACAATTGTTTTCCATTTTTCTTTGAATAAGTGTCTCTCGTATAGAATTCTGCATCGTGTCCTGCGTTCAGCGATATGATTTGGAAGAAGACGATGCACATTGCGTTTTTTCGCTTTCTTAAGATTTAAATCAACGTTTATAATTTTGTTTCAGTGGACACCGAGCATTTTAATGATTTTGCAACTGTCCTTTGACTAGGGGGATTTTCTTTTAACATTAAACAACATACCTTTGCAATAGTCGAAGATGTCCGTTTTTTCCTTGGATACTTGTTTGGAATTTTTGTCCCACTTGAGGCTCCAATTTGATGTTTTTTTCCTTTCTTGTTGACGATATTACCTATCGACGCTTTAGATATCACAAAACCATGACTCTCACATCGTTTTTAGATAACGGAGTATGCATATTTCTCTTCGGAAAGAGCATAAATGTAGACTTCGAACCACTGCTTTGTTAAAAACGCCATTTTGAATAAAAACAAAACTTTCAAGCCGCAGACGATAATTTTGACTTTTAAAAACATAGTACAATTGCAATTATTTCTTTTGCAGTAAACGATTTTTTATTACCGCTTACTAAAATCGTCTAAAAAATGTGCGAACAGCCTCTGTATATACCTATTACAAATATTGGATAGCTTTATCTGTATCTTTGACATCAAAGAGATCTCGGGTGCCCAAGGCAGCCATCAGTTCTTTGAGAAGATGAGGAAATACGTCTTTCTGCACATTCTGCTCCTTCGGGTAAGTTATTTTCCAGATAGTCAATACTTCTTTCTCTCCAGTGGTATTTTAGAGGAAGGAAAAATGCAACATCGAGCGGCTGAAGGAGGTGTGTCGACTTTGTGGGTTATTTAGTGACAGTGCCAATGTTTCACAAAGTAACCCCGCCACCTTCCGATATTTAGGTTATGTTCTCATATCTCTCGGAAATATCACTACACAAAAGTTATATTGCTCCACAATCTAACCAACATATTGACAATAAATAGTAATTACCTGTGGTAGTTGGTTGCATAAGGTGTTAGACTTCAGCACACAAAGTTTCCATAGTTTGAGTCAATAGCTTGACAACAGGTTTGAACAATACACTGGCCAGTGACGACAAATGGCTCGCAGAAGCTTAGGACACTGTCTCTGTATGTCGGACAAGCTGTTGGCGCTGTTCTATTCTTTCCCGGTATCACGGGCGCGGCACAAGATCCGAAATACGAAAAAATTACTATGTGTCACAAAGTTACCCCTGCAATCACAAAGTAACCCCATCTTACGTTATGTTTAATTCGTCATGGCTATTAAGTTTATTTGTCAATTTTTATTAAGGTTGTTTACGATGAATAGTTTGTTTATTCAGAAAATAAAACCCACTTTCGTCTCTCAAAGGATTGGTCGGGAGAGTCTCCCCAACGATTTTTTTTTTAAGACAAGTGGTCCCTGATCAACAAAAGGTTAGGACTACGGCTTTAGACGGACTGAAAAAAAAGGGTTTCATTCAACATTAAGATTACACATTTACATTCAAGATGAGTCTTTCTTGTGTTATTTATTGCAACAACGTTAATTATATTAGTTAATAATTACGCTAAGTATTGCAGAGATAGGTCATATTTAAACTTATCATCCTTTCGTATATCGGTACAATGAAAGAAAAAATTAATAATTGCTCGAAAGACGAAACACAACCTTCCCAGCACACATAAAAGGTCAATTACCGCGATATTTTTCAGAAGCTTTACTAAAACGCTCTATCATCACTCATTTGTAAGAGTTATTATTGGAGGCTGGGTTAAAAATATAAAAGATTTTTGGGAATCGTTCATTCCTATCCTAATGTAATACCCTGGTGATTTGTCGATTTCGGTGTCGAGGTTCATCACAAGAATATTCCCAGGGGCATCCATGTCTGATACTGTGTGCGGTCATTCCGAAGAAATTTCATTAGTGTGATGGAAGATTTCGGCAAATATACATCATCTGCCAAATCTGATTGTAATTTTCAACTGTATGAAACGGGAAGGTTATTTTGAGACCAAAAAGTTTTCATAGAAATTTTTGTCCATTACTAAAATTTTTGGAAGTGCAGTTTGCGATTTACATTTTTTACTCATTATCTGTCCAATTTTAGATACATCAAGATTCAATCTTTTATGAAAAGCATTTTAAAGTACATTTAACGTCACTTAAATCAAGTACAGGAATCCTTCATATATATATATATATATATATATATATATATATATATATTGCTGGCTATTAAAATTATAACAACATGAAGGAGGGATGATACAAACGTCAAATTCACATGAAAGGAAGAAGATGCTGGGATATACAAATGATTAGCATTTAAGCGCAATCGAGGGAGAAACGGCATCTCAAACTCTGCATAAAAGGAAAGTTACGCAGCGGGTTTCTTCTCATTCGGATATCGCATTTGAATGTTGGTTGTTTGTGAGAAGATCGTGTTATGCCTTGTATAAGAAGGAGAAACGGCTACCAGAACGTGTCGGAATTTCGATAGCGGTAGGATCGTGGCCTATCGAGAGTGTGGTTTATCGTTCCTTGATATTGCTACCCGCATTGGTCGGAATCCAACGACTGCCATGCGAATATGGAATCGAGAGGTTCAGGAGGGTCATACTGAACACCATGAAGGATCTCAACGACTTCCCGCCACTAACGCCAGAGGGGACAGACATGTTGTCAGGTCGGCCTTGCAGGATCGTACAGCCATATCACGGACATCACTTGAGTCAGGAAATGGACTTACTTGCAGCACGACAAGTATCTGCACGGACAGTGCGACGACGTCTGGAGCAGCACGGACTGTCTGCACGGTGACCATTATTGCGGCTTCCCTTGACACTGCAGTATAGAGACGCGCGGCAACAGTGGTACGCCAAACGACAAAACTGGATAAAGGAGTGGCTCCACGTCGTCTTTTCAGACGACGTTTCTGCGTGCACCATCATGATGGACGTATCCGTGTCTGGAGGCACCGAGGAGAACGCACGTGGCTTAATTGCATTCGATATCGTCATAGGGGCCCTGCACCTGGTTTGATGGTATTGACAGCCATTGGATACACGACACGAACACCTCTTGTTCGCGTCGTCGGTAATATGAACATACAGCGTTACATTTATCAGATCTTAAGGCCGGTGGCTGTGACCTATCTTCGAGGCCGCGGAGACGTCATCTTTCAGCAAGATAACGCAAGACCGCATGTTGCCCGTCGTGTCCTGACCTACCTGGACACAGATGGTGTCCGATTGTTGCCTTGACAAGCACGTTCTTCAGATCTCTCACCCATTGGAAACATCTGGTCATGAGTTGCTGAGAGACTGGGCCACCACCACTCTCCAGCCACTACGATTGATGAAGTGTGGCATAGGCTTGAAGCAGCGTGGAATGACTTACCCGTATCTGTCATCCACGCCCAGTTCGACTCGATGACCTAACCGGGGTAGAGCCGTTTTAGCTGCCAGTAGAGGCAGCTGTGTGTACTAATTTCGGACCCTGTATACGCCCAAATTTCCTTCAAATTTAATCATGTTTTCTTCCTACTATGCTGTTTACGTACGATAAGTAAAGTTTTGTTATTTGCTTTCCTTTCTGGAATTGCAGTTTTAATGGCCAGCAGTATATATATATATATATACTAGCTGAAAACCCGCACTTCGCTACGGAGTACATTCAAATTAAATACAATGGTCAATGTATGCAACTAATGCCAAAAGAAAAAAAAAAAAAAAATATATATATATATATATATATATATATATATATATATATATATATATATATATATATATATGTATATATAGTTACAATAAATACGATGATCAAAGTATACAATTGATGTAAAAAAACAAAAAAATATATTTATAAAAAAATCGGAACGGACATTTTTATAGACAAAATAATGTAGAAGAAAATATTCAAACTAAATCTAATAGAATACTAAAGAATATAGTACAGTTAATATAGTACAGTTGGAGGAATATATCTTTTACTGTATTTTAATATGTCCAATCGTCTGCCGCATTAGCAAGAAAAAAATTTATTTTTTTTGTCTATTTAGTTGTTATGCACGTGACGATAAATTTATTTAAAATACCAGAAAAAGAAATCACGTGATCAGCATTTAATAAATTAAATTCTAAAAATTAATCTTTTAAAAATTCACCAAAAATCAAAAAATGGAGGTAAAGATTCGAAAAAGATCTCATTTTGAAGGAATTTTTATGATCTTTCTCGTGATATAAATTTTATAACCGTCAGATTATTATTTTAAATGCAAAATTAAAAAGAGTTAGAAAAAGAACTTAAAAATTAAAGTTAAAAAAATCTAAGAAGAATTTTTCAAAAATCTTTCTTAGTGCATCCCTACACTGTAAGAAGAATCGCCATGCAAAATTTCAGCAGACTTTAGGTCCAGCGGTTTGGTCTGTGCGTTATCTGTCAGTCAGTCAGTCAGTTACGGAACTGTTTTATATATATAGACTAGCTGAAGTACCCGACGATGCCCGGGATTTTAAGAATGTTTGTTGTTAACCAAAATCAATTTAAAAATTAACACAGTATAAATAACATAAAAAATATATGTGAAATGTTATACACGTCTCAGAATTTCAGCCTTTCATCATTTTAATACTAAAATCTGAAAAGTAAAAATGTCAAATTCTCTAATGTTTGTTAACCAAAATTAATTTAAAACTAAGCACAGTATAAATAACATAGAAAAAAAACCTTGTGAAATCTATAAATATATAAATTTATAATAAACTCCTCAGAATTCAGCTAGAATTAGCCTTTCATCATTGGGGTAAAAAAAAGCTGCAATTACAGGTTCAGCAGAAATTTCCAATAGAACAATGACATGACTGCAGCGTTGCCTCTTAAAAAAATGAAGTGTTTGATTGAGGGCTGCAAACCATTCAACTCCTCTCCACATTTAACTCCTATAAACATCCTCTACATATTAAATTCCTTTTCTCTCCATAATAAACTCCTCAGAATTTTGGTATATTCAGCCTTTCATCATAGTACCACTAAAATCTGAAACATCCTCTCCAGAAATATAAATTTATTAATTTCAATAATTAAACACACACAAATATATAAATTGCGCAAAAGTTTTTTAACCAACATTTGAATAATTCGTAAATGAAAAAGCATATGAAAATAAAGATAAGAACTTCCGGAATCGAAATTAATTACCCTTAATTTTTAATTAATAAAAAACCAACATAATATGAATAACAACGATAGTTGCTTAAAACCATATGAAAATAAAGCTATTATAAAGATGATAATAATAAAAAAAGCATAAGAAAATAATGCTCGCGCATGAAGTTAACGTTACGATATAAAGATAGTAATAATAATATAAACCGCGTGCATAAAATATTTAGCTTTTCAAGCGAAATAAATTGATTTTTAGAAAAAAACTACTTTTAATCGAGAAATTAAAATACATTGCACAAAATTTTAATTTTACCAACTTTCCACCCTACAATTTACACCCTACTTCTTTTAAATAGGATGTAAATATAAAGTTTTAACAGCCAATTGAATGCCAGTTAAAAATAATGTGTGCGCATGAAGTTAACGTTACGATATAGAGATAGTAATAAAAATCTATATATATATATAAAACAGTTCCGTAACTGACTAACTGACTGATTGACTGACTGACATACAAAGTACAGACCAAACCGTTGAACCTAAAGGACTGAAATTTTGCATGGCGATTCTTCTTATAATGTAGGGGTGCACTAAGAAAGATTTTTGAAAAATTCTTCTTAGATTTTTTTAAATTAAATTTTTAATCTGTTTTTGTAACTTTTTTCAAGTTTGCATTTAAAATAATAATTTGAGGGTTGTAAAATTTATATCACGAAAAACATTCAAAAAATATTACATTCAAAAAATATCATCTGTAGATAGAAAGGGGAGAGAAAATTTAAAGAAATGTAAATTTATAATGTACTCAGGGAATGTATTATTGTGGTTCTATATCAGAAAAATAATAAAATACATAAATCATAAAATAAAAAATATACATAAGCATATTGGGCACGAAGTTGCGTATCTTTCATGTAACATCAAACTCCCTTATTTTAATTCAAATGTTTAAAAAAATTTAAAAATAATAACATTTGAAAATTTTGCATAAGTTCATTTTGAAAAATTCATGTATTTCATATATATCTTATTTATTCTGCACTTTGTAAAAAAAATAGAAATATGCCTGTCAAAAAACAGTAGTCAACTGCCCCAGAGCGCGCGTTGCAACGCTCTCATGTGTACATAGCCTAAAGGACTGAAATTTTGCATGGCGATTCTTCTTATAATGTAGGGGTGCACTAAGAAAGATTTTTTAAAAATTCTTCTTAGATTTTTTTAAATTAAATTTTTAATCTGTTATTGTAACTTTTTTCAAGTTTGCATTTAAAATAATAATTTGAGGGTTGTAAAATTTATATCACGAAAAAGATCATAAAAATTCCTTTAAAATGAAATTCTTTTCGCATCTTTACCTCCATTTTCTAATTTTTGGTGAATTTTTAAAGATTAATTTTTACAATTTAATTTATTAAACGCTGATCATGTGATTTCTTTATCTGGTACTTTAAATAAATTTATCGTCACATAACAACGAAATAGACACACAAAAAATTAAAATAGTGGCGCCATCTACTGTACGCTTGTGAATCGAGAGTTGTTGGTTATTTATTAATTAAAAATATTGGAAAGTTCTTGTGGATCTGTAAATATACATGTGGTAACAGTTTTAAAATTTATAAATTATCAACCTACACAGGTGATAATTTATCCGGCGTTGCCCGGGATTTTAAGAATGTTTGTTAACCCAAATCAATTTAAAAACTAAACACAGTATAAATATCATAGAATAAAAAGCATGTGAAATGTTATACACATGAATAAAAAGAAAACCCAACATAAAAAACCATAAATTTACAATAATATCTTCAGAATTCAGCTAGATTTAGCGTTTCATCATTGGAGCAAAAAAACCCTGAAAAGTAAAGCATAAAATATATACATTTATAATAAACCACTAAAAGCTGAAAAGGAAAAATGTTAAATTGTCTTTAGGAAAGTAAAGCTGAAAAGTAAAAATGTCAAATTGTCGAATGTTTGTTAACCAAAATCAATTTAAAAACTAAATACAGTATAAATAACATAGAAAAGATTTAGCCTTTATCATTGGAGCAAAAATTCCTGAAAAGTAAAACATAAAATACATAAATTTATAATAAACCTACCAAAATCCATTAAAAAAATAAACACAGTATAAATAACATAGAAAAAAAAGTATACGAAATGTTATACACATTAATAATATGAAAAATAAAATAAAATAAAAATAATAATTTTTAAAAATAATAAAATAAATAAAAATAATTAAAAAAAATAATAAATAAAAATAATAATAATAATAATTTAAAAAATAATAAAATAAAAGCTGAAACAAAAAAGCCTCCATAAAAAAGCTGAAAATACAGGTTTAGCAAAATCTGTACGGTCCGTATTCGAACCCGCGTCATGTTGTATAGTAAATTAACGCTCTTACCGAATGCGCCACAATAACATGCTGGTGTATTGTGTAAATAGGAGAATATTTGTATTAAAATTACTGGAAAGTTGCTATGGGTTGGTGAATATACATGTATTTATGGAGTAAGAGGAGTTTTAAGTTAGAAATAAGTTAGCAGGATAGAAGCTTAGTCTTTAACTCTTCAATAGACACAAAGACATAAGCGAGGGAGGTTGCAGTAGCGATTAAAAATGATCTTGTGACACTTAGCGTGGTTGATTCGAATTTTCCATCGCGTGTGATAGTGTCAATATGCCGTTGGATCCGATTTATTTTAGAGTATAAAATCTGACTTGAAAGATTATTATTTTCATTTATTATTCTGGTTTAATATATAACTTGAAACTTTTTGATTTTATTTATTTTTATCTTTTCGCTCGCTGTTTGCCAGCTAAGCCTAACGTGGACGCCATATTCAGAGTGGTGATTCCACAAAGTGTAACATCTTACATTTAGTTTCAAAATTTTTGGTTTTTTATTAATTAAAAATCAACGGTAATTAATTTCGATTTTTGAAGTTCTTCAGACCCTCGGCTGTTTTTAAAGACGCCTGTATGTAAAATTTCACGATCGTTGCTCCTAAACTGTGGATTTCTATACAATTACAGAGATACAAACATTCATTTTTATATATTAGATTATCTCTCTCGGGAGTCTTAAGAAATTAAATGCCCTAAACCTCTAAGGAAACGTGCCAGTTTGGAAGAAATTAGGTTTAATTTAAGCTAATTTTCACAACTTTTTATTTCTAAATTTAATGAATTGTATTTTTTCATTGTTACTTTATATACAAGCATACATATTTTGCCAAGATTTTAGGATCAGATAAGAATAGTTTTTCTAAAATGTTTTTATATAAACTACAAGTTGATAATTTAATTCCTTTAAAGGTTTTCTACCTCCATGAATTTGCATAAATGCACAGTTTTTTAATGTTTTTTCCTCAACTTTATTTAGTTGCTTACACTCAAGTAATTATTTTCATTTTTATGATCTTTCTCGTGATATAAATTTTATAACCCTCAAATTATTATTTTAAATGCAAACTTAAAAAAAGTTACTAAAACAGCTTAAAAATTTAACTTAAAAAAATCTAAGAAGAATTTTTCAAAAATCTTTCTTAGTGCACCCCTACACTATAAGAAGAATAGCCATGCAAAATTTCAGCCCTTTAGGTCCAGCGGTTTGGTCTGTGCGTTGTATGTCAATCAGTGAGTCAGTTACGGAACTGTTATATATATATATATATATATAAAAGAGCTTGTCTGTTTGTTTGTCCGCTATAGAATCATAGACTGTTCCCACCGGGACCAAATTCGGCATAGTTAATGTTTAGGACCCGAGAATCTTAAATCAGGAAAAACGAAATTTGGGGCTCAATTAGTTTTTTAAAATTATTTTTTTAATGATTTTTGTGCCCCTAAGCTCACCTCTTAAATATGGATACAGCCCCTTAACCACAACCAGTCTAGTTTGATACGCGGGGAAAAAGAGGTTTGTTCTGAGGTGTGGTTTGAGAGTTGGTCTGGGGGTGACGGGGGCGAAGTGTTTATTTTGCGGGGGGTGCAGCCCAGTATTCTTTTATGGAATGCATGAAAAATTTTATATCTATATATCTACCCGGGCAACGCCGGGCAATAATGCTAGTATATATATATATATATATATATATATATATATATATATATATACTCTTAGTCATCAGAAACCCCACCTTTTGATAACAACTAATAATAACTACAACTGATAAGATTAATTCTTAGCTACAAGAACTTTTAATTTTAAAATTCCGTATTCCACTTTTGATTTTTTTCAAATAATTAATTCACTTTCTTGAGAGGATCCTAAGTGACGATCATGGTATGGTTTAGTAGTGTAATAGCTCGCACACTTTTATGAGAAGTCCAAAATTTTATACCAAAATTAGTCAGCTGTGCTTTAATAACTGCCTCTATCTTCTGAAGAAAAATATAATAAATGGGAAAAGGCATGGAAAAGTGGTCAGAACTGAGGTGCCCAAACATATTATACGGGGTGACGAGGAGAGGGTGGGGACAAAGCAGAAGAGGAGCGACCGGCATCTCTCAATTTTGGAGAATGGGAAAATTTTTATGCTAATCTTCACTAAGGTAGACACTTGATCATGAGTCTTAATGGTGTAATGGTCAGCGCATTTGTTCGAATAGAATATTCTGAATACGATTCTAGCGTTAGAAAATGGTATTTTAAGCGGAATAAAAGAATTATATATTCCAGAATGTAAGGTAGGGTGATCGATATACAGTTCAGAGAAAGACAAGATGGATTCTTTAGAAAACATTGTCATGTTCTAGTGACAAGAGTTATAGATCACGATCTAATACTCTATCTAACGAATCCTCTATATCTAACGAATTAAAAATTAGGAAAAAACTAGAAAACCGATTTCTTCTAATTACAAATTTTCTTCTCAAAGACGGCTCGCCTTTGATAGACGTAATCAAAGTTTAAAAACTAGGTTGTTCTATGTATCCCAATACTGTCCACCTCAGAACATTCCTGCCTAAAATTCTAAAACTGGTAAAATCCACAGTTTCTTGTAACACTTTTATTTCATTTCCTCTTTCATCTAAAAAATATTATTAAAATATGAAACAATTTGTAGAAACGCAAATCTACTTTATTGAACACGTTTCAAAAATACTCACTTTAGAGAGTCAGTGTAAAGTTTGAAATTAAATTTCCCAACTTAAGTAGCTATATTGATTTCGCTCTGCTCAATGTAAATCTATAGAGAACATTTTTTCCAATTATTGTCGACTTAGTATTTAAAAGATTTTTATTTTAACAATACTTCGCAACAGAGAAAGAATTTTTTTTTACTCGGGTATTTCAACGTAGGATTACGTTCCTCAATAACGGTCCTCCGGGAAGAAGAAAAAAATTGAGTCCGTCGCGAGTTATAATTTTGGCAGCGCGCCAAACCCAGTAGCAGTAAACAGTTAAACAGAAAAGTACCAAAATGCGCCCCCCCCCCAAAAAAAAAAATAAATAAATAAAATAAAGGTAAGCAACGATAAGTAATCGTACGTTAATAACCCGCGGTAGTTTCGTTAGAAGAGACTACCTGAAATATTTTTTTCATTTTTATTTAGAAACACAAATAATATTTTTAAATTTCAATTAATCCTCAGAAAAATGTAGTATACAGTCGAACCCTGTTATAACTAACCTGGTATATAACGAACTCACGGAATATAACGCACGAAAATTTTGGTCCCGCCATTTTCCTGTTATACGTAATTTAATTAGTATTGTGTCAGTTTAATGTAATAGATTTTCGTCTATTTAATTCATTAATGATCATTTTTAATAGATTTTATAATTTTTAATGCATCATTATTGAATACACATTGCAACTAATGAGTTATACATTTTGTGAACTCTAGCATTTTTCTTAACGGTTCGGATATAGCGAACCACCGGATAAAGCGAAGAAAGCCTTTGATCCCTTGAAGTTCGTTATAACGGGGTTCGACTGTACTGTGTTTTAAACGAAAATCATTACCTTTGGTGGACGAAATTTCTAAAATTATGATATAGGAGAGTGAAAAATTGCTCTCTTTTGTACGTAATACAACTAAAAACTTCAAGTCAACAAAAAAGTCAACAATTAATGGAAATATATTCTCCATAGGATAACATTGAGCTGAGGGAATCCGATAAGGAACAACAACACTGAACACTAATGATATCAATAAACACTTTTTCTGTATAATATCAAAAACTCAGAGACGAATAATATTCCTTAATCGTTGGAGTTGACGGTCATCCCTCTGGTTTCGTGCTGACATCGCATTACGTTTTCAATATCTTCTTCCTTTTGTGTGTAGTGAAATACTTACAGTTCATTAAAAACGACTCGACGCTGCTAAAATTATCGGTATCTCGAAATACGGGACGATATATATTGGTGTCAAGGATAGATTGCACAGGAATGTCATCTTGTGTGCGAGTTATTGAACGTCAGTGGAAGAAATTAGTCACGGACGCGGCAAATTTCCGATATTTGAAGCTCTTGAATCATTCTCCAGCTAGCGCTTTATTAATAGCATTTCCCTTAGACTTTTAGCAGTTACTCTTAATCTCAAATTTTTCTCTAGCTTTACAACTAAACTCCTACGGATATTCCCTTATAAAGTTGTATCTACGCCAGGTATGGCCACGTTAAATCTATAGGTTGGAAAATTATTCCATGTGGTTTGTAGGGGTGAGAGAAGAGTATGAGTCCCCAGTTGTCATGCCTGGGGATTCTCGGTCTAACTTGGGGAGGGGAGTAGGGGGGCAATGTTAGTACATTTATACGGTGTTCCCATTACAAGAAACCAACAACTTTTGCGATGTTGATTGGAAAAACGAAGTGCTTATCGCGTTGAATATTTTTTTGTCTTCCTTATAGATATTAATTTATTGTATTAGATGACAGCAAAATTACAGAAGTATGAGTAAGGAATTGTAAAAATTTTGCATAATATCCGTATATCAGTTGAAGTATTTTCATGAATTTGTATTTCGCTCCTATTGACATGCATTTCAATTTCGCTAAGGATTTTCTAGACTTGAAAGAACCAAATATCTCGTCAAATTTCTCCTACTGCATGAACTCGAGTAATAAAACTCAAAATCATTTACGGAATATTTTTGCTAACTCGGGCACTTCCTCTACCAGAAAATAATTACTTGAGTGTAAGCAACTAAATAAAGTTGAGGAAAAAACATTAAAAAACTGTGCATTTATGCAAATTCATGGAGGTAGAAAACCTTTAAAGGAATTAAATTATCAACTTGTAGTTTATATAAAATCATTTTAGAAAAACTATTCTTATCTGATCCTAAAATCTTGGCAAAATATGTATGCATGTATATAAAGTAACAATGAAAAAATACAATTCATTAAATTTAGAAATAAAAAGTTGTGAAAATTAGCTTAAATTAAACCTAATTTCTTCCAAACTGGCACGTTTCCTTAGAGGTTTAGGGCATTTAATTTCTTAAGACTCCCGAGAGAGATAATCTATATATATAAAACAGTTCCGTAACTGACTGACTGACTGACAGATAACGCACAGACCAAACCGCTGGACCTAAAGTCTGAGGAAATTTTGCATGGCGATTCTTCTTACAGTGTAGGGATGCACTAAGAAATATTTTTGAAATATTCTTCTTAGATTTTTTTAACTTTAATTTTTAAGTTGTTTTTCTAACTCTTTTTAATTTTGCATTTAAAATAATAATCTGACGGTTATAAAATTTATATCACGAAAAAGATCATAAAAAATCCTTTAAAATGAAATCTTTTTCGAATCTTTACTTCCATTTTCTGATTGTCGGAGAATTTTTAAAGATTAATTTTTGGAATTTAATTTATTAAATGCTGATCACGTGGTTTCTTTTCTTTTTCTGATACTTCAAACTAATTTTGCGTCACGTGCATAACAACGAAATGGACAAAAATAATATTATTTTTCCTTGCTAATGCGGCAGACGATTGGACATTATACAGAAAAAATATTAAAATACAGTAAAAGAAGTGTTCCTCAAACTGTACTATATTAACTGTACTATATTCTTTAGTATGATCTATTAGATTTAATTTGAATATTTTCTTCTAAATTATTTTGCCTATAAAAATATCCATTACGATTTATATATATATATATATATATATATATATATATATATATATATATATATATATATATATATATTTGACATTAATTTCATACATTGACCGTTGTATTTAATTTGAATGTACTGCGTAGCGTCCTCCGTAATTTATAACAAGGACGAAAATACAAATAATGAAGAATAAAGCTATAAGCTTTACTTCTACGGTAGCACAGCCATCAATGCTAACAGACAAAAAATGTTACCAACTACTTTGATCTTAATGATAAACAATCTAATGCGTTAACCACGTGAAAAATCCAATAAATTAGCACAGACTGCACGCACTGAAAATCCATAAGTTATTTTTAGATATTCAGCAAGTTCAGAGGAAAACAAGTTAAAGTTACAGTCCAATAAGGATAACGTAGCAGATCACCTGCGAAGTTTATCCCTAATTCATCGATTCAAATAACAAAGTGATTTACAGATTTAACTGCAAAGCAATTTATTAGTGCAAAAACAACATAAATTATATTAATGAAGTTAATTTATGAAAAATGTAAATTAATATTTACATTTATGTACACTATATTTATTTAATAAATGAGAATAAAAAATTGTACCACTCACTTTGTTTCGGATAAATTTTCATTTTCAGGCCTTCATGTGTGTGCATATATGTATGTGTGTCTGAGTTTTGTCAATGCTTTTGAGTTCAGTGCTCTTGTTTTTGTTTATCCTTAATATCAGGCAAATCAAACACACTTGTTTTCGGCTATTAGTACTTGTATGAGCTATCATATGAGAAACCATCTTAATAGGTTTATCCTTTATTTTTCATGGTTTTCGGTACCGATTAATTATATTTTATCTCTTTTACTTTCTTTTAAATTGTTTTGAGCTGCATTGATTACTTAAATTTTGACAATAATTTTAATTTATTATGCCGCCTAAAAACTTCATTATAAGAAAATTCGTCTAACACAGTGGTTCCCAAACTGTTTAGACCCGCGGCTTCCTTGGTCTACAAATCATTTCCGGAGGCGCCTTTATTATGAATCAATCATTGTACAGTACAAAATTTTTTTAATTATATATCTAACTAGATTACTTTCACTTAATGGTATAACTATAAATATGAAGTGGTAGAGGTAAAAAAAGGAAGATAAAAAAATTACACTTTGTGTAAAGGGCTTTAATGTTATAAAAATGTATATTATATTTAAATTTAGCAATTGCTGTTGACATTGACGTCATCTTCTATATATAAAACAGTTCAGTAACTGACTGACTGACTGACAGATAACGCACAGACCAAACCGCTGGACCTAAAGAACTGAAATTTTGCATGGCAATTCTTTTTAGTATAGGGGTGCACTAAGAAAGATTTTTGAAAAATTCTTCTTAGATTATTTTAAATTAAATTTTTAAGCTGTTTTGTAATATTCTTTTAAGTTTGCATTTAAAATAATAATCTGGGGTTATAAAATTTATATCACGAGAAAGATCATAAAAATTCCTTTAAAATGAAATCTTTTTCGAATCTTTACTTCCATTTTCTGATTTTTGGAGAATTTTTAAAGATTCATTTTTAGAATTTAATTTATTAAATTCTGATCACGTAGTTTCTTTTTTTGTGATACTTTAAACTAATTTTGTGTCACGTGCATTACAACGAAATAAATTGACAATATATATGTTACGGCCAAAGCCCGAATTCGGCCACTTCGCGAATTGGCCGGCCAATTCGCGAAATGGCTAAGAACGCTGTAAATTGGCTGGCCAAAGTACGATCTTTTCTTGATTTTGGGAATTGGCCGGCCAGATCGCGAAGTGGCATGGGAGGATCAGCCAAAGTTGGAAGAAAAAATCATTGGCACTGTATAACCATAACTTCATTCTTTAAAAATTACTAGCTGCGGTATCCGCAGCTAACTGCGGTGGGATGTGGCCATTTGAAACAAAGTAAAAAATTAAGTTTTTAAAATTTTAATTTAAAAGCTTGTCTATTTTTTTATATTTTTAAATTAGAAGATTTTTATTTTTAAATTAAAAAAGAAAACAAAAGGGGCAATATTAGCAAATTAACTTTTTAATAAAACAAATATTAAAAAATTGTGGTCCCACCGTACCATCCGGTATGTGAAAAAACATACCACTACAATTTTTTTTTCTGTAAAGTAAAAGTTATTAGAAATACAAAAGATATTAAAAAAGTTGTAAAATGGTCAACATAAAAAATTTACCTCTTTTCCTTTAATTAAAAACTTAATTATAAATCACCGTAATCACTTATTAAAACAAGCTGAACTTTTGTGACATTTCGAATTACATAAAAGTTTGTTGCTTCTGCATTTACAGCGGTTTGTTGCACACTTAGTCGAACAATTGCATCTCGTGTAGCCTTGGCCCCCTGTCAGTGATTAGGAAGACGCTATGGTCCGTAGCGATTTTTCTTCTGTGCCTATGGAATCAAGTGTTAGTAGTTTCTCGTGCAGAATGGAAAACTCACGTCTGGAATACAGGTGTTTGAGAACGCCATGTTCTGTTTCTAGCTTGTAGAAACCGTCCTCGACGTTCATGACAACAGCAAGAACGCTTCTTGCGTTACCGCGACCCCTGTCAACATCTGGTATGCGGATACGCACATTATCTCCAACTTTAGCTGGTGGAAATTTTGCACCTGAACTCAGCATCTTTGTACCTTGAGCTTGCAAACTAGCATGAGCTCCTGACCTCTTCTTCATGATTACTTGTTTATTGTGACATAGCCTGCAAGTAATTTCCCCTCCGTAATTTATTCCACAAATTGCATGGGCATCTTTCCCGCAGGATCCGCAAGAATGGGCTGCACTACACTCTTTTCCGCACACCACACAGAATATTATCGCATAGTTATTACCGGCCAACCCTTCAGGGTTTTCGGATGGTTCCACTGCCATGACAGGAGCTTCATTTCCGGATGCATTCCCTGAATTTATATCACCCTCCATTTCTTGTTCGACGTTCTCAAGGTCTTCTTCTGTAAATAGATTATTGACAACCTCTTTGGGCATATTTGAAGTACTCAGCCCAACTTTCGCTTTGCAGCCAAACATGGCCTCATATGGCGACTGCTGGATGTCTTGGTGGAAAGAACGGTTTTTCATGAATTGAATAAATCGGAGACTCTCAGCCCAATGTGTTGATTTATTTGTCTGCATCCATGTCATCATCATATTCTGAACATCCTGGTTGGCACGTTCGATGGAACCTTGGCTTTAGCTATGCCTCGGTTTCCCATGAACAAGCTTCAATTCCGGCCACATGTTCTTCAGTTCATTTATAACTTGGTTCACAAATTCTCTCCCATTATCTGATTGCAGCACGCTTGGAGCACCTATGGTGGTGAAGATATCAAGTAACTGGTAAGCAACTTCTTCTGCTCTTTTGCTTTTCAGAGGCCGTAATAATATAAACTTGGTTAAATGATCCTGGTAATTAAGTATAAACTTGTGATCTCCATCAGGGTTCGTCTGCATATCAATGAGATCCACCTGGCATCTTGAATTAAATTCTTTAAATATCAAAGGTTTGGAAACTAGACCTTTCTTAGGATTGGATAGTTTGGTTTGGCATGGCTTGCATAAGCGGAGATATTAAGTAATCACTTCTTTGGTTACATTTGTGTACTTAGTTTTTAGGTCCTTTTCCATCTTTGTGCGACCTCCGTGTCCAATTTTCAAGTGCGTATCGTGCAGTATATCGAATAGTTCTTCTGTGTGTGCATAATACAAGATAACACTATTATCTCCTGTTACTGGCACGATAAGTTTTTCTATGCCGTTGACTTCAATAACATCAAATTTTCTCAGTCGACGATAATCAACACTTTGTTTTTTCTACTTTACTTTAGCCTGCTTTACGTCTTCTATATAAGTGCAGTATTTGTCTCTGGTGAGGACCCCGCCATTATCTGCTTTTTGTTGCAGCAACGTATGCAGGGTGTCAGAGAACCTTGTTTTAATATCAAGTGCTGCTTCACTGTGCCGCCGGAATTGCAGATGCGCCGCCTACCGGGCATTCTTGAATGAGCACATCGCGTTTTGGCCGGAACATCGTGGCCACTTCGCGAAATGGCCGGCCAAAGTAGAATATTCACTGATCGTTTCAATTACATCGCACTTTGGCCATACCTCTCGGCCACTTCGCGAATTGGCCGGCCAATTCGCGAAGTGGCCGGACTTCGGGCTTTGGCCGTAACATATATATATATTTTCTTTCTAATGCGCAGACGATTGGACATTATCCAAAAAAAATGTTAAAATACAGTTAAAGAAATGTTCCTCAAACTGAACTATATTAACTGTACTATATTCTTTAGTATATTCTATTAGATTTAATTTCAATATTTTCTTCTACACTATTTTGCCTATAAAAATATCCGTTACGATTTTCATATAAATATTTATTTTTTGGCATTAATTGCATACATTGACCGTTGTATTTATTACAAATATTATATATATTTTGTATACAAATATTATGTATATATATATTTTTTTGGCATTAATTGCATACATTGACCGTTGTATTTAATTTGAATGTACTCCGTAGCGAATATACGGGTCTTCAGCTAGTATTAAATATTCTCCGAAGACATACGAATATAAAACCTTTTTAAGTCCCAGGAGAAACAAATTTCTATTTGAAAAATCAGTCTCAATATCTAAAAACTACACATCAGTTTAGCAGGACACTCTCAACTCAACTTTTTTCTAACAACAAACCCCGCCAGAACTCGGCGTCTGGGTTACAGAGTAGTAGGTAGAGAGACACAGGACTTGCGCCATCCGCGCGCTATAAATTTTAATCCTTAAAAATGTATTCTTTAACTTCTGTAAATAGTTTTGTTCAATGTTTTGTTTTCAAGTAATGTGTGTGTGTGCCAATTCTGGTGTCATCTCTGCATCCCTCCATCACATCAGTTAAATTTTCTGTCCTAATGAAAGGAATGTTTCGGTTTATCTTTGATTAGTTCGTGATATCTTGGTGTTATTTTAGATATAGAGAAGGGAATTTCCTTGTCAATATTGAGTTTAGCTCTACATTTAGATTTTATCAAAGAAATCAAAGTCCATACAAATCCGTATGACGTACAGGGCCGATTTAGAAAATTCTTGACTATAGGCACAACTCAGGATGGGGGCCCCCCTAACACTGATGTGGGCGTAAAATTTCCAAAATTGGCACACAAAAAAATAATCATGAATCATTGTGAATGTACCATTTTACCAAGAATTGGCTATTTGAAGTGTAGAAGCCTAGAACATTATCAAATAACAAAAAGCAATACAATATTAACTTCATCATTAAAACACCAATACAATGCAACCAGAAAAACTTATTAATCCCTTATATACACTGTAACATACATATGATGAACCAATCAATCAAATTTGAACAATATATAAAAAAAATTGCTATTAAAAAAGGTAATATAAAAAAATTTGAATTGGGAATTTTTCTTTTAAAATAAAAATTTTTTTTGGGCCCCCCAACATTCGGGAGCCCCTAAGCCCTGTCTTGATGACGTATGCCGAGGCACTGTGACCCTCGGAGCCGCGGCGCACACTTGTGCACCCCTGGTTTAACAGATAAAGAAGTATGTTCAAAAACGTAATCGAAAAAAATGAAGAAAACTAAACTAAACTACAGTTAATAATAAAAATAAATTTCAAAAGTTCTCGTAAGTTAGTTTTGCATAAGTGTTAATAAGTTTTAACGAACTGGTTAAAACTGATTAAAACAGAAATATGACGCTCAACACTTAGCTTAAAAATATGTGTAATTCAAAAATTTATCATTGAAAGTAGACTGAAACTTCCTCTAATAAAGACGAAAACCAAAATTTCAGGCAATATAAATAGATAAGATTGTAATCTTCTGATGTAATAAAAGATTACAATCGAATTGTAATAGAAGATTGTAATCTTCTATTACAATCTTTTGTAATAGAAGATTCAAATATATCACGTTCCATACACATACCTGAAATTACGGGGTTGGGCGATCTTCAATTTTTAGCTGTACACAAGGCTTACCGGCGCGATACAAAGATTGTTGAGCAAAGACGTATTACAGAAAAATAGATAAAAATTAATTCAAAATTTTTATCAGTCGGAAAAAGTTTTATTACATGGGATTTGTTTGTTTTTTTCAAAATTAATTTTAATTTGTATTTTAACGTTAAAAGACAGCGTTCTGCAGAAATTTTCGTTAAGCTGAATATTTTGTTGTATGAAAGTCCACTACATCAAGACGCAACTCTAAATTGTAAAATACATCTAATGGTCAAAATGTAGGGTTGTAAGGTTTATTCGGAAAACTATGACGTGGCTTGGTTTGGTTAACGGTCGGTATACGGTCCGCAGAACAAAAAATCTAGATTTTCAAGCCCGAGTCAGTATGTTTGTTTATAAGAGTATATGAAATAAAAAGTTTTTTTTTTTTGAGTTTGTGAATCTGAAGCTGTTCATATGAGGGTTTGCAGGAAGTTGCTAATAATTATGGCCAATCAGATACAGCAAGAACGGGTCAAACCCAAAGGGTGAAAATCAAACTGTAATCATGAAAACGGAAAGATGTATAGATATTTAAGTTTCACTTTGAAGGAAATTTAGTTTAAAAATTATCTTGGCTGGGACTAAAAGAAAATCAAATAAATCATTTTCTGAACTTTGATGGATCATTTTTGCATAAAATGATTTTTTTAGGTAGTCTATGAAAGCCTTTTTATTTCTTTCTTTAAAGACGCAATGCATGATAATCACCTTTTACGTGATTGATGTCGATAGCAAAATTAAATTGCCCTAATGATTTACAAGTCCTTCTCGAACACGCGAGTGTGATTTGTTTTACTAGGTCCTAAATGTCAATAAAACATTAGGCTGCAAATTGCGTGTCCGAAGCGTTTGAAGATAACCCTTTCACAGAACGAACTCTGCGTTCTGGTCACTAAAGGATACACACTCTTCAAACATGTCTCTGTCTTGCGTGAAACTGATGATATCCTTTTTTATTTCCTTGTTAGGTATTTATTTATTCACATCTTTCTCTTTCTTTATTCTTTATTTTTCAGCTAATCTGTGTGTGTGTGTGTCGGTATGCCTTTTGTTGACCGGAATTCACCTAGCAACTATTGACAAAGAATTTCAAGTGCACAAGATCCCGTCAAAAGATGCATCATTGCTGACATGCATCTGCATTCGTAATGACTTCCCAGAACTGCCGAAAACTTTGAATAACGGACTATGGCAAAGCATTACAATGGATCTCTCTACTAATAACAAACGGGGATTTGCCGTTTACTTCCCTACACCCAATGCAACGGGAATAAGGTTGCATTCAAATTTTTATTCAAAATCCAAGTTTCCATAGGTTTTATTTTTTTCCTCTGAACCAACGGTATGGCCCCTAGCAGTTTGTCAATGGTGATGGTTTTTTCCCTCTGAACCAACGAAGAATTTTCTTACAATTTTGGTCAAAAGCTCAGAAGCAATCCGAACAACGCTATACCTGTATGGCGTTGTTCGGATTGCTTCTGAGCGTCTGGGATAAAAATGTCCACCAATCACAGAGCTTGGCGTAATGGCGTCATCCGTTGAAGTTGACTCATGTTTAATGCTGACGGATGGCGCAAAGACCACGTGATATGTCAAACCTGTCACAGGTTGTGCCAACGATCGCGATACCAACGGAAAACGCTACACGACTGTTCGGAAGGGATATTAATAACGCCTATATCTTTATAAGTTAAAATGCTTAATAAACAAAATAAAAGGACTGTTGTCAAACCTACATGCTTCGATCTCAGAAAAAGGTTGAGAACGAATTTTTGTTTTCCTATAATGTTTTACGAATATTCAGCCCCCTTCATTGAAGTTGACGTAGAAAATAGGTCGTTTCATGCATTTATTCGTCTATGGTGATGACCGAGTTGATCATGGATGAATACTTGAAGCTTTCATCTCTGTCACAAATATTGAAACATTTCTAATGCTTAGAATGCACTAGAAAGAACCTGACATGACATAGCAGCTAAGACTTTCCAGGGTTGAATCCTTGCCTGTAAGTATGCTGCCACCACAGTTTAGACCGAGCATGTTCCGTGACAACATTTGGGAGAGGGGGGGGGGGGCGGATCTTGTGAACGGTATGTAGGGATGTAGGGAAGATTCTCTCATCCCTACAAACCCCACAGAGGGACTGTAGGGCCTATATATTTAACGTTCCCATATCCATCGAAGACACGAGAGCATTCGGTGGTGCTTGTCGGTAATCTGAAGCATAGGCATAGCGTCGGGAGGGGGGGGGGGGTGACGTGGGTGACGTGCCCCCCCCCCCCCCCAACTTAACTTGAAATAGATTAAAACGTTAAAAGAAGTTCAGTTAAAATCAGAAAATTGTAAAAAACTTTTAAGAAAGTTGGTTTTTTCCCGCTTTTTCAAACTGTAAAACTGAAGATTCCGATTATGTCTGTAGCCTCAACATAGTTTTTAACAATGATATGATCCGTAACAAACATTCGATGCTATATTTTTTCTCAATTTATTTATATTATATTTATTTTTCTGATTGTATAACTTTTGAATACTACTCAAACATCAATTCTATTGTTATTCAATTGAAAAAAATCATAATATTTCAAATTTTAGGACCGTCCGGTAGTCAATGCGCTGAGGAGGGCCCTAGCTGAATTCAATTCGTGCCCCCCCCCCCCAAAAAAAAAAAAAATAATAAATAAAATAAATAAATAAATAAATAAAAGTTAGAAACACGCTACGCCTATGCTCTGAAGGTATTCTGCTTGAGTCCCGACGAATCCTAATAAGCTAACCACTATGTTGCTCAGGGCCGATATATACTGAAACATTTGGAGTTTCTGAAAAGGCATAATTGTGTTTGAAATATCCCAAAATTCCATTTTCTCGTAAATTGAAGAATTACACAAGAAAATAAATTTACAGCAAAACTTGTTACGCCCTCTTGCCATGACTGGTTTTCAGTCTTCGAGGTTGATATGCTATCTTCTCAGCTATCGATACGTTGCAAAGAACTCGAAACTCCTCAATTGAATAACATTATTCAAATTTCTCCCCTTCCGCTTTTGAGGTCAACGACCAAGGCTTTTGGCCTTACTTATTTTTTCCATTTATTTACTGTTTTTTCCTGAGAACGTTGACTTTTTTTTTTTTTTACTCCATGATTATAAACTATCTTTTTCTTAACGGTCCTTGTTCGGGCGCCACTGAAACGTCTGCTATCCAAAACAGGGATTCGAACCAAACTTCGAGGTGGTACCAACTGAAGCATTCAAGTGATGAGAACTTTCATTTTTTCGAACACCCCTTGTCATAAATTTTTGAATTCATTGTAAAATAATAAGTTAACGTGCAATTTGATTATTTATTTACGACAATTAGTTTTTTATTATTTTATTTCATAATATAAATTACCGGTGTCATAATATAAAATAAAAGTGTCTGTGCTCTCCCCTCGAAGTGAGCAAGTTGGTTCACCTACTGGAAGCTCCCATAATAAAGAAGCAAACAAATCCCGCGGTGTATATGTCCAAATATCCTCGGAACTAGGGCTCGCAGCATTGGAACAACTTTCTTTGTCCCTCTCCCCAAAAAATAAATAAATAAATCTAAATTTTGCTAAATTTTTTGCCAAACTTCCCCAAAATAGAGGTACTCAATATTTATCTTAGCGCAACCAATAAAGATTTAAATTTTAAAATTAATTATATGTCAAAATTTGAAAATGCTTTTTGCCTTAAACATTGAAATAATCAGTTTGAGAGTTTTAAAAGGTAATAAAAATTGCTATTAAATACTGTTTATAAATAAATAACGATTGATACTCTCTTTAACAAAAACTTTTACAGAAATATTAAATTAGTCTATGATACTTTTCTAGCTTTTAGTGAGTAGGATTTATCAATCATGTGTTCATTATCCAACGTTCGTACATCATTTCCTGAAAACAATCGAGAGATATTGAGTAAATGGTTGAAAGTTCAATTAATTACGTAAACAGCTTTCAAGATACTTAAGCGTTAAGAAAGACTGATTAGTAACGTTAGGGGAGATTGTTCTACGTTGAGAAAGAATATACTTCCAGAAAAGTCGATTGTAATTCCCGATTAGGAATGAATCAGTTTCAACGGTATCAGTTGAGTGATAAAAGCGTGATATTGACATAAATCTGGCCATAGAGGCAAAATTTTCTGCGGCTCCTGATTATTGGAGGCCCTAAGCACGCGCCTACGTGGTAATTCACCTATTCACCTCTGCTTGTAGTCTGATAGGGAGCGTATGCCTCTGTGTGGGACATCGATATTAAAGGCCTGTTCCCATTGCATCTGGAGCAGTGTTGCCAACCTTTTCAAAGCGCCTCCCCCTAGCGCCATCTCGAAATCCCCCTGTTTCCCCCTAGCGCCATCTCGAAATCCCCCTGTTTCCCCCTAACACCAACTTGAGATCCCCTAGACCTTCCTAAAAGAAATTCTGGTCCCAAATAGGCATCCTGTTTGAGAGATAAATTGAAATAAATAAAAAATACACACTTACATAATGAAATGGAGGTTTATTTATATTTGACATATGTATGGAACTTATAATCTAATATAAAAACGCGTCTCGATTGTACATTACTGTCGATTTTTCTAATTTTAAATTTCATCGATGTCAGGATAATTATAGAGTATTTCATCAAAGACTGTTGTGAAGGATCCACAATTTGGACATTTTAAACTCCTTCCAACGTTATAGCCATTTTGTTCTTCCAACACGATTACGGGGCATAAATCGGCCATCCTGGTCACGGCACCAATATATGTTATGAGGGGTACCAGAGATACCCCTTTGCGTTGTATAAATTTAGGGAGGTGAACTCCAAAGGGAACTATGCGTTTATAAATAAAAATAACAACATTTATTATACAATATTTTACAAGAAAAGGTCGGGTTTACATATTATATTTAAGATCTTGGCTATACATATTTTTAACCGAATTAGGGCATACTTCATCCGCTTCCTGCGGCATAACCATTACGGGTCGAGTGAAATAAAAGTCTCGTAATCTCTCAGAAGGCATGAGCACTATTTAGAGGGGGAATTTATGACCAACCTGGGGAGTTTTGATGAAACAGCAGAGCATGGCATCGTTGAGGCACTTCTACAGGAGGAGGCTTTAGGCATCGGGCAGAAATTCATGTGGCTCTTCACTGGCGGAGGCAACAGGATTCGGCGCTGGCGGTTGAAGACGGGTATCTCGCCATTTTACGGGGGCGTCTTTTCTTCCCAGGCTCACTTCGCAGCTCGCTACCTCAAAACGCTCTCTCGCTCTCCCTCCGAACGTCGTTTTCTCCCACACTCGGGGCTCCTACATTCTTCATTATAACCCCTCCCCAGGTTAGTTATTCACGTAAATTTATTGCCTCTTCGAGTTTTTTATTCGAGGGCAGGATGCTCTGACATTCCCATGGTTGACCCACGTGGTACGCTTATTTCCAAGAAAATTGGAAGTCCGTTGAATTTCCTAGAATTTCTTTCCCCCGTCTTGAGGAATTCAGGGGGTGCGATGTTTCTTGGAAAATTGGTGCAGTTCCAATATGGCCGATTTACGAGGTAGCGAGCTGCGAAGTGAGCCTGGGAAGAAAAGACGCCCCCGTAAAATAGCGAGATACCCGTCTTCAACCGCCAGCGCCGAATCCTGTTGCCTCCGCCAGTGAAGAGCCACATGAATTTCTGCCCGATGCCTAAAGCCTCCTCCTGTAGAAGTGCCTCAACGATGCCATGCTCTGCTGTTTCATCAAAACTCCCCAGGTTGGTCATAAATTCCCCCTCTAAATAGTGCTCATGCCTTCTGAGAGATTACGAGACTTTTATTTCACTCGACCCGTAATGGTTATGCCGCAGGAAGCGGATGAAGTATGCCCTAATTCGGTTAAAAATATGTATAGCCAAGATCTTAAATATAATATGTAAACCCGACCTTTTCTTGTAAAATATTGTATAATAAATGTTGTTATTTTTATTTATAAACGCATAGTTCCCTTTGGAGTTCACCTCCCTAAATTTACACAACGCAAAGGGGTATCTCTGGTACCCCTCATAACAAAGACATCCGCCTGGCTCTCTTTTTGTGCTTTACTATTGCCTGCATTTTTAAAGTCATATATATTGACGTTGAACAATTTGAGCATACGGATGGAAGGAACGAATTTGACACATGAACCGCAGTTCTTTTGTAGAGTAAACCTCACCATCATAATAATTTGAAGTACTTCGAGGTACAACTTATTCCGTAAATTATTTTTAATTACTTTGTATGTCGAAAATGTACGTTCGACACTTGCGGTTGAAATTGGTAGTGTTATTAGCGCCACTGAAAATTTAGCGATATTTTCAAATCGCTTTTTCCCCGTAGAATCACAATCTTCAAATACTTCTGAATAAAATTCAACAAAATTAGCTACATTTGACCACGATTTATTTTGCAATTGATTCCATTCTGACTCTACATCACTTTTATTGCCGTATAAGTGAGTTCGATGGAATTTCATAAAAATGTCATTGAGACTGGGTTTCACTTGAGATAATGCAACTTTAGGATGAAGATTGGACATCGTTCTCAGAACAGAAAAGTTATCTGGTAATCGTTTTTGAATTTCTTGAGCGAAAGTACACAGAAATTTCTTAAATCTCTCTTTCACATCTAATAATTCTTTCTCCTTGATATTTTGTGCAATAGAATGAAACTCAAAGCCAAAATATATCGCTGATGTATGCATTAGATGGGACTGAAAATCGAAATCCGCTAATTCGCTGTCACCCAATTTCTGTAGACTAGATGGCACAATGAGTTTTTGAAGCAAGCGTTTGAACATCAGAAATAGGTCTTCGAGCAATTTAATAGGTTCCACGTGATCGCTTTGGAAAAGTAAATTCAATCGGGTTATACTTTTTAGTTCAAATTAAAAAAAAAAACCAAAAAAGCTTTGAATGGTAATATTTTCATAATGTCGTGCAATTGTTCAGCCATATAAGAGCTGCCTTCCGATTTAGCAATTGAAAATAGCAGTTCTAATTCTTCCCACTGATCTAGTATTGTGTTAATAGCCTCGGATCGTGCAAGCCAACGAGTCCCACTAAGACCTTGGATTTTTTTTCTTTCCGTTACCATTTATGGTTTCGTACAGCAACTTATATTTTTCCAACCGTTTAGGGCTGTAAGAAAACCAATTGTGCTGTTTTCGTACCAGAAATTCGAATTGGCGAGGCAATGTCTCCGCTGCACACAAATGGAGCGAATGACAAACACATTTCATGACGACTACGGCGCTTATCTCGCTTTTAAACAAAGCAGTGACTGAATTATGTTTGCCAACCATGACATTCGCTCCATGGACGCCGATCCCGACCATGTTTTCAACCCTCAAACCATCTTGTTCTAATTGAACTTTAATGGCACTGTGCACTGTTTTTGCATCAGCATCGATTATTTTATTTAATCTGTACAAGGTTGTGATCACTTGTCTTTTCTTCACCGAAAAATACCGAATTTATCTTTATAATAATTATATTCGAATGAAATATGTAGAATTTCCGGAAAGACCACAAAAGAGAAAAACTGAAAAACACAGTAAAAGTAACACAAAACAGTCGCCACTTGCTACGACCCGCGTGTCGTGATTGCCGCGCAAAATGATAAAATTTGTTGACGGTTGTATTTTGACTGTTTATTTTATTTCGTTTTAATGAGAAAAAGTGGCAGTAAACTTGAAATTAACCCGATTAAAATTGAACTGAAGAGTTAATTTCTAATATTCTTTTAATGAACTTTAAATCTACACTCCTAAAAACACCCATAAAAAAAGTCCTCCATAGAGAATTCCTCTAAAAAAAGGGAACTTCTAAAAAATGAGCCAAAAATGTACCCCCTAGAAAATGCCCCTAAAAAAATTTTCCCCCCTCAAAATACCCCTAACAAAATGTGGCCCCTAAAAACACCCCTTTTCATCTAATTTACCCCCAAATTTAGGGGCAAAACCCCCAAGTTGGCAACACTGATCTGGAGCTTTGCGTTAAGTTACTACGTTGGCTCCGAAATTGTTCACATGCCCTGTGATTGGTTTGACGTATCACAGAATTGAGCCCTTTACATGTGATCTTTTGTATAAAATTACATTGTACGTAATTGCATTATGCATACTTTCAAACATAATAGTTTTCGACTTATAAATACTTTCAAAGATCAGTAAAAGCATTTTGAGAGGATTTTTCAACTTGCCGAGATGTTAAACTAAAACCAAAATCTTTTTAGTCCTATCTGTCGACCATTTGCGATGGTTCGGCCCAGTTTACTAGACAGTTTCTCCAATACATTAGACAGTTCTTTTTGCTCACCAACTTATTCAGTCACATTAGTTTTATGTTATCTGGAGTATATACTACGACCACTTGATTTACATTATATATACTTTCAAATATTGATACAATCATTTTGAGAGGATTTTTAAACTCACCGAGACGTTGAACTAGATGCAAAATCTTTCGTCTGTCGTCTATTTGAGAGAGACGCAAACGATACCTTTTCCTTCTAACCCCAACGAGATTATTTACGAGTGACTTTCGGTTTGAAATCCTCTTTCGAGACCACTAAAATAAATCTTTAAACAATTTAAATATCTTTTATGTATTATACAATTTAACGAAGAAAGAAACTGGAAACAAAGATAATATTAAGATAAAGGTAAAATATTGTATTAAACTTGTCCTACCTGAGGTGGTTGGATTTGCTAATCAACATAAATTACAATTTAACACCTCTAAATCTTATGCTACTTTCTTCACTACAAATCGAAAACTTTACAACTATCATCCAAATATCACTATGATGGGACAATCACTACCGTACATTAAGCACCCTAAATACACTCATGTCCACAAATTAAGGATAATTCAGAATCACACGAAAATCGAACTCTAAAGTAAAAATTTCCCCTGTAGAATTATCACACACATCTTCAAGAATAATATGCAAATTACAGGAAGCCACCAAATGACGCCGATAGTACGTCACAACGACGAGAGTGTAAGAGAGGGGTATATAAGGAATGGTGGCAAAGAAGTAAAATTGTTCACAAGCGTTCTGTAAGCCGCTCAGTGCCATAACCGAATAGTTATGACACAGAGGACGCATGTGGATGATTTTTTACGTGGTAAAATTATCGGCCGCCTGGAATGTGGGCGTACTCCGATGAAATTATCCGAGGAACTTGGAATTACCCAAAGTGTCATCTCTAGGCTTTGGCAACGATTCCAGGATGATAGAAATGTCAGTAGACGTTACAGTACAGGTCACCCCCGAGTTACAATGCCGAATGAAGACCGGTATTTCGCAGTAACTGCCAAAAGAAGCAGACGGGGCACAGCATCCGACCTGTCTCGTCAGCTATCTGCAGCCACGGGTACCACAGTTTCAAGGCAAACCGTGTACAGACGTTTGGGAAATATTGCTCTATATGCTCGCAGGCCTGTCAGATGTGTTCCGCTCACGGCAACTCACTGTCGGCAGCGATTAGCCTGGAATAGAGAACACACAATGTGGACATCGTCACAGTGGACTTGTATGATGTTTTCCGACGAGTCCAGGTTCATCTTGCAGTCAGTCTGATTCACGTCGGACTTTCATATGGAGAACGCCAGGTACCCGTTACCACCAAGACAACATCATTGAACGACCCTGTTACGGTGGCGCAGGATTGCTCGTTTGGGGTGGAATTTTACTGGGCTCTAGAACAGATCTGCATGTTCAAATCGAAACTATGAACGGTCACATTTATCGGGACATCATTCTGGAACAACATGTACGTTTGTTTAGGGATGCCATGGGCGCAGAATTTGTGCTTATGTATGACAACGCCCGTCTTCACCGAACAAACATCCTAAACGAATGCCTTCAATCTGAGGATATCACCCGTATGGAATGGCCAGCATTCTCACCTGACTTGAATCCGATAGAGCATGTGTGGGACATGCTTGGCCGACGAGTTGCAGCCCGTCAACTACCTCCTACATGTGTACCGGAACTTGGGAGAGCATTGCATGCTGAGTGGAGTAATCTTCTCCAAGATCAGCTCGATAATTTGATACTCAGCATGCCTAGGTGTTGTACGGACTGTAATTCGTCGGATGGGAGACATACAATGTATTAACCATCATACCAACCATGTAATATTAAGTTTTTGTAAGGGTGATATTTTTTACAATTGCTCCAGGGAGCAAAAATCGTAGTTTTTATGAATGGTATCATACATACACCATCTTTTTTGTTCTTATCTTTTGTTTAATAAATGTACTTTATGATTAAGTCACGTTTGTTTTGTTTGTTTCTGAAACTTTATTTGACTGAGCTGGCATTATCCTTAATTTATGGAAATGAGTGTATTTGGGCTACTGCCTTAATCCAGAATTGATAAGTAATAGGCATTTTGAAAATTTGGTTTCAAGAGGCAGGAAAAGGCTGAATATCCTAAAATATATTTCTGGCACTGATTGGGGAGCGGATGCTTATACTCTTAGATCTACTTATATCTGCCTTATAAGGTCAATCTTGGCCAATTCAAATGAAACCCAGATCCTAACTCATAATAATTCTCAAAACTTTAAATTCTGTTACGATACTCATCAAAGTAATATGGAAATCCCCAAAGTTAACAAAAATCAAGTTAACTTTAACTTTATCAAAATTATTCAAGGAATCAATGAAACTGTTACCGAAATCCAAAAGGAACTTGATTTGCAAGATTTTCATGAAATCTTTGATAATTTAAAAGAATGTCTTATTAAAATAAAAAAAGCTAAGTCCTTTAAGGATAAATCTCTTGTTTTGTATGTCTGCCTATTGAAAGGCACTAAAAAATAACGTTTCTTTGCTTTTATTTTTATTTGAAATTTTTCTCATCTTATTTTATTCTTTCTTATGCTCAAATGTCCTCATTGTTCACAAGTATCATTGTTGTGTTGCTACGTTGGCGGGCTCGGCCCATGTAACGTAGTTACCCCTGTTTTCCTATCAGGCCTATAAAACCAATCTTGGAATTTGGTTCAGAGGTCTACTCCTGTGCTTCACCTACCCTACTACTTAAACTTGCACTAACTTATGTCCAGTTGAGTGCAGCCCGCCTAATTACTGGCCTACGTAACAGCTGCCCAGGTGAAATAGCTCTTTATGAATGTGATCGATAACCCCTGGCTTTAAGACGTACAGTTGTATTGATTAGTGCTGCTTTTAGTGTCTGTCTTTGGGCGTAAATTTTATTTTATTATATCATGTACGACTTGAGTGAAAATTTTTAGTAATTTTAAAAGTTTCTGTAGCTTTTGTTTCCGGAAAGGTGCAAAAGATAGGTTTCATCAAAGCAACTATATATAGTCAACTGAAAGGAATACTGATTACCCTATAACTGATGGAAGCGAGAAATGGAAACACCTAATAGTATTACTTCATTTCTTGTCATATCAATTTTCTCTTCATTTTAATAGATAGAAATGTTAATACAAAATAACATTGAATGCTCGTGTGTAACTCAACAGTCAAATACTCTGATTAGTTCTACTACCTTTGTACCAGTGGAAGTGCAGGGTATATGCAGGCTTCCACTGCTTATTTTTATTTTTCAGGGAATAGTCGTGTAAATAAAAACGACATAGCATCAAGACAATTTTTTACATGCAATGGACTTGCTCATCCCCTTTTTGTGTTGAGTAGAACATGAAGAAGGTGAAATCTGTTCATCGTTTCCCTTACCAAGAGAATTTTATAAATTACTGGAAAACTTAATGTTAGAGTCAACATCATGCCTCATAACTATATGAGTCGAAAGAACACATCATGGTTCCTTCAGACAGGAAGCAATCCTGGGATGGCAAACTTGCTTTTCAGGAAAAGGTTAAAAGAGAAATCTCAGGAAAAATGGCGTTAGAAGCCGCTAACGCTATGCAAAAAGAGATACGGGAGTAAAACAGCGTAACTCTTTATTATTTATTTATTTAATTTTTTATTTTACAATTGAACTCTCTAAAAAATAAGTTTTGGCGTCTCATACCCGAAATGGATCGCATCAGGTCAATACCGGTCTTGACTTGTACAAGACTTTTACTTGTTCAAGATTCACCGAATCTAAAATCCGTTCAAGAACCAGTACAAGTAGTTTGTAGACAGATCGGAAAATTACTTTTTCGAACAGAGTAGCGGGTACTCTTGAGCATAGAAAAGCAAGGTAATTGAAGGCATTTAAATTCTAGAAGTGCCTGGTGTCAGTGTTGATATCTTACACCCGATCGAATAAATATTTTCAAAGTAAATTTTAGATAAAAAATTATCCTAACTTGAGTATGTATATCTTGAAGTGGCACTCTAAATAATTTCATTCAAACACAGTTCTTACACAAAAACAATGTTTATTCAAGCATTTGCACATATATCTATTCTTTTCAACGTAAGCAATGCGTACTACTAGTACGAGATATATATAGCATTCATGCAAGGGAAATACAATTCAATATATTCACTTGTATAACTACTCATTCAAGAAAAATACACTTTGCAATACTAACAATACTTGAAAAGTCAACCCAGCAGTGCTGCCACGTAAACTTTGGGCCTAACAAGAACTCGCGTAGGTTTGAATCAACCTAGCTCCTCCCTCAACACTTCGTTTCGCTTCGACCCTTTAATCTAGCTGCTTGGTATTTATACCAACCGCGTATGCCGCAATTAGCATATCTTAAGCGGCTTCTTTAACTTTATTCACATAAAAGTTCGATTATTGCGAATCGAATCTTATGTAAACCTTACATTGGCCTCCCTCGAAAAAAGAAATTAGGTAGTTGAGGTCCGAATGGCTTCAGCTAGCTAATTGAAAACGCGTGCTGGTCTGACTTTTTACTTAATGGGTAGCAAAGCCAAAAAACCTTCCACACGTTGTGTGGGGGGGGAAACGCCATTCCCATTTTACAAAACTAACCCCGAAGGGTCCAGGTGACACCAACAAACGGTGGATTTGCAGAGTTGCGGATACTGGGCCGGCCAACTGCTCCCTAGAAAATCTATTTTAGTTAAAAGTGACAACACAATTGCACAGCAGGACATTTCTTGATTGTTTGTAGCTGCTCTCCCACAATTCATAGTGCACATGTGTTATGTTTTGTGAAGTTAGTACATTAGCTAGTTCGTTATCTGTATGCAGTATGTATTTATCTATTCACTACATGTCCCCTTCAAAAATTTATAAACAACAGTATGCCGTTTTTTTCCCAGTGCCTCGCCCCTTCCTCTCAAAATGTCAGCTGAGACATATTGAATGGTCCCTTCTTTATCGATTTCAAATCTTCAGTTTTTGTTTTTTTTAATTTTTTCGAAAGACTTGTACTGCTTTTAGGAGGCAAAAACTTCTTTTTTACTGACACTTCAATTTCGACAGCAGTATCGCATGGTAAATCATCATTGCCACTATTCAAAATATTATCATTTACTTCTTCTTCATCAATAGCCTCTGCTGTCTCTGGTAGAATAACAACAATATCAGTTTCATTTTCGACATCATTATCTGAATCTTTGTCGAAAATTCTTTGAAGAACTTCTTTAAACGTAAAGTATCTAGTTTTAGGCATTTCTATAAGCACAGAACGGGGTAAAGTTCTACGGAGTCGAACGAAACATGTGAATATGGAAACTACCTTTATCCCGCTGACGTTGCGCCAACGCAACACCTGTTTTTATTTCCTCCCCCACCCAAACAAAAGCAACCGATTGATGGAATGTTCTGATAAAATTTGACCTTAGCTAAAAATAGATCACCCCTAAAGCTTACGTTTGTCTCCCTATATTTCTTCTGTGAAAAAGACCAGGAGAAATTTCGCGTTCAAAAATGCTTAACTAACTGTCTAAGTTTGGAACTCGTTATTAAATTAAAAGAACAGTTGAAGGCAAATATTTATCAATTCGATTATTAACCCTACTCAAAAACTACTGTTAATATAAAAATCATTTGATAGCTAAATTTTTGTACGCATTTATTTTGACCGTTGCGTCAACGCAACACCAGCGGTCAATGGGTTAAAGATCATTTCTAACACGTTATCAGCACGAGTGCTCAGAAGAAGTTTTTTATACGTGAGTTAGGAATAGCAGATAACTACGAAAAATTGACGAAGCGGAAATCGAAACTCGCCGTGCGCGGCTAGGCCTAACAGACAGCGTGGAAGAATTGAAGATCCCTAAGCTAGATGGGAATAATTATACGGCATGGAGTATCCGTACTCGTGCTGCGCTAGTGCAAAAGAACTGTTGGGAAGCAATTGATCCTGGTTACGGATCAGAATTGAAAGCAGAAGAGAGTAAAATTAACGGAAAGGCTCTCACGTTCCTGTTCCTCGTTGTAGAAGACAACTTTTTGGACGATATCGCCGATTGTACAAGGGCGAAAGATGCATGGATAACTCTAAAGGATATCCATACGAAGCTTGGATTGCTACATACGCTTCAACTACTTAGAGAATTCTTTAATGTAAGAATGAATTCTGGTGAAAGTATGAGTTCCTATTTAAGAAGAATTATGGAATTGCATCGTAAGGTGTCATCTTGCGGATGCGGCTTCACGGACAGAGAAGTAGCACTTGTCATGTTGATGGGTTTACCTAAAGAGTATGAAGGCCTGATATTAAACCTAGAACGAGATGAAGATACTTTGTCAACAAAAATCGTTAAGTCACGCCTAATAGTAGAAGAGAAGAAATTGCTCCGTCACAGTGCAGAAAATGAACAAGAAGTTGTTGGTGAAAGAACACTAAAAACGGAAGACAGCAGAAAAACACAAGGACATGATACATCCAAAAAATATCCTAGAGATAATGAAAGAAGAACTCGGTGTTTTGCCTGTGGCCAGTGGGAACATATTGCCCGAAAATGTCCTATTCCTAAGATTGTATCATATAACCAAAGAGTGTCAAGTGATGTACAGCAAGCACTACTTACTGATACTTGTGGTGATAAACCTGTCTGTGATTGGTACCTTGATAGTGGTGCCACTGAGCACATGTACTCACAAAGAGAAAAATTTGAAAATTTGGTATCAATAAAATCCCAAGTTGAAATAGCAAACTCTGAAAAAATTGAAGCGATAGGAACTGGCAATAGCATTTTGAGGCCCACAGGAGAGTGTGGGACAGAAACCATTTCCTTAGCAAATGTGTTGTATGTGCCTAATCTTGACAGTAACCTCCTCTCAGTTGGAAGAATTAAAGACATGGGTATGACCATTTCTTTTCAGTATGGTAGAGCTACTATTAGAAATCCCAACCAAAAGAATAAAATCATCCTTACTGCCCATATATGTGGAAGATTGTATAAAGCTGAAGAACAACAGATGCATAAAGCACACAACTCCAAACATGAAGAACTCATGCATAGACGTTTAGGACACTTTCACAAAAATGCAGTGAAGAAGCTTGTCAATAAAGACGATTCGAACGACGATTGTAAAGAAACCGCAAGAGGAAGTGACATTTGCTCAACATGCATTCTGGGAAAGATGAAAAGAAAACCATTTCCAACTCGGGAAACTAAACATTCCTCGAGGTTACTAGAACTAATCCACAGTGATGTCTCGGGATCTATTACACCCATATCAAAAGGAGGTTCCAAATATGTTATTACCTTTGTTGACGACTATTCAAGGTATGTTGTGGTGAAACCAATGAAGTCAAAAGACCAAGCCCTTGAGAAATTTATCGAATTTAAAAATAACGTTGAAAACCTACATGGCCTCAAGATTACCACTTTACGCATAATGGTGGGAAATATTCAAGTAAGGAATTTGATGATTTCTTAACTAAAAATGGAATCTCAAGACAGCTTACTGTTCCAAGAACCTCACAGCAAAATGGAGTTGCTGAGAAGATGAACCATACATTATTTGATATGACCAGATGCCTCTTGTTCGACTCAAATATCCCTAATGAACTGTGGGTAGATGCTGTGGCTACTGCTTGTTATTTACGCAACAAATGTCCATCACAAGCTATCCAGGGAAGAATACCAGAAGAACTTTGGACCCAAAAGCCTATCGAAATAATCTAAAAATCTTTGGCTATAAGGCTTACGCACAAATTGACAAAACACAGCTAAAGGGAAAATTGGGGAAACGTGCACAAGAATGTGTTTTTATTGGTTATCCTGAAGGCATAAAAGGACATAAGTTATGGAATGTAGAAGAAGACAAGTTTTTTTAATTAGTAGAAACGTGAAGTTTGATGAAACTGCTTTCCCATTCAGGAGGAGCCAGTCAGAAAAGGAAGATGAACAAATCATTAGCTCCAATGATAAAGTTCCTGAAATCAGTGTATTTCTCCCTGAAACTCTATCAGATGATACAACTGAAGTTGAATATACCGAGCAAAACTTGGAAGACTCTTTTCCTGAACAATTAACAGCAGATATAGAAGAATCTCCTGAAGTCAGAAGAAGCAATAGAGTAAGGAAACCTAAAACTTACTTTGGAAATCCAATTTTATACAAAGTGGTCAGTGAAGAGCAAGCTTCCTCCCAAAATATTGAGGATCCACTCACCTTGGAAGAAGCTATGAAGTTGCCTCATGCAGAAATGTGGAGAGAAGCTATGAGGGAAGAGTTGAACAACCTTCACAGCAACCAAACATGGGAATTGGTTCCAAAACCAGAAAATACCAAACCTATCGGGTGCAAATGGGTATTCAAAAGAAATTTAAGTGCAAAAGAGAAGTGATTAAATTTAAAGCACGTTTGGTTGCAAAGGGCTATTCACAGGTCCCAGGCAGAGGCTTCTCTGAGAAAGTACCTCCTACTCCTTCTATAGAAGAGATCCAGGTGACTGAAGTAATTGAGGAACAACCAGAAGAGAAATACCGTCCACCTTCACCCCCTGTAGTAGTTGAAATGCCACCAGTAGAGGAACAAACTTTAGTATACCAACCGGAATTTGCAACAAAATCTCCTCTCAAGTGGACGATCACTGGTGTTGTTGACTTTGTTCGAGACCTTCCTGGTTGTTCTGACTGTGCAGATGAATTCAGAGCACAAGAGATTGATGGGCAAGCACTTTTGCTCTTGAAGGAGGATCATCTATTGAATCTCAGTATGAAACTAGGACCAGCACTAAAAGTGTGTGCAAAAAATCAGAACAATGCGAGGCGAAGTGAACCATTAATTATTGGTGCCACTCAGTTTATTCCATTTCATTTACTTGGTGAAGTCAAAACCAAAACTTAAATTCTGAGAGTTAGTTTTGGTGATTAATCAGTGTTACGAGTGTATTGAAGGAGTTGTCAGTTTTGATTATCGACACTGTTTAAATGCAAATGTAAAATGAAATATGTTTTAGTTATTCATATTCATAATTGATGTGTTTGTAGTATATACAGTTTTTTTATTTGGCTAAACTGTGTTTATAGTGTTTTTGTGTATGTGAAGCAGTTAACCATGTGTTTTATGTTTCAAAGTTAGTGTATAGGCTTTTTAGCTATGCTTTGGCAAGGAGGAGTGTTAAAAATTAATTTTCTATGTGATTGTGTTTATGCCAAAGCAGTGTTACAATTTCGCCTCAACTTAACGATACCTGTGTTTTGTAATCGCTGAGTGGCAACCTTCTGTATTTTTTCTCTCTCTAATAAACATGTTAACAGTTTGACGTGCTTTTGCTTTCGCTTGAGTTTTTTCCTCATTTTTGTATTATCTGTTAAAGATGTATTTCTAACAGCTTCCAGTCTACACTTCTCTCTGCTTGGATGAATTGCTTTATCAACGTTACCATCAGAAAATATTGCACCCATAGTTTTGCTGTAGGTCCATTATTTTCTAGCTGTCCTAATTTCTAAGTAAACTTCTGCACAATACTTTGTGCAGCAGTATCTGATTCAAAAAGAGAACAGTCTGCGTCACTGGTGGCATCTCGCTCTTCATCTGAAATCTCAATCTTTGAAAGAACGATCTTTGCAATTCCTAAGTGGCATATCATGTGAGCCCTGACAGCTCTCGAATATACATGACCCATCATCAGTTTCTCAATTGATGCCCGAGCATAGGCAATGCTCAATAAGTCCTGCAACCCACTGCCATCCTACTGCTCCCATGAAGCGTGAAGGACATTAGTAGATGAAAACCCCCCAAACGGACAGTTACGGACCCAATCTCAGATTCTACGGAACTTGAGGAAATGATTTCCCGAACTTTCCATTAAAGGGGCTGATCGAATGTCGCAAAACAATGTCTCTGTTCTAACGTCTTACATTCATTAGATGCACAAATGGAGCACTGTACAAGGTGTCAGTTTGAGGGAGGAGAACTGATGAAAAGAAGAAACATAACTTGTGATTTACAGTACTGTTTTATACATGTAATGTCTTCCATAAAGCCATTCCAACCTGGAGTCTCATCGCATTGCCATTTTTTATAAATCCATATTAAATTGCTTGGCAAAACCTCAATTGCATAAATGATTTCACCAATGTCCTCAATAATGATGCTACTCAGTGTTGTTCTGCACTGAAAAGGTAACAATGGGATATCACCAAATTTACCTATGCAGGAAAAAGATTTCTTTTAGCATTGTACAGTCGTGAAATGAGCGCTGAAAAATTTCTCAACACACTGCGGTATCAGTTATTTATGAAGTCTGAATCAAAGAGCAAATTTGATCTCTCCAAGCTACCACCAACTCAAGTTTCTGCTCGCCAACATTCACTACGAGCTTATCACCATGTACAAACTTGGTGTCGCCCAGTGGCTAAGTGGTTAAAGGCATCAGCCTGCCACGCCGGGGGTGCGGGTTCGATTCCCGCATAAGACTTGGCTGTATTCTGGGGAACCGGTCAGGCTTCCGCCTGCAAATGGAGCCCCGTCTAGAAAGGGGAGCTGCAACCCATCGTCCATCGCCGGTGTCATCGTTTGTCAATAAAATTCTTCTGTGATTGTGTCATTTGTTTGTTTCTATGTCTTGTATTCATATGTACACCGGACTGGGGTGTAATGTCGTCATCCCCCAGGGACATTAGCCACACACACACAAACTTGGTTAAGAAATGTAAAAAACCCAGAAGAGTGGGTGTGGTTACGAACTTCTAATGGCTTGGAGCCTATTGTAATGATCAAACATCCGATCCACCACCCGAGTCGCTACTTAAAAGTTCTTTTTTGCTCTTGCAAAAAAGGTTGTACTAGTGCATGTACTTGTCGAAAAGCAGGGTTGAAATGCTCAAGTATGTGTAAGCCCTGCAGTGGCCTCCCATGTAAAAATGTAGTTGAACTGCCTCATGATTATGGGCCTGTTCACATAGGAGTCCGTTGCGTTTGCGTTAAGGAAAAGATGACGTTGAGACGAAAATAAACCAATCATAGGGCTCCAAACGATTAGCAATGAAATTTTTAACGCCTATGATTGGTTTATTTTCGTCTCAACGTCATTTTCCCCCTTAACGCTACGCAACGGACTCCTATGTGAACAGGCCCTTAGAGGATGAAGATGACGTATCACCAAACATAGAGATGATGACCACCCCAGATCATTAAAACAGCTAAAAACAATAGGTATGAAGAATGTTATTTAATTTAAAATATTTCAATTTTAGTACTGTTATTGCATCATTTATAATTACATATTAACCCTTCAGTACTCGCGTCACTAGCTGTAACACGAACAGTCGCGTGGGTGACAAGTGTCACCCACTTTTATGTCGGTGTTATATCCATATGCATTTAACTTTTTTGCAACCTAAATATTTCTATAGTTTTTTAGGAGTATATACTACAAACAAAACACAATTAAATTTTATAAATAGAAACATTATATATTACAAATCAACCATACATTCAAATCTTTCTCGACAAGTTGAATAAAATATCCCATTTTTCTGACGCTGTAGCTCGCTTGTTATTGGGTTTAGAATAAAGATGTAAATATAAGATTTGTTCAAAATTTTGTCCTCTTTAAGATTATAACTGCAATCTAAGCTCTAAAACCGACCATTGCCGAAATATTTGAAAAAACCAAAAAAAGTAAAAAATTTCGTTTTTTTTAAGCCACAGAAAATTCCGCCAAGGTCTTTCGAATTGGAAAACTTGGTTTTACACTACTTGACTAAACATATACAAGCAGGGAAAAAAAATCTAATACCGGATCTTTTGTTCGGTAAGGCCATTTATTTGAACCCAGCTACAGGGCTTTTCTTGTACAATTTCTTTGTGTGATAAACTATCATTGAATCAAAAAAAAGGGAAGAAAAAATATTTTTGTCCAGGTTTATGTAAAATATTTTTTACGAGTTTCGTTTAAAAAAAAAAATGTTTACTCTTTTTTTTTTTAAATGGGAGTCGGGAAGGGGAGTGGAGGTGTAGTTGGTGGTTATGATGGTGGTAATTTTGAAAGAAATATATAAACACTTTAACTGTAAAGCTTTAACTGTCCGTATGAGACAGCTGTTGCCGTTCCCGACGAAACGGAATTCTCAATATGTCAGTACTGTCATCGTCAGTAGATTCTGATGATGCGTAAATTTCGGTCTCTCTGTGTTATGAAAATATGTAATTAATAATTATTCACCATCAACTTGCGCAACTTAAAGATTTGGCAGTTTAATCTCTAAGTGTTCACCCAGAGGGCGTCTGCAGCAATATTGATTTTTTAGCGCACTGGTTGTTATTGGCACAGACTGTTAGTTTGTTATACATCAAATCATACGAAAGTTAATTTTCAAGATTTGGGATAGATTTGTTAGGGACTCCCTAGTAGGAAAGATTTCCTCTTAAAATTTATCTTCAAGTGATTATGAAAATATACTGAATATATTAATTGATTTGAAGGCGAAAGTTTTTGAATTATAGCCTAGAAATGGGTTCATTATTTCGTAGTGAGGAGATGGCTTTATGTCAACTCCTTTTACAATCAGAAGCAGCTTATGCATGTGTTTCAGAACTAGGAGAACTTGGACTCGTACAATTTCGTGATGTGAGTACACTTATTTCCTTTACTGTTGTAATCTTCTATATGAGTGTTCTTCATATGAAGTACATACTCAAACGCTAATATAAGTGTATTTAAATAAGAGGAATATACCAGATTTGTGCTATTGCTTTTCAAATTCTCATTTTTTATGAGCTTAAATAATTTTAGATCTCATTAAAAATGTGTGTTAAATATCTCTCATAAGAGAGATATTTAACACAGATTTTTAATGAGATCATAAAAATGTGTTAAATATCTCTCATAAGAGAGATATTTTAATGCTCTTAAAGAATTACTCTCATTGTTAATATTAAAACGATACTATTTTCAGCTGAATCCTGATGTAAATGCATTTCAAAGAAAATTTGTAAATGAAGTAAGAAGATGTGATGAAATGGAAAGAAAACTTAGTAATATATTTTATAGTTACTCATAAAACTATTTATTCATGGATTTATTAGAATCTTTAGTATGAAATAATATTAAATTATTTCATTTTAGGATTTTTAGAAAAGGAAATAAAGAAAGATGGAATAGCTATGATGAGTTTTGGTGACAACCCTGAGGCACCTCAACCACGAGAAATGATTGATTTAGAGGTATTTTAAATTATTTAAATCTATACTTTATAGTTAACTTAAACATCTTGCATGGGAAATAAAAATGGTATATTTTGAGGAAAAAGTTGTGAAGTTAAATTTTTCTAGAGGTATTGTTCTGTGTTAATAGGCAGTATCCTATACATAAATTGAAGTTTTAAATTAAGTAAATTTTGTACCTCATATAAAGTAAATATTAATTGATTTTGTATCTAGGGCTATTCTAGCACCCATATCATGAAATGCTAAATAGGGGTTGAGAATTCATTCATGAATCTGTTCATTTTAAGTGTAAAAGTATCTAACATAGATTTTAAAAATGTTATATTTTTAATGATGTGAAAGTTTCATGTTTAGGTTAAAGAGTATATTAGTTCAGTATTATTGCTTTTAATCTGCTATAAATTATTTTTTATATGTACGATTTATACTGAGTTTGGTATGTATATATATAATATACACATAAAATATTAAACTTTATATTTACCTAATTTTAAAACTTATCATTTTATATGCATGATACTTTTATTTTCTTTACAGGCCACATTTGAAAAGTTAGAAAATGAATTAAGAGAAGTTAATACTAATGCTGAAGCTTTAAAGAAAACATACCTTGAACTAACAGAGTTGAAACATATTTTAAGAAAAACACAACAGTTCTTTGATGAGGTAATTGCTTTCTTCTGTTAAGTGCTCTGTATTTTCATTCAAACTATATGAAAATTTTTTTTAATTAGTGTGCATAGATTCTTTTTATTAATTTTCTCATCATGAGTTTCTGAAGCAGTTTTTATTCATTGCAAATTAACATTTTCTTAATGCCAAGGAAATTTTTTAAAATTATGTTATTAACTTAATCAACATCTTAACTTTTATGTATTTTTATATGGATATTTATAAAATCTTACTAATCTGTAATGCTCTTCTGGCAGGGGTTCCCAAACTTATCCATCTCATGGCACCCTTAAGAGAATTAGAATTTTTTCACGGTACCCTCGGCATATATCTATTTGTGATATATTATTATTATATATATTATGTATAATATATATATTTCATATTTGTACGACTGTGAAGAAGAAATTAGAGAAGTAAGCGATAAGAACATTAATAAATTAATACAACTTGTGTTTAAAAATCACGCAAGTAATTTAATTGTAATTAATAGGAAAACATATTAATAAAAATAATAAAATTACCTTCCAAATGCTCTGTATATGTGTGTTTAGTTTTAGTGTGACAGGTGAGCCTGCTGCTCACTGCACAATTGTTCGAATTGTGGCATAAAGCTTGATACAGCTACTCTCATTTCTTTTTCGACATTAATTTTCGAATGATATTTGCTCTTTATAACAACAAGTGTTGAAAACCCAGCTTCACACAGGTATGTAGTTGCAAAAGGAAGGAGAACCCTTATAGATTTTGTACTTAAAATGGGATACTTTTTTTTTTATAGATATCCAAAACTCCATCAAATCCAAACAAGCGAATTTCGCTTGTAGGCTTTTGTCACTCGATTGCTCAATTAGATTTTCTTCCTTTTGTGAAGTGAATTCTTTTGGAGCTTCAACATGGAATGGATCTTGGATCCACGCAAACTTATCGGTTTGGTCTTTTGCGAAGTACTTTGTGAACCAGTCAGTTACTTGTGATAGACGCTCTGTGAAAACTGTCAGCATGCTATATGAAACCTTTACTCCCCTACTCCACTTCCATGTACTGCTGCAATACAGGAAAACAATCTGTTCATCCATTATCATTCAGTTTTCTTTTCCACATCTGTAGTTTTTTCTTGAATGATGAAATCTTCTCTTCAAGCTTCAATATATGCATGTTACAGCCCTGAAGATAAACATTCATTGAATTTAGTTTTTCAAATATGTCGCACAAGTATGCCAGTTTCAGCAGAAAGTCTGGATCTGCGAAATTGTTAGCGTTCACGTGATCTTTTTCTTTCAGGAATTTGTAAATTTCTTGTCGAAGTTCATACATTCGAGATAGTACATTGTCACATGAGAGCTGCAGTAGTATATAAGGGTCATGTGCTCGCCCCCCCCCCCCCCCCCCCCCAAATCCTCGCATAGGTGTTTGAAAAATTTGACTTTTAGTGGCCTAGTTTTTATATAGTTTACCACCTTTATTGCACATTCTAGGACGAGATTCAGAGGATTACTCAGTGATTTCGATGCAAGTGCTTTTTTGTGAATGATGCAATGGGTCCACAAACAATCCGGGGCATTGAGACGAATCAGCACCTGTAGGCCTCCGTAATGACCAGACATTGATTGAGCATCATCTGTGCACACACCGATGCACTTTGTCCAATCCAGATTATTTTCCTTCATAAATGTGTCAAGGATATCTGACATATATCTTAAGCCGTTGCACTTCCAGTAATGCTTTTACAAAACAGAAGGTCATCAACAATAGTACAACCATCAATGAAACGTACATAGCTGATGAGACATGTGCATCATTATTGCTGTCTGTTACCTCATCTAGTTGCAGTCCAAATTCATTTCCCTTCCTTTTTTCTATCAATTGATCGTTGTGATCCTGAGCCATGTGCTGGATTCTTCGATTGATGCTGTTGTTTGACAAAGGAATGTTCACCAGAAGTTTCCCCACATTTTCTCCTATCATTCCATTAGCCATGTCCACAACAGTCGGTAGAATCAATTCCTCAGCAACAGTGTGGGCCTTTTTGCACTTAGCTACTCTATATGCCACCTTGAATGATGACAGCAAGGCATTTTTTGGCACTGACGCTTGCTTAGTGAAAAATTTTTGTGTTGGTGCAAATCTTTCATTTTTCTGCTAAAATATTCACGTGGTTTGTCGACCATGTTAGGATGCGTTTTTTTTTCAAGGTGCAATCTCAATTTACTTGGATTCATGCTCCCAGGTGATAGAATTTTACATCAGAGATCACACATTGCGGCCTCTCTTCATCAATGACTTCTATTGAAGTGAAGCCAAAATCCAAGTAGCTGTCTTCGTATTTGCGGTATTTCTGCTACTTTCCACACATGTCACATGTTGATGCACGATCTTTATTAGTACTTGCATTATCATTTTTTTTCGTCAAAACTCTATCCATTTTTACGAAAAATATCTATACAGCTTTCTTAGAATACGACATGTACAGCGACCACTAGTGAGATAACTGACGACGGGACTACCTGCCCGAATAATCAGACGATATGAGCAGTCGGAGGAAAGGAGAGAAGGAATGTCACCACTCCCGTTCGTTATTGGTTATTGTGAAATATCTGCAGTCGTGAGGGCAGGTGCAAAGAACGTACAGGAGGCATTCTCGAAATTCTTTGGGCAGGTGCCCTTGGTGGACCTGCCCATAGAACCGACCGTTGGGGAGTGAACTGATTTTTGGTGATTGACCTTGACATTTTTTTTCTTTTGCTAAGGAAGAATGCACATACAAGACAAGAATACGACCACCTATGGAAAAGCCTATATGAGATGTGCCATGGTCAGGCCATGGTACGTGCCACGAGACAAAACGGACACTCCTTAAACCATGTCTAATCTATTGATCCGATCTCCCCTCTCGAAGCAAATACAAAGATATGCAATAATGGACTCGAAGAGGAGAGCTGTTTTCCCCATTTTTGTCGTCTTTAGCAAGTTACACTGGAATAGTCCTTAGCAATAGATTTGATTGGAGATCATGGGTGCTTCGCGGCATCCCTGATCTCTCTGCGCGGCACACACTTTGGGAACCCCTGTCTTGTGGAATTAGATTAAATATTTGTGATTACTAAGTAGATTCATGATGCATGATATGTTATTGGTGATGGGGCCTTTTATATTTATTTTTAATCATTTATATTTTTTGTAGCTTTTCTCCTTTTTTTAATTTTACCTTTTTATTTTGCTTTTACTTAATTTTGTTTTTCTTACTTTCGTTATTATTAGATTTTTTTTGTTATTTGCTGCATGTTTTATCCTTTGGTTTTGGCCCCAATTGCATGTAATTATGTAGACTTTGCTTAATAGGCAGAATTTCATCATACTCAGATGCATGATCCCAGTATGCAGGAGGAAAGTGTGACACTCTTAGGGGAAGAAGGTTTACGATCTGGAGGACAGGCTCTTAAGCTTGGGTATGTATATTAATTTATGCAAAACTCTTAACAAATTTATGTTGCTTCTTTATGCTTATTAGCATGTTGATATATGCAGAGAGGAAAAATAATTGCTTACTCTCATCTAAGGGTTTTGATTGATTGAAAACTAAGATGTCTAATATCATAAAAGAAGTAAGGATGTAACGAATAGTAATTTGGCCGAATAACCGAATACCAAATATTCGGTCAAATTTTAGGCCGAATACTTACTTTTTAAAAAAGTTTCACTTTTGATTGTAATTAAAATAATTTTAAAATTTTAAATTGTAAATGAAATAAATATTAACAAAATTGCTTTTTTAATCTTTGTATATTAAAAAAATTTTAACAACTTGATGTATTTTTTGTAATATTTTAAATATCTTGATGTCAATAATAAGGCAATATGGATTTCACAATTCTAAATAATTAATAATAGCATATTTTAACTATAGTTGTAATTTATATATTTTATTTAAAATAAGAACTTTTTACTACTGTTAAAAGTACTTTTTAACTTTTTTTGTCAAAAATTATTAAAACCCAGAAAATTAAGAACTTACATGTCAATTTATTTCTATCATATAACATATTAATTTTCTTTGATTCAGGATGTTAAGTTATTTACATTAAAATATAAATATTCTTCTTCACTTCTACTTACTACCCAGTGAGACATTTCTCCTTTCTTACTTTCAAAGTTGTTAACAAGCGCCTCATATTGCTTTCTCTTCCCCATAATTCACAATAAGTCCCTAAAATAGCCCTTTGTAAATGACCCTGGGCACTTCAATCCTATGGACCAATTCAATCATTCATCTCTATCATGTTCTAGATTGAAAGATATCCAGATTGAGAAACTTAGCATGCAAGAGAAAAAATTTATCCAAGATGTACCAACACGGTGGAACAGCACATTTTATATGTTAGAACGTTTAAACGAACAAAGAAGTGCAGTTTCCTTATACGCAGCCGATTATGGAGATATAAATAATTTAACTGGAAATCGATGGATGGTTTTGGAAAAAGCTTTTAAATTTGTTAAAGCCTTTTGAAGCAATAACAAAAGAAGTTAATTCTACAAAATGCTCAATTTCTGTGATTATACCGATGATTAAAACTTTGAAATTATACCTCTCTAAGTCAGGGGACCATTTTTTTGGTGTTGGAACAGTAAAATATGTTCTTATAAAAAAACAAAATAGAGACAAAGGATTTTCATCATTTGAAAATAATGAAAATTATGTAATTGCAACAGCTTTAGATCAACGATATAAACTAGCTTTTTTTAATCAACAAGATGTTGAAGAAATAAGTTCTATTAAAATAAAGCTCACTTAATTTTTGGAGACTGTGAACATTGATTGTGCAGTTAACAACAAAACAGCTTCAGATGTTGGAATCACTGATAAGAAAGAGAAAACCTGTTCGTTTTGGGATCGCTTTACAGAAATAAAGCATTCGTCATTGCAGAACGCAACAAATACAAATACAGATAAAAATTCAGTGGATAAATTATTAGAGATAAATTCCTATTTTGATAAACCTCTAATAGGTAGGATGGAGTGTTCACTTAATTGGTGGAAAGTAAATGCAGAAAACTTTCCAAGACTTGCAAATTTAGCAAGAAAATATCTTTCAGCTCCTGCAAGCACAGTATACAGTGAGCGTTTTTTCTTTTTTTTTTTTCTTTTTTTTTTTTTTTTTCTGAAGCTGGTAATATATATGAAACTAAATGGAATAGACTTCTTCCTGTAAATGCTGAAAAATTATTGTTCTTGCATCATAATTTCAGACTATGAAATGATAAATGATTTATTAAACTTGTAAAGTTTACACTGAAAACTTTACAGTGTAAACCATTTTTAATCATTACATATTTTTTTATTTCTCGTGTAGCTTGTTTCTGTAAGTATCTAGAGGCATTCATTAAATGAATAATTAATGTTTTATTTTTATAATTAATAATTATATAAGCATATATTTGTAGCACATATTATTGATAAATTGATATTATCAAAGGTATTCATTATGAAGAAATTTTAATTGCTGATTCAAATAGTATTCAGACGTCTATTTAACAAATTGTATATATACAGTTGAACCCCGTTATAGCGAACTCGGTATATAACGAACGAAAATTTTGGTCCCGCCGTTTTCCCATAGTACGTAATTTAATTAGCATTGTGTCAGTGTAATGTAATCGATTTTGGTCGATTTAATTCATTGGTGATAATTTTTAATAGATTTTAGAGCGAACAAAACCTTTGGTCCCTTGAAGTTCGTTATAAAGGGTTTCGACTGTATTTGCATTTTAATATAAAAGCATAATGCATTTTATATAAATTTGCAACAAGAAAACGTTTTTATTTATGTAACATTATTAAATACACTTATGTTTTATGCAACTCAAATTGAGTAAATGTTAGATTTTCTAATAATTAATGCAGTGAAATGTAACTCTGCAATATTATTCGTTAAATATATTTAAAAGCACATTTAAAAAAATCTTTTTTATTATCATGAATTTATTCAGCCAAATGTCAAAAAACATTCAGCCATAGGTATTCGGCCGAATATCTGTTCAGTATTCGACCAGACAGAATATTCGTCAAAAGGGCCGAATAGGCCGAATACCGAATAGTGGCTGAATATTCTTTACGTCCCTAAAAAGAAGCTGAGGCAAAATATGGTACATATGCATTATTGAAAAGATATTGGTAACCCTAGATGTAATAAGCTGATGCAAATGACTTTCTGGGGCTACAAAAAAATAAACATTATTTTATTAGTCACTGATGTTAATAGTATCAGTCGTACAATGTGAAAGTTCAATGGCTTGGCATGTACCTTTCAAGGTCCATGTCTTTTTATTGTCATCTAGCACAAATGTGGCTCTAGATGTTCTGAAATAGATGTAAATGAAATATAGGAAGTGGAAGTATTTAATTGTTAAAAGGTAGTTTTAATTAAAGTTTGTTTTCATTTTAAAGTCCAATAGTCCCGAGATTGTGACAATACAAAATTGGAATGTGTTTTAGTGTGAAAGGGGGAGAGTTGAAAATCTAAATATGTATCAGAAATTTGTACATTGGCAGTGCTTTTCCCTGTTTGTCATAAAGAACTGGTGTAAACAATTTTGAGTAGGATAAATTTAGCTCTAGATTTCTTACAGATGGGATAAGGCAACCCTGTGATATTCTATGACATCGTAGATCCTGTCTATAGTATTGTTTACTATAATTTTGTTTGCAAAGAAGAATAAATGTCATATTGACAGAAGCCAGTATCAATTTTTGTAGTATGCCAGACATTATCTATATATATAAAACGCGTAGGTATGCGGCACAAAAATCGATATTTCTACACTCCGAATGGCAACGGCTCCCACTACCAGATGTAAACATTAGCGGCCGTGCGCAATTTGCAACCACGTGTCAACATGGAGTTACGCACTGAAATCAGGAATGTTCGAAAGCGTGCTGCACAATCAAGTGAAAATTGGGATCAGTCTCGAGAAAGAAAGCGAAGAAATAATTCATTAAGAGAGAGCATAAATAATCGCGAGGTTAGGCTTAACCGTTGCCGGCATAGCAATCAACAACCAGTAATAGTTAATTTTCTACACTTTTTTTCAGTACTTGCTGAATTTTTACTCCATTTTATAAGTGTAGATATCTGAATTGTGAACAGTAATACATACAGAGAGTGATGTAATCAACACTATATTAAAAATTTTCCCCCAACAATTTCTTATTTGTTGTAATGATAAAGTATAGATATCTTAATTTTGAAAAATAGTACATACAAAGAGGGATGTATTTTTTAAAATCATTGATGCTGGCAGTGGCGCCGGAAGAGTCAAATATAGATGGGGGCAAAGTAAAATAGATTAAAACTTTTACACCTTTATTATTAAAGATACATATATACAGTTATAAAAAGTAAACTTTTATGTTATATTATGCCCTATCAAACGTCAACGTGTACGCGTTTCAAATGCATCGGATTCAAGATTCCCTTTCGCGATGAAAAAACATCTTGTAAGGTTTGCTTTTGAATCGCAAAAGCAAACGTCTGGAATTGGCGTTTAAACGTGCTTGCGTACCTAAAATTGGCGATTAATCGCTCCTGCGTATATGGAATGACGTTTATCGCTCTTGCGTTAACGAGTGTGAGGTTGCAATTTAGTATTCAGTTTTGTTAGGCTTTATAATTTTAAATGAAAATTCTAATATTTTACGAGCGCTAGCTAGGTAGAAACAAAAAATTCAATTTTCTAGGGGGGGGGGGGGTACAAGTGCCCTCCCTTGCCCCCCCCCCCCCCCCCCCCCTTCCGGCGCCACTGGATGCTGGGTTTCTCAGTCCTGTCTTTAACTCTGTTTTGAGGTAATGGAAATTCCCATTTTTTGATCACGATGTTCTAGAATCAGCTTTATAGAGAATATCCATTACAACGTATAATTATGATGACAGGTAATTGTAACGTTCCTTACGTATGTTACTTTCAGTTGAATTGTTTTGCAAAAGAAAATATATAACTAAAAGCGACCATGCTGGTCACGCAGTGGCTAGTTAGGAAATATTTGGTGTTCAAGCTAAGATGCTCCCTTATGACTTGATACCATCAAATGAATCATCAAATAAAATTTTCTTTAGAATATTTGATCTGGTTCAAACATGAAGGAAATAATTTTCTAATAAGAATTTTTAGTGGCGACTAAATTAGAGTTTTCATACTTAACTTGAAAGAAAATTGGCAGTGTAAACATTCAGATTCACAGTTATAGATGATGAGGCGGAAGATACTTTTCATAAATGATGTGGTAGCAAAGAATTCTTCTAGAACTAAATTCGCAATCTTTGGGGGCAGTTTCAGAAGTGTGTTGATAGTTCTGACAATTACTACCAATGGTACTGATCTTTTCTTACTTGTTTGTTCGCTTATGATCTAATTGAAGTTATGGCAGTATTTACCAAAAGGGGCACCTAAATTTTAATTTTTACTTCAAGGAAGGCACGGTAATATAACAAGGGGTAAAAAAATTGGGATTATTTTGCCAAAAAAATTGAATTATGCTGATTTGGATGGCCAGATAGAGAGTTTAATAAGACAATTTGAAAAAATTTTCCATGAAATTAAAAAATAAATTTTTCTATCAGTTTTACAACATTCTTTTGTAATAATACATAGTATAGAAAGCAGATGTTGGATTTTTAACCAAGAGTCTTTGTTGATAAAAAAAAAATAGTATCTTTTTTTTATGACACTTTAAAGTGTTGAAGGTAAATAAGTTTGACAGACTTTCTAGGTCTTATCCTGTGTATTGGAGCCAACTCAAGTTCATGGGCCTGCATAATATTACCCCTGTTCCTTCCTGTCTTAAAAGATGATTATTGCAATCCTAGCCAACCAACATAACAGTTCCCCTTTCTTGTCAGGCTTGATCCTAGACACTTATTCTCTGTTGTAAATGGTTTACAATGAAGGATGATTAGCAAAGAAAATAAAATCACTACAAAACTTAAGGAATCTTTTAATTATCTAGAGAACACTGAGTTTAGCACAAATTATTATATTCTCAGTTCCCTTTCTGTGATTATTCTCAGCTTTTATGATGTTCATGACCCTTAGATGTAAGAATGTAGAACAGAATCCTTTACAAGATTCAATGGATTTTATGTTTTTTATGGGGGATAGTAAGAAAACAATATATTTTTAAAAAAAGTATAATAAGGGGCACTTAAGGGTAGAGTTTTAAACAGTGTTTTGGACACCGGTTTTTAGGAAGGAATTTCTAAGAGGTCGTCATTTTGTCACCTGAATGCAAGAACTAGGTAACTCCCAAAAAATTATTTTTGAGATATCTGGCTATTTATAGCTAAATTACATAAGAATTAAATGCAGTAACTAGACAACTAACTTTGCTGCTAACCCAATGCCATCTGTTGGCTAGTGCAATAATTAGACAAATAGAACGATTAGTATTTTCTCACTGGAAGAAGTAGTTATTTTAGATCTTCAAGAACTTGAACAATCGAGTTACCTAGTTCTTGCAATCAGGTGACGATTTATAAAAAGGTGCTTGGAACATCAGAGGATGAACAGGGTTTATGGCCTGTTGACATAGCATGGACGGATCACTGCAGACTATTTGGATAATTTTCATTTAATCAGTTCTCATAGATTGAATTTGTTTTTTCTAAAACTATTTATTTCATTAAACTGTTTTGTTTTGCTTTTAATAATTTTCTATTAAAGTGTAAAAACCCTAAGTGCCAATTTTATGTAAGAAATATATAATTTCAGAAAAAATACATTTTGAAAGTAAACATTATGTGGGTTAAAATTATTTAATATGTATAAATAAAAATGCCAAGTTAGTGGAGTTTTCTCTATTTTAAGCAAATAATGTAACAAACATTTGGTTGGTCTTTCGTACTTATATATAAGTACATATTTATAAATATACATATTTATAAACAGATACACTACATGCATTTACACATACTCTAACACATCACAAACTTTATATTCATATAGCTGAAAATTTTGCATTTTATAATTTTTTAAAATAAATTTTTCAGATTTGTAGCAGGTGTTATTCTGAGAGAACGTTTGCCAGCATTTGAAAGAATGTTATGGAGAGTTTGTCATGGAAATGTATTTTTGCGCCAAGCAGATATTGATACACCCCTAGAAGATCCAGTTACAGTAAGTCTATTATTATGATTTGAGTTGGGAAATGAAATAAAAATTTTAGCAGGATCTTTCTATGCCTTGAAACTCTCTCATTATAAAATGTTTTCATTTTATTCTCTGTTTAAAACCTCTCAAATTATTTAATGATTGAATTGAAAAATCCCATTTTATTAATTTACTTATTGATGTAAATTAATTTATTTTACATACATGATGTTGCACTTTTTTATTTCATATATCATTTATGACAAGTAGTCTTTTTAAATATAAAGTTATCTTCAATCACTTTTTCTTTTAAACCAAAGCTTACTCTGTTAAGATGCATAAGGTGCATCTTATGAAACCAGGCTAGAATGCTATGCCAAGGGATTTAGTGGTTTAGCCCATAGTACTACCATTGTTGGTTTCCTGTAGTAGAATTTTTTTTCTTCTTTTGATTGATTCTCATTGAATATTTCTCTATGTATTGAAGTGGAATGAGTAAATACTTAGTCCATTGGGGAGATAATTACGGTACTTAAGTCACTGCTTTCTACATCTGGTATTCCTCAGGGCCCGATTTAGAAAATTCTGGACTATAGGCACAACTCGAGCAGGGGCCCCCTAACACTGATGTGGGCGTAAAATTTCCAAAATTGGCACACAAAAAAAAAATAATGTGAAAGTACCATTTTACCAAGAATTGGCTATTTGAAGCGTAGAAGCCTAGAACATTATCATATAACAAAAAGCAATAGAACATATTAACTTCACCATTATAACACAATACAATGCAACCAGAAAAACTTATTAATCCCTTATATACACTGTAACATATATATGATGAACTATACATATAACTATACATATGATGAACCAATCAATCAAATTTGAAAGGAAATTTTAAAAAAACGTTTTAAAAAAAGGTAAAATAAAAATAATTTGAATTTTTTTTTTTAAAATAAAAATTTTGGGGGGCCCCTAGGCCTGGGCCTAATGGAAAATAAGGGCCTGGTATTCCTAAAGTAATATTAATTAATAACTTGTTCAACAGTTATAAAATTCAAAATTTTGTAAATGAATGGGATATTCAAACAGTTTTCAGAATCCTCCACCATTCTCAAAGCAATCTGGTGTTTTTGTAATAAACAGTATACAATAATAATTTATTTTGTAATAATAAATTAGTAGCCATTAGGAACTATTATTTTTATTTTTGAAAGGTTATTTTTGGCTTAGTGAAATTTTTGTTATTACAGGGTGACCAGGTATACAAATCAGTGTTTATCATCTTTTTCCAAGGTGATCAGTTGAAAACAAGAGTAAAGAAAATATGTGAAGGGTAATTTTTTTTATATACTTAAGTACTTTTTATCATGTGTATTAGTATTCTTATATGTGCATCTGGGCAAGCACAAACTTCTTACCAATAAAATTTTTTAAGGCACTTTAAGTAAAACAAGAATGAGCATAACTAGAAGGAAATAAAGTGGGAGTGAATTTTTAAAATTTTTCAATCTTTAAATAAATAGAAAACTAGTAGCTGATTTAAAATTGAAGCATTTTATATGCTTTTTAATAACATTGCAGAAATAGGATTTTTGTAGAATTCAAAACAAGGTGCTCTAAAATTTTATATTTAAAGCATGCTAAAAAACTTAAAATATGCATCATAAAATTTTTTTTGCACATCTACTTTGCATTTGTAAATTTTAAAGCATTAAAGTATGTAATGGTATATGTAAGATGTAGTGACAAAAAAAAGTTATTTTAATGCCTAGTTCCATTTTGATACTGTATAAATGTTACTTGGAAAAAAAAAAATAATAAATGTTGTACAATCAGAATTATTTAATGTACTTCATGTTGTGAGAATATTGTGCCTCTGACATCTGTTGATATACTGTATGGTGGAATTTCACTAAAAGTTCTTTTTGTATCAATTATCTCTGCAATTACTTCTAAAAGCAAAATTCATCAGGTAAAATCCATATTTGTTAAATTTATTGCATCTGACAGTTGTAATAAGATCTAAAAATGTGGGCAAATTCAATTCTTCCCTTTACATAGTGGACATGAAATGAAGTATTGATTTATTTAATGTTTAATTTCATTTGATGATGTTGATTATGGATGTTCTTTGCTAATGTAACAATTAAGGAATAAGTGCATATTAGATTACTTTAATCTTATTATTCTTCAAATGTACTAAAACATTCATATAAGGCTTATGAAAACACAAATAATATTCACTTCCTTGTGAGGTTTTTACTGTCACCATTTGTTATATGATTTTCTTAACATAAATATGTTCTTTTCTTTCAAAACTAATTTGTTGATATAGTTTCAAACAACAATTATAGTTGAATGTTTTGAATATGGCATAATATTCTATTCAAAAGTAAACTCAATTATTTAAATCATTATGTCTTTCATGTATTTATATACATATGTGCAGTTGTAATATATACAAATAGCATAAAATGCCCTCATTTATACATTAAGTTCAGTGAATATTTTAAAACTTTTGAATGTTATGTTGAACATATCAAAAATAATATCTGCACTTATAGATAATTTTTTTTTCATATGAGGAACAATTTGTGCCCACCAAGAGAAATGGCACATTTCCCATGTTAAAAACCTCAGATTTTCTTAAAATAATGAACAAAAGACATTGTTTGCTTCTGACACCTGTTGATATCCTGTATGGTGCACTTTCATTGACAGTTCTTTTTTTTTTTGTAGGTTTTTAAAGGTTTTTTTTCTGGTTTTTTTTGTCAATTGTCTATTCTTATCCAAGCACTCTACATTGTAATCACAGCATGAATAGACTGTTGACTAATACCACATCTGTTAATTTGAAGTCATTGTTTATTCATAGATTGATATAAGGTGGCTGTTAAGTCATTTATAACTCTTATATAACTGTAACTTGTATCTCATTTGATTTAAAGAAGAAAATTTATGTAAGACCATGTTTAGAAAAATTTGAATTTCTGAAAAATGAAGATTTATTCATTCACATAAAGAAGCATAAATTGCACAGCACACTAAACTTAATAATAAAGCAAATATGAATGTTTTTTATTGATTTTTGTGTTCTTGTTTTAAGTTAAGGCCCATTGTATTTGCTCACCTCAATGTTAACCTACATAAATGCTGATAATCCAATAAAAATGTTATTTTCAGATAGCCTGAACTTTTCTACACTTTGGAACAGGATTCATTTTATAAATTTTGTTCACCAAAGGAATTTAGGATAATTTAAAACACTATACCAGATTTTTCACCAGAATAATTTAAACTTTAAAATGTTATTTAAATTTTTAAAATAAAAAATGAAAAATGCCTGAAGGTGTAAAGTTTCTCTATTACGAAGTATGATTTTTTAAAAAGAATCTTTTAATCCAAGTTGGTTATCCTTGGACACATTTTCTCAATAGATTAAAATTGAGGATAGCAGCCTTAATGGTTCTTCCTCTTCTACATTGGTCTGTTCCAGAGTCTGAGGGTTTAACCACTGTGGTTGGTAAGGGCGTTTCTAGTCTTACAGAATCAGCTTTAAAATGCTCTGGTCTGTTTAGCCCTTGTGTTACAAAAAATTATATAATGCTGCAGACCCAATCAACCATACTTAATTTCATGATTGAAGTTTGAATATTTACATTTGAAAGGCTAAGCATGTATGTATTCATTCAAATAGCTGTTTAGAAGTGTATTTAATATTGATTATTAATACTGGAATTATTCTTTGTCAGATTTCGTGCAACATTATACCCATGTCCTGAAACTCCTGCGGATCGCAGAGAGATGTCCATAGGAGTAATGACACGAATAGAAGATTTGAATACTGTATGTATTTTTCTCTTTCTATGTATGTATCTCATAAAGCAGATGTACTGTGTTAATTTTAAAACATAAAATATATCTAAATTAAGAAAACAAATATATCTAAATTAAGAAATGTGGACACTAGAAATCATTTATAGTTTAGCGATATGTTTTATGACAAAGATGTATACAGTAACATATTATTATACTGTAAAATACAGGGTTACTACAAAAGAATCACTCATTTTAGAAACCCGATTTATTCAAAAGTATTATACTTACAAATATGATTGATATATGAAAATAACCACAAAATATTCAAGTTTTATGCTCACTCTACAAATGTTCTATATGCACCCCCTTGGTCACATGACACACGTCCGGGCGTTAGTTCAATTCATTCCACACATTTTGTAGCGTGATGGCGTCGATGTTCATCAATGTATCACTTATCCGTTTCTTCAGCTCTTCTATCGTTTTTGGTATTGGGGGTACATAAACAATGTCCTTAATGTGTCTCCAAAGGAAGAAGTCACACAGTATTAAATCCGGCAACCTGTACACCAGGTGGCATGGCAGCACTAGTGACCAAGGGGGCACACATAGAACATTTGTAGAGTGAGCATAAAACTTGAATATTTTGTGGTTATTTTCATATATCAATCATATTTGTAAGTATAATACTTTTGAATAAATCGAATTTTGAAAATGAATGATTCTTTTGTAGTAACCCTGTACATAATTTTTTAAAATGTTATGTAGGAATTTCCATTGGGTATTATAAGGAAAATAAAATACCCTCTGCATACCAACAGGTAGAAGTCCAGCCTCTTCAAGGCAATAGCACCCCTCTTCTATGGATAGTGCACTATTTTTTCTTGTTTTTTCTTTTTTCTTCTGTACTATTTCTGGACTTGACAACAATAACATAAGTTTAGGAATAGTATGTTTCTTAATGTTAGAGCTTAGCTTTTCTGCATTGTGTTTTCCATGTTTGAAAATTTTCACTCATTCTATCCTTTGTCATTCACATGTATTTCTTAATTATTTTTTGCACACATTTATAGCTATTTTGAATACTATGAAATGATTCAGTGTAAAAATTTTTGAAGATAATTAGTATAAATTTAAGCAAATTATTAAAAAAAATTTTATAAAGTTTTTACTTGCAAATATTAATAACTTGAAAAGGAAAATTATCTGGTGTTTGTCAAAACAATATTTAGTGTATCTATGTTAAAAAATATTTAGTTTATAATTTGCATTTTTTTTTTCAGTATTTCATTTTTTTTAAACTTGCTATTAAAATAACAGATCTTTTCAAATTTTTTTTTAAAAATTAATGCTCATTTTTGTTATAAGATTCTCTAATGTGTTTAGAGTGTTAAAACAGTGATGTAATTATAAAATGTTTTAAATTTCTGAATAAATAAATTTTTTATCAATTCCTTCAAAAGTTTGAATAATTTAAATATGGTTATTGGGTATTAAAATATTCTGCTTATCCCTGTTTCTGAAATAAAGGTTGATCCATAGCATAGTTGGGCCGTGGAATATATATATATATATATATATATATATATATATATATATTTTTTTAATTCCTGAAAAACTTTTTGTTTTGTGTGATTACTGAATTAATCACTTCCATCGCATTTTTTTCTTAGGTTCTTGGGCAAACTCAAGATCACCGTTATAGAGTGCTTGTTGCTGCTGCAAAAAATATTAAGAGTTGGTTTGTGAAAGTTCGGAAAATAAAGGCTATATATCATACTCTAAACCTGTTCAATTTAGATGTGACCCAAAAATGCCTGATTGCTGAGTGCTGGTGTGCTTGTTCAGATTTGGATAAGATACAGATGGCCTTATGTCGAGGAACAGTAAGTAATGTTAATTTTTTGCATTAATTTTTAAAAATTTTTGTTTAATTTATTTCATCATTATTGCTTAACTTTGGACTGTATTTTGACGTATTTTTATATATCTTTTATTTATCATAAATCTTTATTTTGCATGCTATTTATTATAATAAAACCCAGGTTTTATGTGTAAAAAAGCTATAAATGAGTCATAATTGTAAATTCTTAGTCCTTTTTTTCAACTGAGTTTCCAGTTAAATTAATATATAGATAGTAATTCTTTGTAATCTACTGCTGTTCTTATATAATTTATAATGATAAAGTTTATTGTGATGTACATTTATTAACATATTTATAATTTTATGTCAAACTCAGTTAAGATGTTGCCAGCATTCTGATTTGTATTACTTCTAAAAGTTACTTCTAAGTTTGTTGTGTGAGAAGGAAATTAAGATAGTAGCAATATAATTTTGTGCAGAGTTATAGGCATTTTAGCTAAATTTCAATATAAATTACTTCAAATTGACCAATTTATAAAAAAAATATGCTATTTACAGGTAAGTTTTTATTTTTAAGTGCTATTTTACCATAAAAAACCAAAAAAATCTTTAAATTTTTTCTTTTTTTTAAATTGACTCCAAATGTAGAATATTAATCTGAAATTTAGCTAAAATGCCTATCACTCTCCACAAAATCCTAATGCTAATATTTTAATTTCCTTCTCACACATGATACATGTGACAGTTATCTTCAAAATGGCCTACAATCTAAGAGAAAATTTTAAAATTCAAAAATAATACACGCATTTTTGTGTTCTAATATGAAAATGTCCCCCGATTCGTCATTCTTTTCCTTATAAAAACAGCCTAAAATAAAAAAAAATACAATTATATCACAGAAATATTGCAAAGAGTTGTAGACAGAAGCATAAAAAGAAATTACTTCTAAAAGCAATTTGTTAATTGTACATTCTTGAGAATGGTAGACTATTTAAATAACGTTTAAAGGGAAAAAATTTCATTTTTTTCATACAACATCAACAAAAATGGATTGTCTTTGCCAGTGTCAAATTTATAACGTTGCAGGTGACTTTAAATGTAAAATATCTGTTTTGTACACTACATATAAAGTATAACAAATTATTATCCATTTTAAAATCTCTTAATGGATGTGTTCTTTTTGTTAGACAAAGAGAGAATTTTTTGATTTTCAAAATTTTATATGTTTGTAAGTTCCAGTGTATGATTATGTGTTTAAAAAATATTTTTTTTCTTATTTCTTTTATGCAACTAAGAAAATACTTTTTGGAGAAAATTTTGAATTCTGGGATTAGAACTTACATTAAAAAAATATTGATTTTAAATTAATGTATGCATATATTATATCTATTTATATGATAGTAATTTTAAGGATTTAATAATTTAAATCGTCATAAGATTATTTAGATGATGAGGAAACAAAAATTGAAACTGTAATCTCAATTGTTTATTTTCACTTTTCTTTTTATTAGGAAATTAGTGGTTTAAGTGTGACGTCAGTTCTTCATCGTATGGAAACTACTGAGATACCTCCGACTTTCAATCGAACGAATAAATTTAGTTCAGGATTTCAAGCCATTGTTGATGCTTATGGAGTTGCAAATTACCGAGAAATTAATCCAGGTAAGAACAATTTAAATTTTTATCTGTTTCAAGCACAATGAAAAGTATCTCCTTTGTGCTTAAATGTTGTACCTGTTTTGGTAAGGTTACCTTATTATTCTAATTATTATTATTTTCATTATTTAAATATTGTAAATTGTCAGTTTTGTTATAGTTTTTTTAAAAGCAATTACAATTTATTTTAATTAGCCATACGCAAATATATTTTCAGCTCTCTTCACTATCATTACATTTCCATTCCTTTTTGCTGTAATGTTTGGTGATGCCGGTCATGGGATTATTATGGCACTATTTGCTGCATGGATGGTGCTTAAGGAAAAAGGATTAGCCTCTGAAAGAACTGATAATGAGGTAAGTAGTCTCTATTAATAATTCTACTTGATATAACTTAAAAGTAAATAATTCAACAGAGAAAAATAATTACTAACAGGAAGAATGCAGACAAAATAAACCGAAATCACATACTTAGAGCTAAACGCACCATAAATGCAAGTTTTTGTAGCAGTAAAAGAACTAAACCATATAACGAGGCAACCGACTGGTCTCTTCATCAGGAGGCCTAACCAAATCAGTTATCTCAAGGGGGAATTTTCTGAATAGGATGCAGGTCTAAGCAACCAAAAGACATCCCAAAGCCCCGAGATCCCCATTGCAGACCTGCCAACTTTCCGGATTTACCCTGGCAATGCCGGATTTTTAATGCATCTTCCAGGTTTCCGGAATGGACACTATTATTACGGACATAAAAAAAATAACGCTGGTTTTAAAAATCCCTCACAGTAATGCAGAGTGGGAGACGATTTTTAGTTAGATAACAAAAATATCTACTCAGTTCAGGTCATATATGTCTAGGGAAACCTTAGAAAATTTGCTAATATTCAAATTGAACTCACAAGGACACTGTTATGTAGAACAACTTGACAATGAATTTAAAAAAAAAAGCAAAATCAGCTACAGTAAATGCTAAAAAATTCCAAAATTTTCTGCAATTAATTAAAACAAACATAAAGAAATAGAAGTACTCTGGGGTCCCTGCTAGTGTAAATATGATGTACATTAAAATGTATGATTACAAATTTCAAATATATAACTTTTGTTTAATAATATAATTTCAAGATGAGCTAAACAGTAAGGAAATATTTTGAACTATGTAATATTATTAAAGAGATCCTATAATCTATAAGTATACATTATAATTCTTTTATTATAATTGTATACTATACTGTTTTGTGTTATGTCGTTATGTTGATTATTTATGCACGGTAGAATATTGCAAGATTTTGTTCTTACTGAGGTTGGCAGGTCTGCCATTGAAACAGATAGTCAAATCAAATGAAAATAAACAGAAATCCTGCACTTAGAGCTAAACGCACCATAAATACAAGATTCTTTAGCTGTAAAAAGTAAACATACAATCCTAAAAGAACACAAATGAAAAGACAGAATTACAAAAGATGGACTCACCCTATTCCAATGAGGACCCTATTCTCATTGGAATAGGGTGAGTGTACCTTTTGTATTTCTGTCTTTTCATTTGTGCTCTTTTAGGATTGTATGTTTACTTTTTACAGCTAAAGAATCTTGCATATATGGTGCGTTCAGCTCTAAGTGCATGATTTTAGTTTATTTTGCCTGCAGTCTTTCTGTTAGTAATTATCTTTCTTTGTTGAATTATTTACTTATTAGTTATATTTGTCTGTTTTCAGTATGAGGATTTGTTGCAACTGCGCAATCTTTTATTGAAAAGCTAAAATTTTTCAACGCTAGGGTAGTTTTTCTGTTAATTTGTTCAGCTGTGTATGCCTTCTTTATGTGTATTATTTCGTGTTGAATTATTTATATTATTTGAGTCAATTCTACTTGATGGAATTTATAAAGCAAAATTATGTGAGTGTTGTCCCTCTGCATGGAATACTGCATTTAATTGTATAAAATTCACATTTCTGGGGCATGCATGTGTCCCTTCTCCCCTCTAAATTTAACTTTAATTCAGCCAGGGAAATAGTACACAGGGGCAGTTGTAAGTTGCTTCCCTTTCCCTCATTTGTGACCTTTGATTATATTTTCCCACCTCAGGTGTTATAACATGTGTCACGTATCCTCTTGAATTAGGACCTGGGGATAAGTATTTCCTCTACCCTCTTGTCACCAAACCTGTAGATCAGCTAATGGTATCCAAAATCTTTAAAGATTTTTTTTGTCCCAAATCATAAGATTTTGCATAATTTCTTTGAAACAGACAAAAAAAAGGAAACAATAAAAACCTATTCATGCATTATATTATATGTTGATTGTTTTAAATACATTATTTTTCTTTTTTAAATATTGTAGCATAATGAAAGTTATACTCTTTTGTAACTGTTTGTTCAATTTTCAGATATGGTTGACATTTTTTCATGGACGTTACATAATCTTACTTATGGGAATATTTTCAGTGTATACAGGCTTAATTTATAATGACATCTTTTCGAAAGCTTTTAACATATTTGGATCATCATGGTTTCCTAGTGCCACTTTGTAAGTTATGTTTTTCAGATACATTTTTAAAAAATTTCTTTTTAAATATTTGTGAAGATTTAACATTATGTTTGATTAGAAACCTTTTTTTATCATTCATTTCCTGTATATCATTAGTTTTTAGTAAAATTATATAAAACATCTATAATATCTGTATCCCCTAGCATATGCAGCCCATTTTAAAAATTTCAAGTAAGACATTTTTATTCTGTGAGCAGAAATGAATATATATATATATATATATATATAAGCTGAATACCTGTGCTTCGCTATGGTGTACATTCAAATTAATTACAATGATCAATGTATGCAATTAATGCCAAAAAATATATATATTTATAGAAAAATCATAACGGATATTTTTATAGACAAAATAATGTAGGAGAAAATATTCAAATTAAATCTAATAGAACATATTAAACAATATAGTACAGTTTGAGAAATATTTCTTTTACTGTATTTTAATATTTTTTTTTGTCTGTTTCGTTGTTATGCACATGGTGCAAAATTAGTTTAAAGTTTCGCAAAAAGAAAAGAAACCATGTGATCAGCATTTAATAAATTGAATTCTAAAAATTAATCTTTAAAAATTCACCAAAAATCAGAAAATGGAGGTAAAGATTCGAAAAAATTTCATATTTCTTCCTCGTGATATAAATTTTATAACCCTCAGATTATTATTTTCAATGCTAACTTAAAAAAAGTTACAAAAACAGCTTAAAAATTTAATTAAAAAAAATCTTATAAGAATTTTTCAAAAAATCTTTCTTAGTGCACCCCTACACTGTAAGAAGAATCGCCATGCAAAATTTTAGCCCTTTAGGTCCAGCGGTTTGGTCTGTGCATTATCTGTCAATCAGTCAGTCAGTTATGGAACTGTTATATATATATTTATACACGCACACATGGTGGAACCTCGATCTATCATTTTTTAAGGGACCCATTGCACTGAACAATCAGTCTGGATAAACTACTAAAGCAGGAACATAACAAAGAATTGTCATCTGGATTGGATGAAATAAACGACACATATGGGAAAACAGTGATTCGGGGAACAATTGATCAATGTTCCACTCTCTCTCTCTCTTTATATATATACTAGCTGAAAACCCTCGCTTCGCTACGGAGTACATTCAAATTAAATACAACGGTCAACGTATGCAATTTATGCCAAAAAATAAATATATATATCTATACTTATATATAAAGAGAGAGAGTGATTTTGTACGTGGAGGGTAATCTTCAGAACCACTGTACCCATTTGAAAAATTCTTTCACTGTTTGAAAGGTACATTATTCCAGATGGTCATAGGCTATATATTATGTATATCTAATCAGTAGAAATAAAGTTAGGGGCTTAATCCTAACAATCTCCATTGTTACCGCTACTGTCCTCTACCGCTTTTTGTGCCGAACTCTTCAACGATCCTTAGCGTGGTGCTATCTATACTTATATATAAAGAGAGAGAGCGATTTTGTACGTGGAGGGTAATCTTCAGAACCACTGTACCTATTTGAAAAATTCTTTCACTGTTTGAAAGGTACATTATTCCAGGTGGACATAGGCTATATATTATGTATATCTGATCAGTAGAAGTAAAGTTAGGGGGCTTAATCCTAACAATCTCCATTGTTTCCGCTACTGTCTTCTACCGCTTTTTGTTCCGAAGATTCAACGGATCCTTATTGTGGTGCTATCGCAGTGGGCTTCTGTTCTGACGCTAACGGTTCGAACCTAGCCGTTCTCCGGCACGCCTTTTTCTTTTAAAAAATTTATTTTAATTATTAACTAACATAAAATTAATTTAAGGTATTATTTAGGTTATTATTAAGGTGAAAAAAAAGATTTACAATTTATTGGCTATCAACTGGAAATTTATTGGTATAATATTTTGTTCAACCCGGACAAAGTCGGGACGGGCCGCTAGTTTATAATAAATGCGATGATCAATGTATACAATTGATGTAAAATAAATATCTATCTATATATATATATTTATAAAAAAATCGTAAGGGATATGCATTTTTTTTTGGATAATATCCAATCGTCTGCTGCATTAGAAAGAGAAAAAAATATATTTTTTGTCTATTTAGTTGTTACGCACGTGACGATAAATTTATTGAAAGTACCAGAAAAAGAAATCACGTGATCAGCATTTAATACATTAAATTCTAAAAATTAATCTTTAAAAATTCACCAAAAATCAGGAAATGGAGGTAAAAATTCGAAAAAAATTTCCTTTTGAAGGAATTTTTATGATCTTTCTCGTGATATAAATTTTATAACCCTCAATGTATTATTTTAAATGCAAACGTAAAAAATGTTTAAAAAACAACTTAAAAATTTAATTTTAAAAAATCTAAGAAGAATTTTTGAAAAATCTTTCTTAGTGCACCCCTACACTATTAGAAGAATCGCCATGCAAAATTTCAGCCCTTTAGGTCCAGCGGTTTGGTCTGTGCGTTGTATGTCAGTCAGTCAGTCAGTCAGTGAATGAATGAGTCAGTTACGGAACTGTTTTATAAATATAGATTATAGAAGTGTAGATACACATTGGTATCTCAAAATTAGAGTAAGAGATGAAATAAAAATACAAAAATAAAAAAAGAATTTTAAGTAAAGAATGTTTTTTTAATTATTTTAAGCACCTAAAATAATATTCAAATTAATATTACGTTACTTAATAATTGTGTGCACGGCCGCCATCTTGGATTTTTTTGCGCCAACTTGGCGATTTTACCGTGTTTTGAAGAGTGGAAAATTTCTCGCCAATGTGTTTTAAGCGGTGTTTTCAAAACGCTGGACTTTGAATTTTTTTAGCTTTTTTAATAAAAACCACCTGTTTAAATTATGAAACTTAGAAAAATTTTTGAAAAATCATTTAAACGTTGGACTCAGATTTATTTTTGGGTTTTTGATAAAAACCACTTTTTTGAAAAAATCATTCTCAAATATTGGTAATTTTGGGTTTTTCTTTTAGCTTTTTTAATAAAAACAACCTTTTTAAATTGTGAAACTTAGAAATATTTTTGAAAAATCATTTAATCGTTGGACTGAGATTTTTTTTTTGTCATTTTTAATTAAAAACTACCTTTTCAAATTATGATCCATATGAAAAATTTGGTCAAATGAATTTTACTTACAGATAAAATTTCAATGCCATCTATTCAGTTTGCCCTACGTCTTTGACTAATAGCAATGAATCACCAAAATATTATGCCAATATATTGTTAATTAGAAAAAAATACAGCATTTTCGTACCACCTAAATAACTTGCAATTTAAAAATGATCTAAAATTCAGCTTTGAAAAATGTAAAATAATTATGAACCCATAAATTTATGGTGAGTAACCAGATCCACTTTTTTTTATTTATTTATTTTATTTTTTTTTATTTGGTTAGGGCATTGTGGTAATGAAATTTTACTTCAGATTTGACCTTAACCAAATATTTGGTGCATACAATAAAATCGGGACAAGGATTATTTGACCATTTATCCTGCTGTGTTGGAAATAAGAAAAAAAAACCCTTTTCCTAAACCAATAACTTAACCTTAACTAACTTTTTAACTTAGGTTCCTGGGGAGAGAGAAGTTGAACTTCAGTTATTTAAATTTATTTGTAATCCACTAAAACTTGGAATTATAAAATATTTTAAAATATATTGTATTTAAAATGTATACTGTATTTTACATTTTACGAAAAAATGATGGCAGATAATTTTTACTTCAAATAAATGAAATGGTGTATCATTATAGTATACTAATTGACAATCGATAAACAAAATTAAAAGCAACTTAAATTTAATAAGTTAACGAAAAACTGATGATGGATTCAAAAATTTTCAACAAAAAGACTCTTAGTTTTAAAAATAATTTACTCTTTTGAGTATAGTCAATTTGACTCAGATTTCCAGGTCAAGGCCAAGATCTGACCTAAAATTATTATACTGTAATTAAAAGATCACATCAGAAATAACTGTTTGATCTTAAAATTAGAGAATTTGACATTGGGTTATTTTTACCAGAACGCAATAATTATCGCCATGCGAAATGCGCCAAACCCTGGCGGAAAAATCCAAGATGGCGGCCGTGCACACAAATCTAGAGTATCCCTCCTAACTTTATTTCTACTGATCAGATATACATAATATATAGCCTATGTCCATCTGGAATAATGTACCTTTCAAACAGTGAAAGAATTTTTCAAATAGGTGCAGTGGTTCCGGAGATTACCCTCCACGTACAAAATCGCTCTCTCTCTTTATATATAAGTATAGATAATATAACATTGTTTTTAGATTTGTATTGTAATATGTTTAAACTGACTAGTAAGTCATGGCATATGTATTTGTATGATTTAAACAATTAAAATGTTTCATTTTAATTATCATAAAAGAAGGTTTAAAATAGTGTGTAGTACTTAGCTTTTAATAAATTGTTTTGATAACTATTCAGATTTTTTTGGGATTAGTCTTTGCTTACCATGATATATTCATAATGTATTGCCAATAGGTATTAGTGCATTGTTTTATTGATAATTTATTATTATTATTTTTTGTTTAGTACCAAATCTTTACCTAAGATGTACATGTTAAATCCTACCAACAACACTGACTATTATGGAACACCATATCCGTTTGGGGTTGATCCTGTAAGTTTTTTCTCTTTCAAGATACAGTTTTGCTAAATTTTTTTCTTATAATTTCTTTGTTCTTCATTATGCTAAAAGTTTCTTGCCATTGTAAAAAGGTGATCCATTTTTTTATTTTTTTTTCCTTTCCAATGTGGAGACCTTGTCCCTTTAAATATTCACCTATTATCACCATGGTTTTGCTGGTCTCTTTATTATGGGATCGTTTTAATTTTAAAAGTGAGAAAATTCAGTTTTTTTTATCTTAAAAAAAATAGTATCAGATATTGTAACAAAAACTTTAAAATTTCTTTAGTAACTACATATGCTGATTTTAGGTATGCATTAGTAAACTTACTCAACATAAATCTATACTTACTCAACGTGAAAATCAGTGTTATGGAAATAAAAATATGAATATTCATTAATTTTTAAAACTTAAAAAAATAAATCAAGAAGGTGATTAGAGAGCAAACTGTATTATTTTTTGATAAATTGTGAAATTTTTATTATATTTGATGCATTTAGTTCACTTGTATTCAAGGAATCTGTGCTTTTAATATTATATCACATGTTCTGTCGTAAAAGTATATTTTCACTATTTAATAACTAACATGTACCATTTGGGTCAAGTGAGTACAATGTAACCCTATTATTTCCTTTTGAAAATAATAGGGTGTTTTTAGATTGAGTTGATTCATATGTTATACAAGTGTCTTGGTTGCTACAAAGTCATCCAAATTGTACCCTTGACTTGCAGTAAAGCTGAGGGGAATGTTGATTCTTTTGACTGTAAAATGTGATGTAGGATTAATTTGAGAAATTTGATTCATATTTCATCAGATTGCTATTATCGAAAGTGTTAGGTTTATTAGAAATAAAATTTGTTTGTAAGGAAATAAGGAAAATCTGTGTGTGTGTATCATTTGAATTAATCAATGTTCTTAAGAAATTAAATGAAATGACAAAATAAAATGAATGAAAAGCTATTGCATTATTAAAACTAAAAGGTAAAAATGTATTAAGATTTAGTTTTGTTAGATATGAGTTATGATTTTGTTATTAATACAAAAATAAATTGAGTCTTAATCAAGTAACATTTAGATATAATATTGGGACTCTGAAAAGGGAGAACTATTAGAATTTATTAGCTTTCTAACCTTAAATGATGTAATTTAATCCATACCAAAGCAAAATACTTTGTTTCTCGTTTCAATCATTTGTTGTCAAAGAATTAACTTAAATAAAGCTAAGCATTTTTAATCATATAAGAGTTGAAATGTTCAATCTATGGGAATTAATTTTTGTGAAATTTGTTTTGTTTAGGTATGGCAAGTTTCAACTAACAAGATTTTATTTTTAAATTCATATAAAATGAAAACTTCAGTGATATTTGGTGTCTCTCAAATGGCATTTGGTGTTGTTCTCAGTTTATGGAATCATAGGTGAGTAACTTATTCTCCACAGTTTAAAATATTGTTTTAAGGTAATCTATTCTTTTTATTACTGTGCGTTAGTAACATTAAAACAAGACTACCTTTTTATCCTTTTATTACTAGATATATTTTCATTTACTGATTATAAATTATAGTGAAATGCCAACATTTCTAAGTAAAAATTAACTTAAGGAGGAGAGTATTTGTTGTTAACAGTATTTGATTATAACAATTTTCATTTTATCTGGATGGGTGATTTTTGTTTTAACCATTCTCTTATTTTCTAGTTAAAAAAATGTTTTTATTAATTACTATTTTTGTCAAAATCTTGTGTTATATATTAGTTAAGTTATTCATATTACATTCAGCAACAGCCATAATTTTTTAATATACCAGAAGCATTTTAGATATTTATGATAATATTGTTTCTAATTTATAGGTAATTATTATTTATTATAAAAATTAATTGTGATATGGTTTCAATTGGGTAATATCTAAAGTCAAGCATATATACAGGGTCATCGGAAAAGGTTGGACACATTTCATATAATCATATGTAAGGGAATAATTACAATACAAACAATTCCTTCGTTGTGTAATGTACAATTAATAGAATTTTACCTTAATAAGTTTCAATATGAGCACTGTTGGTTGCTCTACACATATCAAGTCGATAATCAATCTCTAACCAGGTGTTACGGAGCATGTCTGGCATCACTGTGACAATTGCATCGACAATTCTTTCCCTTAAATTTGTCGAGTTCCATACTTTTACACTGTAAACAATGTTCTTGACGTAACCCCAGATTTGTACTCCGCTAACCACAACACACATTGAGCTTTCTCCTGAACAGTTGACATTGCACTGATGGAAAGCCAAATGAAGACTTCTTCCACCTTGCATCACTTCTGCGCAACATTCCATGTCACGGTTGCGTACCAGTTACATTTAGAAATCTTCGACACTTTCCAAGTTGTTTGAAAAGAATATTATTGCATTTGCTCAATTTCTTTTAGAATTATGAGCTTTTGAAATGTGTCCAACCTTTTTCGATGACCCTGTATTTAATGAGGATAAATTGCATTTTTTATTTAAAAATAATCCTTATTTGAAACATATATTCACAGATACATAGTGGAAAGTAAAAGGGAACTGAATAAATCTTGTGCAAGAAATATAATTGTTAAAAAAAGTTCTTTAGATAGTTTACTTTCAGTTGGTCACTTATTCAAAGTCTCAGACTTGGAAGTATTTTAATGTATGTGTATGAATAAACTGAGCAATACTTATTTCTGTAATTTGTTTTATGTTTTCTAAAACAAGATGTTTTCTTTGCTTTTATGTTTTCTTTGCTGTGTGATTTTAAATTAAGCTGGGTAACAATGTTACTGAAAAAATGTCTGTCTTGTAATGTGGAATAATTATATATATATATATATATATATATATATATGTGTGTGTGTGTGTGTGTATGTATGTATGTACATATCTATTTTCTCATGAAAATAATTTTCTCTTTTTTTAATATTTAGGTATTTTAACAATAGATTAAACATCATTTGCGAGTTTGTACCTCAGTTGATCTTTTTAATGGCCATATTTGGTTATCTAGTTATTCTCATATTTTCTAAGTGGACCAACTACGATGCTACCATGGCTAGTTGTGCTCCTAGTCTTCTTATCATGCTTATTAACATGTTCCTGTTCAAGTATCCAACGGAGCCATGCTATCTACGAAATATGTATGCTGGTCAAGTAAGTGTTATGTTATTGTGAAACGTGCTTGAATTATTACATACATTTTATACATTTAGATTACTTTAGGACCAAGGTGTAAAAGAAATCCAGTTTGATATCATCCCCTTCACAAAGATTTTTACAATATGTTTCATACAGTTCAGTGCCAGAAGATAGTTGGCTGGTTGAGAGTGCTATGGTCATTTTTTGCTACATGAATACTAAGTCCAGGACCTGGTGCTTAAAGCCAATTCCAAATGGCTACAAACATCTATGCCAATAGTGGGCCTCGAACTCGCCCACTATTGGTGAGTTCGAGGCCACGAGGTCTCTGGTATTGGATGCCAGCCAATGTCATAAGAAATATATTTGGTTATTCATTTGTACTGAATGGGGGGGGGGGGAATATATAAAACCAGAACTAGTTATTTTTATTTTTGTGTAATTTCATTATGTATTTGATTCTTGTTTACTTCTTGTTGGTGTGATTGTAAAGTACTTGAAAGGATTTGGTTTAGAGTGCTATGGTAATTTTTTGCTTCACAAGGGCTAATTAGGCCAGGACCTACTGCTTAAAGCTGATTCCGAACGGCTACAAACGTCCATATCAACAGTGGGATTCGAACCCACAGACTCTGGTTCCGAAAGCCAGCACCCTAGTCATTCGGCCATTGTCCAGTACTTGAAAGGGGTACTAAATTTCATTTAAAGAAGAGAGACAAATTAGTATTTTGGGTTCAATGGGATATCTCAAACATTTAAATCTTGAGATTGATCGACTGAAATTCAAATTTAATTTCAACTAGAAGTGTATGTAGCTATACTTTAGAATCACAATACTCTTGTGTTTATCAATTAATCTTTAATTTAACACATTATTGGCTAGAGCTGTTAATCTGTATTTCTCGTTTTTGAAGTATTTATGCAGGGAGATGGTAATTTATTTCATCTACACTTCCTGCGTTAGCATGCTACAATTTCCAGTAGTCTGTGGAAATTTAGGCTATAAATACTTAAAGGTATACAGTGCACAGTCTTAAAATAAATGTTTTCTTTTATTCTTTTTCCAAAATATGCCTTAATATAGAGCAGTAATTCTTGATATTGAATGATAGGACTTGTGATTTAACTGTGATATATTAATTAAAATACTTTTCTTGAAAAATCTAGATTGCTGAGAGCAGAGTTATAAAATTTATTCAGTGTGTTTGAGATACTAAAATTTACTCAAATCTATTGCTGAGAATTAGCTTGATGGATATAATGAGGTTCAGACTCATTAGATGCAGCCCTCTCCTCCATTAGAAATTTTGTTGGGTCAGCAGATAATTGTTACATCACATTATTAAAATTAAAATAATTATAATTAGTGATAAAAATTATTTCCTGAAAATTTGGAAAAGTCATTTTTAAAAGTAATGTGGATATTATTATATTTAAAAGTTGAAGAGAAAAGTACTTTGAGTGGCAAATAAAAATATTCTTATACTGTACATTGTTATATGTACTGGAGCTTCTTTCACTTGCTTGTATAGGCTAAATATTATGTAGCTAGTGATTTGTAGTGTTTTGTCATTGTTCTCTTAAAATAAATTTCAGTATTAGTTCATTTCAAGATAATTAGTATGCATAAGTATAAATGAGTTAAAATTAGGCTTACATAAGTATGAATGTTTTTTTTTTTGGGGGGGGGGGCTAGTACTGTTAAAGGGATGCTAAAAGTATTTTGCAGTTGCTTTTTGTGTCATATAATGCCTTGTGCTAACAATGTTTATCTTTGTTTCTATTTTTCTAGGCAGGGTTTCAAGGTTTGCTTGTTGTGATTGCTGTGTTGTGTATTCCGTGGATGCTTATTGCAAAGCCATACATGCTTCGTCGACAATGGCGTATGAGACCAACTTTGGTGAGTCATTTTATTTTGCTCAAAATTTTTTTGTAAACTTCATGGAATTTTATTTTTAATGTATTATTATAATGATACATGAAAATCTCCAAACAACATGATAACAACTATTTAAGTATGTCTTTAAAATTCATGTTTTTAACAATTTCAACATTATTTATAGAGTTAGTAAATTAGGGTGATAACAGAACCTGAAAATCAGGAGATATTGGGAATTGTCAGAGAATTTCCCCAAACCAAAAATATATGGAATTTTATTTTAAAAAAATTTCAAGTTCGAGAACTTTTAATAAACTATAATACTCCAAAATAAAATTTCTTAATTTTTGTCATCTTTAATTTCATAAATATATTCTACTTTTTAAATTGCCTTTTCTGTTTTTGAATGATATTGGACAGGTTTAAGAGAAATCCAGTAACTCATGGTGTGTATTCTAAATTTCCCCTCCTTTTTACACGTATTTTATTAAATAATGTCATACTCAAATGTTTGTACTTTGTGATGAATTTTGTGAAATAACATTTAATACCATAAAATTAAGCTAAATCTTTGGGGATTGAAGTTAATATTAAATATTTTAAATTGAAAACACAATTTTATATTCATAAATTCTAATAAGGTAAATATGAAAGAAAACCTGCTTTATTTTTTCTCTAACCCTCATAACTTCTTTAAATATTCCATTTGGTATTTATTTATAGGTTTCCTTTATCTTCTATCCTTATTGAACATTAGTATCACACAGTAGATTGTTTGTGGTCTACCAAAAGACTTTTGCAACAAAAAATATTAGTGTGTTTTGTCAGCAGATTTAAATAACTAGATTAAAATGATCTCAATTTTTTAAATTAGTAATACAGTGATGGTCTCATCCAAACTTATTAGTGAAGGAAATTTTGGGTGAAAGGCAAAATTGTGTGTTATGCTGTAAAACAGAAATCAATATTCCAATGATTCTGCTGATTTCGATGATTTTACTCTCTATATCTAACTCTCTAAATTTGTATTAAGACAAATTCCATCTTATGATTAACTACTGATAGTGATTTATTATTTTCTAATGCTAAAACAAGTAATTTTAAATTTTGGTATCAAAATTTTCAATGCAAAATTCTTACTTTGCAGCTGCAAAGTACAATTTATCCTACTCCAAAATAGATTTTGAAGTACCGTCAACTGAGGTAACTTTGTCCCATTTTTCATGTTTATTTCACAGGAAAAGCAAATAATAGTTGTAAACTAATTAAAATTTGATATGGTAAGTGGTTTATATTATTTTATTTAACTGTAATATAAACCATTGTTAAAGTATACATACAAACTTTAAACAATTTTTAAATTTTTAAAATTTTTGGTCTTGAATTTGGGCAACTTTGGCCAAGCTCTTGAAAACCAAGCATTTGAATTGTTGAGATAGCTTAGGCCAATGTTAGACCATGTACAAGTATTGCCAAATTATCTATCAATAATATCTTATCTAATCAGAGTTAATCTCAAGCTTAATTTGGAAAAAAATCAATAAATCAATATTTTTTCTATGCAAAACTGATTTTACTTTTAAATTACAAGTGTAATTTTCAAAGAAAAGAAAATAATGGATAAACAGTAAACAGTAATTTAAGTCTTATATCTTTTTATGAACTGATAGTCCAAACTATGGAGAAGAAAAATAATCCAGTTCTGGAAAAATAAACTGATTCCTCTTTAACTCGATTTTTGGAGGATTGATTTTCCTGCACACTTCTTCCCACTCATAATTTATACAGTCTTGTTTTTTTGGCCAACACCGAAATTTGAGTTTTCTTTTCATACATTCAACAGTCGGTGGATATTGTTAAACTTAAAATCTTTCCAGGATATTTAACACCATCGTGCTTCACAATAACAAAATCAACTATAGCATACATGTACAAATTCAGAGATGGTAGTTTTCTGTGTTTGAGATTTACTTGCTTGTTTGTAATGTTTTGTTTATTACTTTCTGACGATCTGGAGCATTTTCATTTTTGCCTTTTTGAAACTGGACCCTTTGTAGAAGTAGGAGTAGTTAGAGTAACTTTGGCCGAACTGCCATGTTGAGCAAAAGTTACCCCAAGACCTGGGACAAAGTTTGCCTAATGTAGTAAATATTCATTAGTTGGCAAACCACAAAATAAATCAAGATAATAACAGTGAAAGTAGTTGAAACAATTAATAATAAACCGAGGCAATTCGCTTACCTGCTCTGAATCACATACTCTATCGCATTTACAAGGAAAAGTTGGAAGACAACAACAATATACGTTTTAGTGATACCAAAGAGGAGCAGCACTGTAGTTGTGATAAATTGAGGAACTACAAGACAAAACTATGAGAAAGTCAAGGCAGTACTGCCACCCATTGGCCCATGCAATAAATAAGTGATAATCACTCTCCTTTGTCTAGATATAGCACATGCAATCTTTTTTTGTTTGTTGGGCCAAAGTTACCCCTGTTGACAGTACTTGAACCCATGACAGTTCTTAGATTATTTTTCATAACGCCTAAAATTTTGAATATATCATATAATTTATATGAGAAGGACCCCTTGCCCATAATTGTTTGGCTGCTTTGGAGGTGCAGTATTACAAAATACTGCATTTTGCTACCCTTGAGAAAAATCCAAATTCAAAATTATAATATTTATATTAATTGTTGATTTTTAGATGAGTGGCAACGAAATTAAACCTGGAGAAGATGGCTATGTAGAAGGTGATGGTGTTGTAAAGGAAACTCCACCACCGGAGCAGACAGTACCCCAAAAATTTGACCTTGTAGATATTTCCATAAACCAAGCGATACATACAATTGAGTATTGTCTGGGATCGATATCACACACCGCATCATATCTTCGACTGTGGGCACTGAGTTTAGCTCATGCACGTAAGTATTCTACCTGCATATACCTGATTTAGTTGATAAGTTAAGATTTGCATGTAAAAAAGTCATTATAGGGATCTGATACAATACTTGTTTGCAGAAACTCTCTTTCTCTCTATGTATTAAGCTATCTCTATCTCTGTATTGTAGTGATTCATGTAATGTCAGCTGGATTGCCTCATCAGCAATAGCACAAGTCTTTCCACAACACACATAAAATAGATTTATTTGCAGTGGAATAAACATCAAATAGAACTGGTTCCCACTGAACCATACAATTATAGTAGCAAAAGAGATATGCCTGATCTCATCACCTCCTCACTCTCTTCTCTGTAGGAGGTGGCATTGACATTCTCACTTCACAACAGCACAATTTCATCACCAGTCGCCACACATATATATGCATACTCATATATGTATTATACTTATGTACAGGAGTATAAAATATCCTAGCATTTACAAGTTTTAAGAATTGCTTTGTATGCAGTTTTTCTGGGGATTTCCTGATGGTAGTTTTCTGAATTTCAAGGTTATTTCCAAAGTAAGGTAATCATATTTATGTTTTATAAATGAAGTATGAAAATTAAAAGCAATTCAAGAAATGATTACCAAGTCTAATATTTTCAAACAAGTATTCAGTGATTTAATACACATGCTATTACTGTATGTTTAAAAATTTTGTTCAGTCAATCATTTGCTGAATCCTGTCAAAATCCCTGTACCTTAATGTAGTAACATCTGCAGAAATACACATAGATGTAGCGCCAAGAGGGCACATGCCCCCCTAACTTAACTTGAAATAAATTCAAACATTAATAGATGTTCAGTTAAAATCAGAAAATTCTAGAAAACTTTTCAGAAAGTTGATTTTTTCCCACTTTTTCAAATTTTAAAACTAAAGATTCTGATTATATCTTTAGCCTTAACATAGTTTTTAACAGTGATAATGAAACTTCGATGCTTTTTTTTCCTCCTCATTTTATTTATATTATATTTATTTTTCTCATTGTATAACTTTTGAATAATACTCAAACATCAATTCTATTGTTATTCAATATAAAAAAATCATATTTTATATTCTAAGGACCATCCGGCAGTCAATGCACTGAGGAGAGTTGTAACTGAAATCAATTCGTGCCCCCCCCTCCCCCCCCCCAAAAAAAAACCCCCAAAAAGTTAGAAGCACACTACGCCTATGGAAATACATGATGTATTTGTCTATTTGAAATGAAAAGTTTCAGCATTTATATGTTTTTCACCTGAAAGATTGAGTTAATAAAAATATTATTAAGTCAGCAATTAATACATGCATGTGTGAGAGAGAAATGTGCAATTCCATAACAATAAATATATGTTAATTTTTGTAACTTAAACAATTACAAAAAATATTGTTTTCCATAACCATTGTAAAAATGTAAATTAAACTTTTCAGCCATGTCAGTTCTTTCAAAAATGTAGATCAGTTACTTATCCTATTGAATTTTTTTTTTCTTCTTTCACCAGATAAATAAAATTTCAAGTTGGTCTGAAATGTAAGATTTGTTATTTCATCTTCACTTAACATTGAGTGTATTGATAAAACCTCTTGATTAATTGTAGCTATTTGAGATAAATGATTGGATTAAAATGAGTTCCCCAAGAGAGAATGTAATATATGGAGGGCTCAGAGTTAATGTGAGACAAGTCCATGAAAGTTAGTCCTGAGAAAACAAAGTAAAATAATATAAACAAATCAACTAACAAAAAAATTAAAAAGTGAGCATAGACTGCCAAACAAGTTAACTTAAAACCTACCCTACCAATGAAAACATAAAACTTTTCAATAAAAGATTGCGGAGTATCTTCATATTGAAAATGGACAAATATAACTAAAATAAATAATCCAACAGAGCTAGATAAATATAAGAAGAATGCAGACAAAAAACAAACAGAAATCGAGCACTCAGGGCTCCACGCACCAGAGGCAAGATTCTGTAGTAGTGTCGGAACTGAACCAGAATTCGAGGTAACCGTCTGGTCTCGTCATCAGAGAGCCTAACCAAATCAGTTACTTCAAGGGGAACTTTCTGAATAGGATGCAGGTATAACCAAAAGACATCCCAAGGCCCCGAGATCCCCATTGAAACATTTGAAAAAGACACAACTTACAGTAAGGGCTCAACGCACCATACATGCAAGTACACATACAATCCTAATGAAAAGCCAAAGATGTATACATACCCTAATACCATAGGTATTAGGGTATATACATACCCATAACCATCGCCATAACCGTCTCCTATGGTATTGTTTCTGTGGAGTATACCTTTCTTCATCAACAAGAGTATATGATATTGTTACATGCATGAACTAAACTGATATATAACCATGTATTGCTTCTTTTTAATTTTATTAAAATTGATTAAGCCAAAAAAATTTTAATATAATATTAACATTCTCTTTAGAACTGTCTGAAGTGTTATGGAATATGGTGCTCCGTATTGGGCTTTCTGGAAGCGGTGGTGTGGTTCTATACCTTGCTTTTGCAGCTTGGGCAGTTCTGACAATTGGTGTGTTACTCGTAATGGAAGGCTTGTCTGCTTTTCTCCATGCATTACGTCTTCATTGGTAAGGAATTAATTTTCTACTTAAACAAAAAGTTTTATATCATAATATTATCGAAAAATTACCTTTATTAATGTTGTCCTAGAGTTGATATTATACAGGGTATGTATTTTGTATGAAAGCTTAGGAGAAAAGATTTTACATCTAGCATTTAGATATTATTGCGGGCCCAGTGTAACCTATTGGTAACTTATTAGGCTTTGGACTTCTGTGTCTAGACTGGATATTGGCACGTTAAATCTGTAGACAAGAAAGTCCCTCTTTAAGGTCAGTGGGAAAGGAAGGTTTGATCCCTCCAGATGTCACTCCTCGGTTGCTCAGTCAAAAATGTGGTGGTACCTGGCTAAGTTGGACTCTGACCTTTGTGGTGCCATTAGAAACTGTAGCTGCATTCCTGTGCCTGACATCTTCCTATGGACCTTGTCTTGAATGTTCCGACCTGGGGGCATAAGTCACAACACAGATATTATTAAGGAAATAATGAATTTGGCTATGGCTTAACTCTGTAAAGATAACCTACCACTTAGTTAAGACTTCATCAGTGGATTGCTTTTAAATAGGAAAAAGGAGATATTTATCTTATAAATTTGGAAATTTTTAGAACACCTAGCTGATGTCATAACAGTTACAAAGCTTTTTTTAAAAAGTGTGACAGATGTGTATTCTGAGGAGATCAACCAAGCACCCCACATTTACTGTAGCTTATTTTATTGAGCAACACCCAATAAGTGAACAAACACTATGATAGGGCAGCACAGAAACCTACAAAGTTTAGCCAGGATTTGAATCTGGGCCCACATAGTGGAATCTTGCTTCACTAGCCAACAGAAAAATGTGAGACAGTTATTGAGTCTGAATATATAACTTAACCCTTGCGTCAGCTCATCTGTCTTTATACTGTTCCCCAGCTCATTGGTCTCACAGACCGCCATGCTATAAAATTAGGAAATTTTCCTATTTTTATAAGTTTTTCGCAGTTATAAGTCATTAATGCAAAACTACTGCCACCTCTCATTCTTGAAAAGGGTAAATAAAAAATAGATTATTCAACAAAAATTTCAGAATCCGATTCCTCAATCTGTGATAGTGCGAGAGAGACAAAATGTCTGGTTCGTTGTGAAACAGGAGGAATTCTTCCAGCCATGCTAGCTATAACAATAAAACAAAGATCTTAGAAATAGAATGCATGCAGACTGGCAGATAATTAATACAGTTCAAGGCTTATCGGTCATACAGACTGGCAAAAATGTAAATCAGTTCAAGGCTCATCGGTCCAAAAGACTATGTTTTACAAAGATTAAATTTACCAACAAGCTACGAGCTGGCGAAAATCTCCGATGTGTTGTACTTGAAGGTCAGGACCCGACTAAGGAAGTCACGAACCCTCAACAGTTTGATCACCCCCACTAAAACCCCACCCTTCAGAATAGGTGCAACAGCGGTCTCCTAGACCGATGAGTTGACATAAGAGTTAAAACAACTTTTAATCTTCATTGGTAAGCATTCTGCTTTGAAATGACATCATTGACAAAGTTATTTAGCTTGTAATTTATTTTTCCCATTAAAATTGAATTGAATGAAATGTATACAATCCTAATACTATATAAATTATATTTTTGAAGTTCAGAATAATTGATTTTAGAGCATACATTATTACATAGAATATTTATACTAAATATTGAAATGAATTTTATTTTCCCCATCACATTGAATATCTATTAAAAAATTAGCTGAAATACATTGAGAGACATACTCATTGCTTAGCTAAATTTATTCTTCTATCATTTGATAGAAGATAGGACACTACTTTACTTAACATATTAAATCCCATGTTAGATAGAAAAACATGTGGTTTGAAGGTTAATGACACATTCTTTGGGAATTCTTGTATAATTCCATCAGTATATGATAGTTTGAGTCTGGTGAGGTAGTAATTAATTTTACAAAATTTTATTTGTGCTTTCCATGAGGAAATTAGTTTTTTAAGGTTTAATGCTTATTTCTTGGTATTGCTAATTTTGATTTTATAAATCGATTTTAGATTTTTAGGAATATATCGAGTGAAATTTTTTTCTATAGCAACCGATACTTAATTTATTATGAATTCTGGCTGCATGTTATATGCAAAATTAATAAATAAATGTGCATGTATGTATATATGCGTGTATATATACATGTGTATATATACATATAAAGCATGAATACATGTGCATGTGTGTAGATATAAAGAGGGGCATGACCCAGGGTAATATACAAATATAAATGTGCTGTGTATCATATTTCAAAAAAATTTTGATATATTTATTGAATGTGCACATATCAGTTTCTAGGAATAATCCTGAATTATACTCATAATTCAGAATTATTCATAGAAACTGATAACAAATTTTTTATTTATGTATCTTTTCTGTAGGGTGGAATTTCAGAGTAAGTTCTATGGAGGCATGGGATACATGTTCGTTCCATTCTCCTTTGATACAATACTTTTAGCAGCTGGAGCAGAAGAATAAATTGTGCAATTAAATTATTAAAATTACTGAAATACATGTATCATCAAATTTTTGTTAATGATGCTACTTACATGAATCACTTAAAGCATCTGGTGTTGCCAAAAGTTTTGAACTTTTTAATCAGTTTGATTTGCCGTAGTAATATCGTGAATATCAATTCTTTTGATGAACTGTTCCAAGAGATCTGATTTTGTTGATCTGCATATCTAAACCCTGTTTGGTGTAACTTGTAAAACTTTGTTGTAAGTGCAAATATTTTTATTCAAATACTACTATACCTTGAAATTTAGTTTGTTAAATTATTATTATGCATGATGTGGCAAAATGTTACTACTGCCCCTTTAAATTAGATTATGGACTATAAGGATTAATAAAGCTATTTCCTGAAGACATTTCATTTTTTAAACAGGTTATATTTATTCTTTTAACTGTCATAAATATGGATTTGAAGGGGCCCCTGAGTTGTTGTTAATACAAAATGTATTGGTGAAGAATATGGTGGTAAAAAAAGTACATGAAGATTTAAAACAAAACATAATTACATCTAAACTTCCCACAAATATCAGTGAGATAGGAGAAATACGTATTACAATGATGTAATACATGGTGTTATTGTGTCTGATGTTAGATGGCTAGCCACAATAGAAATTTTCAGATTCGTTTATTCTTTTAGTAAGGTTAATTATGTATCATTTATAGTTATGACTAATTACTCAATAGCTCATTAAATTAGAATGTAATTGATTAAGTTTCGCCATTTAAAAAAAAAACTGTAAAAGATTTTTTGTTAATTGTTAGGAAATAATGATAGCTTGTGATTATCATGACAATAAAATGAGAAAAATGCACATTTTCTTTAGATTTATTTTTTACTTCCTTATCATAATTATTAGCATTTGTTCATAAGTTTTTCTTTCAAAGCTCAACCTCGTGGTTTCTTTACTTTTATTTTTTTATTTTTAAGTCTATACATTGTTTTTAATAGTTGCCATTGATGTGTTCATTTTTTTTTCTTCTTTTAAAATGCATATTTTGTCTTATTTTTAAACTTCTCTTTCAATACGTGTTTCAAGTTATGAAAGATAACAGATGCATTTTAAGGGGCTGTTTCTAGAAATGTTTTCAAGAGTTCCTCATTTTGTTTTCATACATTGACATAGTCAAAGAAATGCTGTGAAAAATAGTATGTTATTTATCTTCGTTTGAAATTTGTATATTTTTTAAAATTCAAACTGCTATGTATAGTGGTTAAATCATAATGAAATCTATAGCAATAATTTTAAATGCAGGTTATAGCCAAATTTTCTCTTATTAATATTACATTTTATTATTATCGCAACTCACATAAGAACTCTGAAAATTGTTTTCATTGCTTGACATAAGTTTTGATTTTTTATTAAACATTAATTTTTGTTTGAAAAATCGAGACTTTCTCAAAATTTCATTTCCAATGTACAAGACATCCAGTACTAGTTAGTATACAACAAATACAGTCAAGTTAGATGACAAGATTATTTGATGGATGTTTAGTTTGACATTTTTAATTATTTAAGAGATTTTGTAGCCTTAATGTATTGAGTTGCCAAATATAATTGTTTAATTCGTTTTTGTCTGTATATATGTAAATGTTTATTATTTATTTTCATTTAAATACTTTTGAACATGTTTTGATATAAGCTTGCTTTTAGATTATAAAAATGCTCTGATATACCAATAACTTGTAAAATTTTTGAATAGTGTAGCTTTTCAAATATGTTTGATGTATAGCAATATTTTAATTTAAAGTGTCTGTATAAATTCCACTGTTAATTGTGAATAAATGTTAATACAAATTTGTGTTGAATTCGTTGTCATATTTGTATCTCATTTTTACACTTTCTGAATACAGTATAGCTGTGAGTACAGTTTTATGGCTAATATCTTTAAAACGAAAACCTTTTACATTTTCTTCTATTGATTTGTCAGATGAAGGGACATAGAATGTTATTTTTAATTTAAATCTAAACTTATATTCTTTTAAAATATGAATATGCCATCTACCCAGTCAAAGTTGAAAAAGAATTTTTGGAGTACCAATACATTTGTTATAATTTTTAACAAAGTTTTGATCACTATCGCAAAATAAATAAACCAATATGGTATAAGAGGATAAATGAACTTTTCTCCTCAAGACAAAAGTCATGGGGTATTCTAACATAAGTATATATATTGACTGACTGACTATTAGTAGAGGCCATCTTATTAAGTTTTTTAATGCTCGTTACATATCTTCTCAACTATTTAGATCTCCCTGCAGTAAATAATGGTGTTATATATCTCATTATGTTGTGTTTTCAGTTATTATAGGCTCGTAATTTTTTTAAAGTAACATTAAATTCTAGTTCTTTTTTCTTTTTGTTCCATTCAACAAACTGTATGATGGCCAAATGACTAGAGTATTGGTTTGCAGAATCAGAATATGGGAGTTTAAATCCTGAAGTAGACATGGATATGTAGTTCAGTTTAAGACTGTGAGTTCTGGTCTGGAAAGCATAATCTACCACCGAACCGCCCTAAGGCATCCAGTTTCTAATGACATATCTCCACAACAGCACCCTGAGGAAGAACCTCATTCAAACACCCAATTCGTGTCTGGATATCCACCACACCAAACTAACTGATAAAGCTCAAGGCAAAATTAATGTTGCGGTACAATTTTATCTTACCAAAATTTAGCCTAGCACTCAACAGTAACCACCATACCACGACCCATCAAGGTCATGACAATCTTGTTTGGAATTATTAGTACAAATTATAATACAAACATTTTAAATAGAGATACAAAGATATGTACTGGTAAGTCTTCATGTTGCAAAACATGACCATAGTAGTCCAACCCAAGCAACATTACAAACTCTTAAAAATTAAATTTTTTTATTTTTTATTCTATACTCACATGAGACAGTGACCATATGGTATTTAGCTCTCTAATAATATCTAGCATATAAGGAGGCAGTTGAAACACAAATTGTTTTAAGCAATAGTGTCTATTGTACAAGTAATATACAAATGGGATCCAGTAAATAAAAAGGATATCTAAAAATTGCCAAGAAAACAACTGAAATGAAAATGAATAAATAAAAAGGAAAAAAAAAATTGTTGAGGACACTTTCAAGACTGTGCAAATTATGTTAATATTGTAAATAGCAATGTTAATTTTAAATATTAAGATTTGTAAGCTATTGATACCGAAGGATATACAGATTTTAATCTCTCCCTTTCAAAATAGATCTTCTTTAAGGGCAAAATTGGAACTCTTATTCTGTCTGAAATATACATAGAAATGGTAATTCTTACAGAATATAATTTCATCATGTTTTGAAAATGACCTAGTCATTTTTAATTTAGAAAATTCATAGTAAGTTGTTGAGGTTAGAGAGGTTAGGTCCTATTGGATAGTATACTCTCTGAGGAATACTCATAAGACAACATTATATAATTCTTATGTGTGACAAGTCAAATTATACATTTCATTCAATACTCTGAAATAAAACATGATAAAAAAAAATAATAGACTTGTCTTAAAAATTGGATGTTGCTGCTTATCCATGATAATTATCACAGGTTAGAGTAAATGAAAACAAATTTTATTAATTTAAAAATAATACAACAGAAAATATTTTATAGATCATTGTCTTAATCACAACAGAAATAGCAAGAGTAACAAATATTTTTAATAATCTTCCCATTATAATTTATTAAGTACATTTTATTAATTGAATTTACATGTAAATCAATAATACACAAGAATGTAAATATCACATCAATAATCATTAAAAAACTAAAACACAGGAGGAAAATAAAATTATTCCTCATATATAATTACTTATATTTATAAAATTTTTTTGAAACTACATTTTAATGCAAAAAATAATCAAAAGAAAATGAAACACAGGAATGCTAATCAATTGAAATACTGCTGCTGAAGTCATCTAGAATATTTATACCTGATTAATAATCATTTGAATCATATCTAATGAATCAATATTCTATGAATATTGGATAATTATAATCATTAACTTTGTTAGAATATTATTTACCAGCACCACCAGCATAAGTAATGTAACATACAAACACTCAAAAAAAAAAAATAATAATAAAAGATATTTATATAATTGTTTAAAAGTAAAAAATAATATTAGGAAGTTAATTGACCATTTACTTTAAGCTCAACTTCAGCTGAATAATAACAATTAGCTTTTATACACATTACTGAAACTTGATTTTTAAGGAAAAATAATTTTAAAATAGTAAATTACAGGCTGCCCTTTGGCAGTTTTTGAGTATTATTAATAAAAGATAAGTACACAGAGGTAAAAAGTGATACAATTGTAGATGAATATTTGTACACGTTTGATATCACTGTGCGACCAACTATACATGTCTGTGAGAACTGGGCTATGAACATGACTATGATCTCCAAGTTTTTCTAACTGTTTTATTTCTATCTGTCAAAAAAATCAAATGATATTGTAAAAATATAATTTGGAAGGTACCATTAAAACTAATACAGAATAATTTCAGAAATGTCATATTTTTCAAAATAGTCTTCATTTCATTGTTAAGAAAGGTAGGAAGAAAAAAGAAATAAGCCTACAGAGAGAAACTACCTATAAATAGCTTTGATTTAAATCCTATAAATTGCAGAAAAATGTTGAATTTTCCATAATCTGCTATTTTTCCACATAATTTTATATAACTGCCAAATATTTTTATTTTCATTCTGCATATTCCCCCACTTTAATTTGAGTAATCATTGAACTATCATCCATTTAGACCTGCCCACATAGTGTAGTGGTTAATGTTCTGAGTTGCCATGCAGTGGACTTAGGTTCAAATCCCGAATAAGGCCTGGTCATTTCCACATTTTCCTCTTCATAGAGTGCAATGATGGCACTCTATGAAGAGCACTTATTATGAGAGCACTCACATATATGGTGCTCTCATAATAAAGTAGCCAGTAAATTGTGGGGAATAACAAAAGGCGATGTCTCATGACAAAGTGCCTCCGAATTAGAAAAAAGAAAGAATAAAAATAATAATCCATTTTGGTAAACATTCGTGTGTAGGTGACAATGGGCAACTGATTAAATAAATATGGCAGATATTACACTATGTTGTAAGTGTCGAGTACTGTAAATCCCTGATATGAAGAAAATATAACAGTAAAAAATGTTTAGTTCATTGTAGAACACTCTACTTCTCTTTGAAACAAATGGGAGTGTATTCATGAGGCATACAACAAGGGACTCAAGTCTGCAGTCCAAATTATGAAAGCTGTAGGGAAAATAAAGTCAAAAAGTTATATTTAATTTCTGCAAGAAAACATCAACAAAAACAAATTTGGACACTTCTCACAGAAGAAACAAGAAAGAGTGTGGGCTTAAGTTTTGAAATTGTGGTTTGAACTTCATAAACACTACTTAAGTTTCTAACAGGGATCAGAGCTCAAACTGTATACTCATGACAACACAGTTTTCAAAAGTACTTAGGAATGGATGTCTGTGTTTGTAAGACTTGTTCACTGTATATAAAGAATACATACAGGAATGTAAACAGTTCTTGATCTCATAGAATTCTGGAATTTGGAAACAGTCTGCAAGAAAATTACAAGGCTGGAACAACACTAGGTGCTTTGGATGCAACCTAGTTTCACAGACTGCAAAATAATGGTATAAAATAATGATGAATGTGTACAAAGCAAAGGCAAAATGTTTTTCCAGCTGCTTGACAAACAGCTCTGTATTTTAGCAACTGTAATCATAATAACCGTGATGATTACTATTGCAGATATAGTCTCTGTTATTTTTAATCATAGCTAAAAAGCTAATAGAGATTTGTCTTACAGATATTCCATTCAAAGAGAATGTTTTTGAATGCAGGTATACTACAGTACATTTTTTCCTAGGTCGATATACACTGTAAATTTTAGCTTGCCTTATGAATGCCACATAATTTTAAAAATATTTTTGCATAATTAACATGGTGTTCATCATAATGAATCAGATATAATTTACTGTAAAAAAAATCATATTTACGTATTTATCAAAATATATATATAAACAACACATAAATCAACGCATTTTCACAGAGAGGCTCAGAAAAGATTCATAACTCTGTAGAAAAAAAAATCTTACAAATAGTACCACATACAAGAAATAAATACAATTGTACATAACTACAAAAAATTCAGTATCACTTTAGGTAATACCAAAAAATAAAGCTATCTTTGAAGACAAAAATCTACTTTAGTTGAAATAATAAACATCACATATAAATTAATGGTAAATTTTTAAAATATAATAATAATACTTTAATTTCTATACACATACATACATACAAAAATAACTCATTTATGTTATAATGGGCATTTAAATACTTAAATGCTAGCAAATATTTTTACTGTTTTTTTAACAATCGTAGTAAAATAATTTAAAGTATACTGCCGCTTTGATTTTCATAATTTTTTACTAGGATGCTAACATATAACTCATTACAATACAAATTAAGAACTTTTTTTGAATTCCATAGTCCATATCAGTTCAGAGTCTGTTGTAACACACACTTTATCATCATCATCACTGAACCTATTACTAGTACTTATTAAGCTACCAAACTTCATTTTATCATGGGCTGAAATAAATTAAAATGAATTGCAAAATTATTAAATTTATTACAACACATATTACAGCATATTTCCAGTAATTGATAGTGCTGAATATTTATTTTATAAAAGGAACGTGTTACATGTATTTACTGATTTGTCATTTTAGTAACAATTACATCATTAAATTTGCTGATTTCTACTTAAATATTAACAATACTTAATGTAACTCTCTAATTCATCTTAAGATTACTCTTAATAATGTTCTACTTTTTATATTAAAGATAATTATTTAAGCATATTCATTCAGCATAAATATCTATATATCTATGATCTATATATCTATATACACTTACTATTTCCTCTAACTCAACTGGTATCATAAATACTAAAATGCACAAAATAATCAATTTTGTGCCCTCAAACAAAGAGAAATTGTTAAAGAAATTTTTTAAACTACTTATGCAAACAGAGTGATTTTTTGCAAGCAAGATATAAAAAGTTCAAATAACAAAACAAAACTATATGAAAAGAAAAATTACTTAAGTTCCACTTTAAACCAGTTGTTGTAACATCTTTGCATCCTGCCCCCAATGGAATTAATCCAATGTTGGAATCTCTCATATTATCAGGCACTTTAATTGTATGAGATCCCTAAAAAAATTAATTTGATGAAATATACTTAAATATTTTTAAAAGTAATGTAAACAAGTAATGGAATTCCTTTTTTGGTTTATAAACAACATATGTCATCAATATAGTTAATCAATTAACTGCAACTCCTACATTTTAAAGCCCATATAGATTAATCTAGCTTTGTAGAACTTTCTCTGGTAAACAAAATGTCACACAAGTTTCAGAGCTATCATCAGGACAAAAATTGCCTGTGATAATAGCTGAAAATACCCACAACACTGCTGCTTTAGAAGAAATACTGCTCCTGGAAGCACAAAACATTTTCTCCTTGACCAATGAGAGGAACAAGAACTCCTTCATGCATAATAACTACTCCATTCTGATCAACCCTCAGGGAATTTCCCTGACTATTAAATTTTTATAAAATAAAAAAATTGGTGTCTATGCAAATTGGTGGATAAAAGCTGAATTTGTCAGATATTTAAACAGTGAACTCCATAAGCAGTTATGAAAGTTCACACATTTGATGATAAAACAGATACAAAAAGGGAGGAGAGGTTGTTAACTTAAAATGGGAACAACAGAAGAGCTCTAAAATGCTTTATCTCAACAAATAATCATAATTCAGGTAAAAGAAATGTAGAAACAAAAATACATCACAAAGAGTCTTTCTCTACCAAGTCAGTATTAAATAATTGTCAAATGGTTCCTTAATATTTGGGAAATCAAAAGCACAAATACTGTTTACTTTAGGCAACGCAGTTTTCTAAGTGGAAAAATCCTTGCTAACACATGTAAATGTATTCAAGGGTGGATTGAAAAGCATGACAGTATAATTAAACACCTCACATGGCTAGCATAATATAGTTTTGTATCCTTAATCTGAAAAGCTCATAGTGAGAATAATTTACATTTTTGATTTTAAGTATTTGGAATATGATATTTAGGTTGTCAGAAAGCTAAAAAATATTGACATTTAGAAAAAGCTTTTTCCTTTTTTGATTGATAAAAAAAAATGAAAGAACATAAACTTATCCTGAAAAATTGATCAAATGAGATTAATGGAATAGGAAATGCATCCTTGAGGGATAAAGAAGATACAAGAGTTATACAACTTTTGTTATATTTCTCATAGTAAGACTTGTCTCATAAAAAATATCTTTGTTATAAATGTTATTAATATTTTATCTTTATCATAATATTGGGCAGAAATAAAAGCAATATTCAGACATAAACATATATTGTTAGAGTCCCCCAAAAAGTTCATAATTTTTTTTCTTTGTCCTGAATCAATCATCTCATCTTCCACATTATGCCTAATGGCTAATGACTTAATTACACACACACACACACACACACACATATATATATATATATATACAGTGGTACCTCCAAAAAGCGGACAGTCACGGGACCAAAAGTTTTGTCCGTTATTAGGAGGTGTCCGCTATTGGGGAGGACAACCTTTTTACAAAAAAGTTTTTGCTGTTCTGTTTGAAAATTACGGCTGCAATTTTAATTGAAAAGGAAAAATTAATTAGGCAAGAAAAGAATAACTATTTACTACTTTACCTTTTAAATGTGTGCTAATCCTTTTATCTTGCATTAAATAATCCCAAAATACAATGTATAGTAGCTAAATTATTTTTATTACTGCTGAAAAAAATCTCCTGAAAAAAGTTTGATTTCTCTTTTTTACACAACAAACCTGTTTTTCCAAGATGAATCTTTATAGGATTTAGCTTTGCTAGTCCCTCGGAATCTCCATTGTTCAGAAAGAACTGTTTGAATTGTTTGCTGAATTTCAGTGCTTCCGATTTTGCAGTCTTCCATTGGCGATTCCTCATCATCATCCTCAGAAAAGGCCAGTGCTTCAGTGGTGGCCCGATGAAAGAAATTGGAAACACGCAGGATTTTTTCCTCAATGGATAAATCGGCATCGATCTTAACTTCCTCTGCAACGCTGACATTTGAATCCAAATTGGCTACTAGATCCGCAAGTTCTTTTTTGCTTTTTTCGGTAGTACTGTTAGTTGCCACTTCGCTTGTACTCAAAAATCCCGTCTTTTTAAAACTTTTTTAGAACGCACCCAGGTTCCACTTTTTTAAGGGCTGACATAGTCCAGGAAATTCCATCCAAAACAGATACCGATTTTGCCAACTCTTCGCTGGATTTTCAGGAGATAACCTGTGTCAGAAGCAGATTTCTGTATCGTACTTTAAAGCTGCGGATAATTCTCTGAAAGTGACTGTAGCATTGTCCATAAACAGAATGATTTTTCTCTTTTGATTTTTTTATTTTGTTGTCTAACTCCACCAACCAATCGCTCATTATCTCAGTGGTTATCCACGCTTTCTTATTTGACTTCCATGAAACACTAAATTTTCGCACATTAATGTTCTTGAAACATCTAGGATTCTTAGCTTTTCCAATAACAATTGAAGTTTCAAAGTCTTCATAGCATGTTGCAACGCAGCAAAAGAGTGAGCTGCTCTTTTGAAATTTTCCCGCCACTACATTTTTCACCCTTAAAACATTGTCTTGTCCGGAAGGACGCAGCAAAAGAGGCCAGACTCATCAGCATTGAAAATGTCTCTGTCATCATATCCTTTGCACAAAGATTTAAGCTTACCAATCCAATCTGTTACTTCATTTAAATTTACAGATTTTTCTTTACCACAAATCTATTTAAAAAATATGTTGTGACGTGTCCGGAATTTTTCCATCCATCCATTTGAGGCGTTAAAAGTTTCTAATTTTGTAATGTTTGCCAAAATAATTGAAAGTTTTTCAAAAATACCTGTCCGCTATTCAGAGGGAATAACATGGATTGTCCTATATAAAAGGACTGGGACTCGTAAAAATGTCCATTAATTAGAGGTGTCCGCTATTCGGGAGTGTCCGTTAAGAGAGGTACCACTGTATATATATATAATATATATATATATATATATATATATATATATAATTAAAAAGGAAATCTAAGATATCTTTTTCTTCTGATGTCAATTATACAATTATATTTACAGTACTAAATAAATTATAGAAAACAATAGTAAGGGAAATATCGAAAATTACCTTTGTTAAGAGCCAAGTTAAAGCTTCATCTCCCAGAATAAAAACAGGAATGGAACTCCATTCAGCAGCAAAATATAAAGTATTTAGATTTCCAAATATATGATCAAGACGCTCACCATTTCTTACCACAGAAATAATAGATGAAACCTATTTTTAAGAAACTTAATAACTAAAAATGCTAGAATAACCATGTTAAGAATTCAATAACACAACTTGCAAAACTACAGCCTTTAGGTTTTTATTTTGATATACAGGTTTAAGATATATATATATATATATAATAAAAAAAATTCTTTGTATATATAAAATATACACAAGATTTATATAACTACCATAAAATCTTGAGCATAATACTCACTTTTCTTTTCATATTTTAGTCCACAAAAATGAGGAAGCATATTGCACTCATGTAAAAAAAAAAATGTAGTTTTAAATATTGAATAAACGACAAACAATAAATGAACTGTATTCTAGTGAAAGTGATTAAGACTGATAACTTCACAGTATTGTTTGCTTTGAATTAAAAATTTAAGTTTCTTTTCTACCAAATTTGATGTTTTCATTTATTTTTATTACAAATTTTATTTATGTTAATAAATATTTGTGCAATTTTTAAATAAAACATTGGAAAGTTATGGGTGCATATTGTGAATAAATTTTAATTTTTTCTGAAAATTTTGCACAAAATCAAGCATATGTATTATACATGTGTGCATATTATAGTCAAGATTTTACAGTAATACATAGATAAGGAGGAAGTCATAACTCTAAATTTTAGCTTTTGCTTGTGTCCTAAAAGATTTCATTACGTTATTGTAGAAATAATAATTTTTGAGATACATATTACATAACATTTTGACATTGAACAACATTCATGATATAAATTAATGAATCAAAAATTATTTCAAATTAGTAAGCAATAGAAATATGGAAGTTTTAACAAACATTTTTCAACCTATTTTCTCATCCCCTCCCCCTCCTCTCTCTCAAAACTCCTTGTTTGATTGAAAGTAGTGCTTCCAGCATTTGAAAAAAATAATACTATAATGTTTGAATACATGGGACGACAAAGTATCAATGTAAATCATACAGTGGCAAAGTATCAACAAAAATTTTTCAAAATATTATATCACAGAATATCTTATACATAAGAAAAAATTTAAATATAAACATGCTGACAGTAAAAATTACTTTCTTTTGTGTGTGCTCCAGAAAAAAAAATAAATAAAAGTAGAAAATTTTAAGCACATGTAAGAGAACAAAATATTAATATGTTGGTTATATTCTTATTGGTTTATTGACTTAAAAGAGCCTCAAAAATTTTAAAATTTTAATACAAAGCAAGTGGTTATCATCAATTTTATTTTTTGTTTTCAAATATTTACTCAGAGCATTACAAACTTTTCGGGTGTAAATTAAAATCTTTCAAATAAGAATTACAAATGAGAAAACAAAGACATGACAATAAAGTTTACAATTTATTTGTTTCTATTTTATTTTCAAATATACCTTAGAAAGCAAAAATATCCTTTTATATTATTGTGAAACAAAATGTATTCTACCTCTTGCGTAATAAAAATTTACATCTTAATTCAAATTTTAAAATTAAACAAACGTATCAACAACTTAGTAGAAGCAGTAAAAAAAAAATATGAGACCAACAAAATCTATCAGGAATTTTTATGATTTAGCACACTTCTAAGATGTAGTAGATACTTTGTGAACAAACAAAAACCCATGAAAAATTGATATAAAAAATGTAAAGGGTAAAAATATCTTTTTCAACCATACATATTAGAACATTCCCAAAACAGCAGGGGAATGTTAATCAATAATTTTTAACCTTTCATACTATTAAAATAAATACAATAAATAAATTATAGAACAGATAATTATTTTAAGATTTGAAATGTTTACTGAATGAGGTAGAAGGTAAATTATTATTATTGGTAAAATAAGGAAACCAATTTAAAAGTTCCAACATGCTGAAGTTAAAAATTTGTAGCTGCTATTTTCAACAGGTATGATAAAGCCACACACTAGAAATATTAAGCAGAGGATAGTCTTCTATAGAGTATGGTCAAAGAAGAGGTCAGACATGCTAGAAAATCCAAGAGCCTAGAACACACACATATCAATACAAGCCTCTACTACTCAGCTTCTATTTTCTATATTCATACACAATGCAGCAAAGATTACAACAAATAATTTTGTTATAGAGCTAGTTTTGCAAGAAAACAATATTCTCTCAACAAATAATGACTTTTATTATAGCCCTGAAAAAATGTAGTATTGTAAAGTATGTCAGCATGATAGCGATACCTATTTTTCTGTACAATATTAAAAATATGCATAAAAAAATCAAAGATTGTAAATATTTTGATTTAATTATATTTTAAATTTACTTATTTTTTAAATCTGAACTAAATATGCTATTAAAAAATAAACTGATATTAAAATTACTCTACAACAGCATTATTTTACATCTCCCTAAATAATACCCTAATAAAAAAAAAACATAGTTCTTTTATATGAACTTGAATCAATTCACCAGTTTCAGAAAGTTTTGCATTAAAATATTTTTAAATGTTACAAATTAAATTAACATCAAAATTTTGTATAACGTTTTAATCTTTTCTTATTCTCTGTGCACATCCTTATTTATATGTTCAAAGCATTTATTTAAATTAAAAATAAAAGAGAGAAAAAGCATCTCAGTATAAATAGTTTAGAAATTAGCATGCAGCCTATCAAAAAGCTAATTAATTTAAACATTTTGTGAAAATTTGTGAATCTTTTGGGAATAGTAACAAATTCACACACATATACACATTAAAAAACAAAAACAAAAAAACCTAACCAGTCTTTGTATGCAGTAATTTTGAATAAATTACCTTTATAGTACTTTCAAAGCTCTGAAGGAATTTGATTTTATTTGATGCAGATGACAATTCATAACTCTAAAAAAGGCATACATATAAAAATGACTTCCCATGGTCTCTTATATATTATGAAAGTGATGTGATATCAGATGCAAATTTCAAACTGGTAGAACAAATCCACTAATAGTAAAATCCATGTGTTTTTCTCTGTATAAATACACATGGATTTTTTCAGACATAACCAGGTATTTTTGCCTTGATTTCTGCTCTCCACAATTAAAACTGTAGGCACATTACATAAAACAAACATCTAAAGTTAAAACTGATGCATGGAGAATTTACCTTACAATTATGTTCAGTTATATATTTCAAGATCAACCTCACAGCTTTGGTAAAATCACTTTCATCTTGATCTGGGGTAGGAATTATGCAAGCACCCTGCAAAAATTAAAATGTATGATTATATGTATGTTGTTATTGTCATATGCCACTGGGGCTAACACTATGAGACCCTAGTCCGACAGACATAAGAATAGAAGACAGGAAATAGAAGTGTACTCTTCCATAGAAGAATTTTTATTGACAAACAATGACATTGACAGTAGATGAGAGAAGGTGCAGATTCTTCTTTAGAGATGGGATCCTTCTTTTGCAGGTTGAACACTGACTTTTATAGAAGTCAGAAAGACACATTTGATTTGAACATCTGGTGGTCCTTCCCTCCAAAAAAAATCAAAGATTTGGTTGAATTTCAAGTTTATATTGAACTTATACAAGACAGTGCAGGGAGACACAAGAGATGTAATAATGTTGTTTTGAGATCTTTGACTGAAAAATCTATAAACACTGTATCCCAAATATATATAGCTTTGTGTGTACATTGATCAGTACCAGAATGGCTGATTGTATTAATATGTGAGCAAGCATCATTTGTGTGCTCAACTACCTTTATGCCTAGCTGGAAACATGTAGATTTGTACAGCGTTTGATGGAGAGATTGTAGCAATATAGCCCTTTCTCAGCTGCTTTGCTGCTTAGATGAATTTTTGAAGGTGACCCTCCTCTCTGAGTCAAGAGTGACTCTACATTATTGAATCTAATTAAGACATGAACAAAGTGATAGATGCAAGAGTCTCTTATCTCTAAATAGTTAATGTACAAACAAAAAAGAGGTTATTTTGCAGTAGCTCAAAGGCAGTTGTGGGATCTATGGAAATGAGGAGGTTGATATCTATATATTATATACTAGTGGCCCATCCCGACTTTGTCCGGGTTGAACAAAATATTATACCAATAAATTTCCAGTTGATAGCCAATAAATTGTAAATATTTCTTTACCTTAATAATAACCTAAATAATACCTTAAATTGATATTACGTCAGTTAATAATTAAAATTAATTTTTTAAAAGAAAAAGGCGTGCCGGAGAACAGCTAGGTTCGAACCGCTACCGGAGAGACACCGGTTCGAAGACCCACCACGATAGCACCATGCTAAGGATCGTTGAAATCGGCACAAAAAGTGGTAGAAGACAGTAACGGAAACAATGGAGATTGTTAGGATTAAGCTCCTAACTTTATTTCTACTGATCAGATATACATAATATATAGCCTATGTCCATCTGGAATGATGTAGCTTTCAAACAGTGAAAGAGTTTTTCAAATAGGTGCAGTGGTTCCGGAGATTACCCTCCACGTACAAAATCGCTCTCTCTTTATATATAAGTATAGATATATAGATAGATATTGTAAGAGTTCTCTGATATCTAGAATGAAAGAAAGGGCAGCAGTCTTATAAATGTTCAATTATACTACAATCCTGCAAATAAATAATTTTGCAGCAGTCAGCAGCTACCTAATTTTAATTGTACTCCATTAATGGAAAAACTTTTAAGAGACTCTCTATTTTAATACCAGTTTGAGAAAAACAGTCAGGTTATTGAGTTTTACTTTGTTACAGGTGACAATTGTCTCTCTAAACACATTATTCATAATAAAATTGTTTTGAACCATTTTGCAATTTCTGTGATTTCTCCAAAGAAATGGATTTAGCTCAACTTCTCTAGTGTCATGCTCACCTTTCTATTTCAGTAAAGTAGGAACCAAAAAAGTCTGAAGATGTTATAGTGGTCAAAAACTGCCTCTTTATTATTTGGATTTCAGCTTCAGTTGTGTTTTGTAACACATCACTAGCAATTAAAAAAGGGTATGACTCACACTCACAGATCCTTCCCATAAAAAGATATTTACACAATTTGAAAATACAGCATAAAGAAATAAAAAATATTACATAATTTAAGTTTTTATTTCTAATGTCACAGATTAAAAGACAACTACAGCCAGAAAAAAGCCCAACACAAGAAACACAAAAAATGAAAAAAGGGGGTCGTGAATCCAGAAGTCCCCTGGCCTCCCAGTAACAGTCCACAAGAGAATGTTTAGTCAATGCAGGGCAATGAAACAAATGTTCACAGTCATGACCCCTCCCAAGTCACAGAGTCTGCAGAAAGGACTAGAAACAATCCTTCCATTTTTAGAGACTAGAAACAAAGCTAAAAACAAAGCTTCACTAGAAGCTTTAATAGAAACAAAGCTTCCATTTTTAAAGAGAATTGCCATATCTTACTCTGCACATTCTTTGGCCAAGAAAGCCTTTAAAGAAGTTAAGCACATTGTGTCTCACTCGTAGTTCGGATAATTTCAAAAGGAGATTATCTCTCCAAACCAAGTCATAGGCAAATTTAAAATCAATAAAAACAGCAGATAAAACATGCTCTTTATCCAGAGCATCTTTAACTGTTAAAAAGGGGAACCTGCTGGCTCATTGATTGATATTGACAAAAACCAGCCTGCTCCTCCACAATAAGATTATTCGTTTCTAAGAACCAATTTAACCTCCATACTACAATACATTCCATGACTTTCCCCGGAATACTAGTCAAAGAAATTGGTCTATACCTACATAATTTAAGTAAATTTATGGATTTTCTAAATCTAAATAAATACCTGTTCTCTCACTGAATAGACAAAAATTATGGGATTAACAGTTGCTAACTAAGATTAGTTATTTTACCTTTTCTTTAAAGTATCCTAGAGATTCAGATGAGGCAGAATCAAAATCACCACAAATAATTTCTGGTAATAGCATATTATCATTAAATATTGTTCTCAGGTGATTAATACCACCATCAACAGCAACACGCACAGCAGCTAAAATAACAATAGTTTGATGTAAATCAAAGAAAAGTAGCATATACATTTAATGTTTAATAATTATTAATATTTAATAAGACAAGAGAATATTAAAAAAATTAAAATTAAAAGGACATAGCACAATTAACTATAAAAAGCATATACTAGATGACTTAAACATGAGAAAAAAAATTTATATTTAGATTTTAAAATAAATATATCACAATGTATCAAAATACATTTTAATTAGTATATAATTAATCAACTATTTATTTGATTTTTTAAACTGGTACTTTTATTTTTAAATATTACCAACAAATTATTTTCTTTCTATAACCTAGAATTTCTTTTTGGATAAAGAACCATTCGTATATTAGCAATTACTTAAATAAAAAACTAAACTCACGGCGCAACAGTCCGATGTGGACCACCGCCGGCAGTACCCATCTCTGCTTTCTTGACCGTGGACTTGGGGTGCCGTACAGCATATGTCTCAGTCAGGTGGTCAACCTGACGTGGGACCCCCAGAGTTTAGTTCCCAAGCATGCTTGGTCCTCATTTTATCAACCTACTCAAGAGATGAAAGGCTGAGTCAACCTTTCCCAGTTGCAGGGTCGAACCCTGGACCTGTGGGATGGCAGCTTGACGCTTTTAACCACTATGCCACCGGGATTCAATTACTTATATACATCTTATTAATTAAATAGAGCAATCAGTTGAAGGAAGTCAAAAATAGAGCCTGATTTTTAAAAAAATTTAATGATAACATTTTTCTTTTCAAATTTAAATCTATAAGAAGAAAAAAGTGTAATACAGCATATTGAGCTAAAGTTAAAAACATTAAAAATCTCATGTAATATGCTAGTTAGCATGCAATATGCAATGAAAACACAATAATGTACTTCAATATATTAAAATAATTAGCAACACTATTAAGGAAATAAATTTGTTACCACTGTTCCAATGCAGTTTTAAAAACTTTACATTTTCTTGACTGAGTGGTTGGTTCAAAAGTATGATTGCAGAAGAATTTCCTGGAATAAGACAATACCTTTTCAGAGAAACATGAAAGAAAATGGAAAAACACTTATCAATTTAATAAAAATCTTGAATATATTTTTAATTACAGAACAATTATCATAGACCTATGAACTTATTTGTATGTTATTTTATTCTAAGCTAAGACAAGTGGGTTTCTTTGCTTTAGGGGCATAACCAACTTCAGACCCAATCATTTCAGATACAATACACTCCACTAACCTGACAATAAAAACCTTCAATTATCTTACTAATGACTAGAAAAAACTTTGCCGCCCACATGATGTAGTAGTTAGTGTTCTGAGCTGCCACGCAGTGGGCTTGGGTTCAAATCCCGAATAAGGCTTGGGTGTTTCCACGTCGGCCCCCTCATAGGAAGCAATGCTGGCTCACTTATAGAGTGCTTCCATAATAAAGTAGCCAGTAAATAGTGGTGAATAACAAAAAATGAATGTCTAACGACAAGTACCTCTGCATTAGAATTTTAAAAAAATTATTAGAAAAAGAAACAATAGTGAATAAGATCATGTAAACAAGACTATCAATTTGAAACACATAAGATGACAATTTTATCCAGTGACATTTACCAAAAAAAGAATATTCATATCCATTGTTGTTCAATATTTAATAAATATGAAATAATCATTCAAAACAATATGAAACAACTATGGTCTAAAGCAGGGGTTCCGAACCTTTTTCCTCATCAACCTCTTTTAAAAGAATGATTTTCTTCATTGACCCCCCCCCCCCCCCCCCCAAGATTTTTCTAATATACAGCATACAACATAATTATAATACTAATAATTGCACATAAACCCTTAAAGATAACAATTTGACTAAGAATATGAACAAAAAATTAGAAAAAGTGGTTCATTAGGTTTATGGGAACCATTGTTTAGTCATAATAACTAACATAACGAATATAAATATATATATTTATACATATTAAAACAGATATTATTATATAATAAATTACATTCCTAAAAAATTAAATTAAATTTTAAAACAGAAAAATTTATCATCGATGCCCAACAGACACCTGGAATACTATAGACCCTTTTTAAACTTCCATCGACCCCCAAGGGGTCCACCTTCACCCCGTTGGGAATCCCTGGTCTAAAGCAAGGTGGATGTTTAAACAAATAAAGAAGAAACTAGATTTCATGACAAAATTGAAAGACACTATCATGCTCAATAAGCATAAATCTCGGGAGTCAAAAGCAGAAAATATCTTACTGTATATTTATTATTTTATTAATTTATATATATTTAATATTATAAAGTAACATAATTGACTTTTGATGATAATATCATCAGAGTAGCATCTGTTAAGATATAAATGTACGCATTCATCTTATGTCATACAAATTAAAATACAAAAAAAAAAAAAAAAAAAAAAAATAAACTGGTAAAGAATCAAATCAGCTGATTTTGTTAATATTTCTCAATGTTTTAGTGTAGTTTTAATCTCAGTCACAAGTAGAGGAATAGGTACGAAATTTTCTGGAATAGAGAGAATTTTATTCCACAGCATTTAAATGAAATATTATAGCCTGAGGTACAGAAAACCTGATTCAACTTCACAAGAGGAATTTGAATCAAAATGAATAACAGTCGAGAACATCTGAGAATTAATCAGTATTTTGCTCTGACAGTTTCTCCTTTTGTTTTAAAACTCTAATCCAATGTAGAGTGAAACTAGAAGTAGTTTTAATGAATAATCAGCAATCCCATATATTTTTCACCTAAACAAAAAATACTTTAGATGAGAACTACTGATTTTTGAATATATACTAAAAAATAATTCAAATAATTGTTATTTTAATTATGCTTGTTATAAATAAGACTATGTTTTATTTAAATAACAACGATAAAAAATGACTTAAAACTAATTCTTTTTTAATTTCATTAACATAATATACATAAATTTCAAATACATATTTTAAGAGCCATTTCCTCAATGTATAAACACCAAGGTATGAAAAATGTTTAATTTCATAAATACATATTATGTATTATGTTATATTATCTACTTAATCTATACATCATTTATATCGAATGTAGACATACATAGGAATTCTCTAAATCAAACCATAAAGATATGATTAACCATTAATCAAGAAACAGTCAATCATAAATTCAGTTCTAAAAATTTTCAGTGATTTTTATGATTTATACTTTATTTTTAACATCTCTTCAGTTTTATACAATTAAACCACCAAAAAAAACTAATTTAACAAAAACCAGTTAATATGAAAATTGAACAAAGTTTATTTTACTAAAATAATAAATATGAAAGAAACTACATTGTTAATAAAAATTACAAACCTGCTTTTAAAACTTTTTCTGGATCCCATTCTTTGCACTCAGATGTTGTATTAGAATACATGAGATAAAATGCAAAAATCTGTGGAAATTTAAGCATGTAAATTAACTTAAAAAAACAGTTTTTAGATGAAGAAAATATATAAGAACTATTATCCCAAGGTAAAATGGAAATAAACAGTTGCAAAATCTTAACATATCTAGATAAAGGACAAATCTTAAAACCCAGAAAACTGACACATAGATCTCATTTATCTGAGCAAAAGCTATTAACATATATAATACTCAATAAATAGTTAAGACACATCCAATAGAGGTGAAAAAGGAAGTTCTAACACTTCAAAATGCTATATTTCTTCATCATCAGTTATAAGAAAAAATATAGAATTTGACATTTCTATTATGGTTATGGAGAACAATAAATTAAATTTTTACAAATACCTTTATAGTTAAGTCAATTTTATGCAGTTTGAATGAAATCTGAAATATGTTGCAATGGATGTTTTCAGTGGTATTGTAGAAAGATAAAGGAGTTAACTTTAAACATTTAAAGAATAAAATAAGATAAGAAATAAACTAATGATATCTCAGCTGCTTTTTTTTAAGAGTATTATCACAGTGTTAAAAGTTGAGAAAACTTATGATCAGATTGTAATTGCAGACTTAAAAGGAAATTAGATTATAGAAAGATAATTACCCCATTCCATAAATACTAAACTACAGCAATGTTAATTATTTGACCAAAATAAACTATTACTATTGAAAGAAGCTTTACAAAAAATAGTCACCACTACTAGTGAATATAATCTGGGAATAGAAATAATAAAAATTCCTTATTAATGACAGTAAAAAATGACTATTTAAATTCTGAAAACAAAAATTGTTTTTATTAGGAGAAGAGAACACTTACAATGTCAAGCAAATGGACTTTGATACCATTTGCTTACCTTGCAAACCAATTTGCCTACCTTGGCTTATTATGTTAGCATTCTCTTTCTCTCCTCCTTAGCATAAGAGCTGTTTTTGTTTTCAATATTTGAATTTTTTTTTTTTACTGTCATAAACAGGGATTGTTAAAGATAATTTCTGCTCCCATGTTAACAGTATGTCAACAGAGCTAATAATGCCTCAGCTTTCAGCAATGTTAGATTCATCTATCTCAATATCAAGTTTATAAATTTGTAATAAACTCATGGTTTAAAGCTATACGCCAAAAATTTTGGCAAAATTTGCTAAAAATACGAATAATGTAAGATATAACTTAATAAGTAAAAGAAAATTTTTATCCTTAAAAATGGAATAAATTACTATTTTAATGTGCAAGATAGGGTTGGAAAGAATAGAAATAAAATTTAATATCTATCATTAATAATAATTAAGACACAACAATTCTCTATCCAAATGTTCATTCAATTAAAAAATCATTTATATCTGGAAACATTAAATTGCCTTAAATAGTATTTTCTATATTTATTCCATCTTTAGTTCCCTATTATAAATCAGATTATTATATATTAGACGATTTTGTGGATCTTTTAGATCATAATGCTGATATCACTTTAAAATAGAAGATTTACTAAAAATAATTTTTACGTTAGGTTAAGGAAATTCAGAAATATCTCTGAGATTAGTTCGCGCAATATAAAAATGAAAGAAAGTAACACTTCAGTAATTGATTATGAGAATAATCTGGCAATAATTGTTAGATTATTCTCGGAGACTGCTCAAGAAAACAAATAAAAACAAATTTTTTCCCCATAAATGTGTTACAACTATCATTAAAGTCACTTTAATGTTACAGAATGAAGTTTCACGAGTACAAAAGAATAATAATATAGCAGACGACCTGCAGACGACAAATGAGTAGAGCGTTTAGATCCTCACTGAAACTTTTTAGCATAGGATACTGCGCATTCAAAATGCGCAGCTTGCTATTCTTTTACTGCACCACGCGCCCGTCTCGGTGCGATTGATACTTCCGTCTTCCGGTTGTGAAAGTGTTTCGTTGCAACGATTGTTTATATACTAAAGAATACTGTTTATGTCTCGATGATATGCGGACCTTTTCACAATCAATTTCTAAGCATAATTACTCAGATAGGTCATGAATATGTATGATTCTTCCGTTGCTGCTACTGATTTTCAAAAAAATCCTCTGTCCTATTTGTAACAAACCCTTTGTCAATAAACATTGTGTGAAACGACATGTTGATGCGTTTCCCCCTAAAGATTCTGATCTACTTGAACATAAAAAAATCTTGGCTAACTTTTTCTAATAATCTTCCTTTAAACTGACTGACGGTTGGGCGGTCGGTCAGTCACTCAAACTGATTTCATTTCGCCGATCGCTCTGCCCGACAATTGTGTTTTTACTTGCCGGTTAATTCAGAATTTTCCCCGTAAAAACTATTTATTAATTTCAAAGCAAACTAAAAATTATCTTCAATTTTTCTTTGTCCTTTTGCTACCGAAAGGATGTGTGTTTATGATGAAACAAATGACGAGCTACGCATTCCGAAAGCGCAGTATCGTATGTTAAAAAGTTTCACTGAGGATCTATATGCACGTACGAATGGACATGGACATGGACAAAAAGTTTTCGTGAGTTTCCAAATAGGGCTAAAAAAGCCCTGTGCCCTCGGTATGGATATGGGAAGCACTGAAGCTTTTCACGCATGGTCCAAGAAGAAATCCGTACAAATGGGCTGCTCCATTGAACCATGGAGATACAAAGTTAGTGTCAGTTGGTTTTGAGCATGTAAACGCACGAAAAAAGACGTTAACCTAAGTGGCAACGTAATTTTTACCGTGACGGAATTTGCCGCGGTTCGTCATCTTGTTTGGGGTATTGGGTGTGTACATTTGAGTGAAAGCACGCTGATTGTCGAAGTGTTATGTTATGAAATTAATTTAATATGGGAAGTGTAATTTTTAGAATCATGTAGCCGTGCGTCGTATTTGTGTGTTTGCTTCTAAATATATGAGTCAAAATGCCGGTTTTATTTTATGTTGTTGTATTATGTATTATCTTCTGTGTAAAGACTGAAGGTAATTTTTAAATACCTTGTTATGTAAATTTTTAAGCTGTTATACTCGTAATTTAAGTTGTTGAATATATGATATTGATCATCATAAAACATTATTTTAACAAGGGTTTAAATCGTGATCATTGTGTAATTAAAAATGTTTTAACATACATCGTTAAGTTTTAAATGTATTAGTTAAACGAAATTCAAATATCCAAAACTGATTTTGTGCTGGGTTAGATATTATGTCAAGTGATCTCTTTCATTAGAAGAAAGGAAGCATAGTTTATGTATTTCTCCATGAACCTCCTTGTAAGAATTCTTCGTGGTTAAATAAATAAACTTACTGAATGCAGAAAAATTCCGTTTACTATTTTTCAATGTTATTATAAGCTAATTGATGCTATGATGATAATATAGATGTATTAACTTGTATAGCAACAATGACGTTTCAAAAAGTATTTTCATTAGTAGATTTGTATGTTTTTAAAAAAAGTTTATGAATATTCCCGAGGAGACTGTACTGGCATTAATATAAAGTATGTAACACAATTTTTTTTTTAATGAAAGATCATTAATTGTATTGAAACTAAAAAATATAGGATTTCAGAATTTTATTCCACCTTTCAAAGAACACTCTTATATGAAAAATTGGAAAGATACTAATCTATTTATAATAATTTTTTGTCCCCAGGCCATTTTTGTAGGGTGTTGCACTCTGCCTTTGCAATTTCATTCCGTTATAAGCATGTAGATTAATTTTAAGATCTTCAACGTTATATTTAAACAACCTGTACAAGCTTTTTAGAATTTTAAAACTCAGTAGACCTTTGTAAATAATTAAGTTTCATTGAATGCTGTAAAGGATTTTGCCCCATATTAAGAGTTTGCGTATATGTTGAAATCTGGGAATTGTTAGTTTAAAGGAACTAAATAATATAGTCTGTGAAAAACAATATTTTCTGGAAGATTGAAATGTCAAGGAATTTCTTACAAGAGTTCTGTGGTGTTGGGATGATTTTTTTATGCTGATTTTAATCAAAATATCTGAATCATCTACCATTACTGTAGATAACAGATATTTCCTATCTAAACTTTTTTTTTTTCTGGATTTTTTGGTCAGATTTAACATCTACAGTAAAAATGAACTACTTTTAATTAAAAAACAATTTGTTCGGTTCTAAAATCTTGGGATACATCATGTTGAATTCATAAGTGTGAATCTCCTTCATTTTAAAGAGGGTTTATTAATCTATGTAAAATTATATTGTAATTTAAATTAGCAGTAGGATTTGTGAAAGTTGAGAAATCAGCAGTATTTCTACTTAACCATTTATTATAATTTAGCTGAAGGCGATCTAGATAAAAAAAGTTTAAAAAGAATATTTAATTGTAACTGATCTGTATACACTCCCAAGCTTTAATTTTTTCCTGTTTAGTTTGCATTTCTAAACTAGGATAGTTTTAAAGTTAAAAACACAGTTTCAGTTTGTGTGTGTGCATAAAAAAACTTATTTGTAATCACAGCTGTTTTGAAGAAAGATTTTTTGTATGATATGCATTTTATGTCAAATGGATTATAATAAGTATTTTAAATTTTCCATTGATATGTAACTAGAACTTTGAACTATATTGAAATTTACTTAGAACTATATTGTTTAACATGTTGTAGCATACTAGATTTAATTTGTCATTTCTCTTTAGGTTTAAATATTTTCATAATTCAACTAATTGTATATTCATAAATTTTAAAATTCTTTATGAGATATTTTGATAATCTGTTTAAGTTTTGATACTATGTTATTTTAAATGAATATTAATTTTTAATGTTTGAATATTAAATTTTTCATTTTTGTATTATAAAAAATACTCTGATTGTAATTTCTTTTATGCATGGTCTCTATGTTCATATGCTACTGAATGAAATCAGTTAATATATAAATTTAATCATGTTGCTTGAAGAGGTACTGAAAATAAAAGTTTTATTTTAGATAATTGTAATGAGCCATTGCTGCAGAATGCAAAGGTACATGCATCCTCATTCATATCAAATGATCGTGGACCAGATAAAGCTGTCCTTAATGGTAATAAAACATAGTTGATTTCTAATTTTTAAAAAAATTTATTAATCTTTATTAATTTTCTATCAATGATTCCTTGTACTTGTAATACCTTTCTTTCCCTTAGTTATTTATTTATAAAAAGATCTATTATTTTTTAATTATACTATCTTTTTTACAGTATGAAAGTGTTTGATTACAGATTTTAAAAAAAAATCTGGATTAGCAGTTTCTAGAATTTTTAAATTCTCTGCGCTAAAATTAAGGACTGACAACATTAATATTCTCAATTGGCTGTAGAAAGATTTAAATTTAAGATTCTCAAAGTGCACATTCTCTGAAATAATCTCCGATAACGTCAAATTACATTCTCTGAAATAATCTCTGATAACATCGCGTACAGTATAAACTGCAGTGCAACACAATATTTTTTTATTTCTTTTAGCTTTTTAACCCTCTGCATACGGCTCGATTTTCGTAAATTCCAGTTCTGAAATATGGGAGGATTTTTTTTACATTTTCTTCGTCTACATTAATACGCGCATTAACAACTGATAAATGCATGGGCTTTTACTGAATTCCTCTACAATGAAATGGACCCCGTAGAGCCATCTAGTGTCGAAATAATGAACAATAAACATTTTTACCTTGCACGGAGAAAAAGCGGGATTCGTATTGAAAGTGAGTAAAAAAAATCTTTGCCCGTGATTTTCACGTGAACCGTAGTAGCAGACCAACGTGATAACCCCGCTAAAATCGCAGGAGCCGTACGCGGAGGGTTAAATCATGTTAAAGTAAAGTAAAACAGTGTAAAAATATAATCGGTCTTTTTTCTTAGACTGTGTTATTTCAAAATCGTGTCAAAAAACCCATGCAAACAGAGAATCGGGTATATTTCTACTTCTCGCTGAAAATCAGTTTATCTTTGAGAATGAAAATATTCCATCCAGACATGAATAATGATCTTGTTAAAATTTTGTACAGTTTTCATTTTACTTTTTATTCTTTGCTTACATTATGTGAGATTTGAGTTAGTGACATTCAAATACATAATACTGACAAATGTTGCTCAACATCTACAGTAGAAGCAAAAAAAAATGACATTTATTCTAGTATTGTGACAATATTTGGCCAAAACCATAACTCAAGCCTTCAAAGAATGTTTTCAACTAGATTCCAGAAAATAGTGTGAAAAATATGCTTCTATTCTGTCAGTAATGCCACCATCTAGTATTGCTTTGTAGGGGTCCTATGTTCTGAACTTTAAATTATATGCTTTACTTGGTCTCATAGTTGTTCTTTGTGATCACAAGAACTCTGTGCACTCAAAACACAGTATGTTATTAGTTCAAAACCATTGCATGATACATCTTGTTTTATGGCTAAGTGCATTATAATTCTGGTATACACAGGACTTATCTCAATAGTATTATCACAGAGTTGGTAGGGTATAATTGTAAAGGATGTCTAGGGGGTCTTTCTGGTTCACTCCTTTGTCTAACACAATCAATGGACTTTGCCCGTGTTACATGAGACAACTTCAAACTGGAACAATGTCAAGTAGCATTTAGAAATATATGTGCTGTTAAGCCTAGAAGTAGCCACTTGACCACTGAAAACATGAAATGATATTTTCTGCAAATGTTTTGTGCATTCAAAATTTCCAGTAATTTCACTAACCTGTGTTCATAGTTCTTGGCCAGTAATAGGTCTTTTAGAAGGAACTGCTCTCCTTAGCCTTTGTTGTCCCTTTCACTGATTTTGTTGGTACGTCTGAATGTTTTGATGTTTGAAAGACACCAGTCTTTTTCCAGCATTGCATTGAATCTGAAACCATTGACTCATGTATGTTAAAATGCTTTGCAGGATCTTTTGTAAACAAATCATTAATGCAATCCCACAATTATACCCTTTTCAAAGTTGCTGTCTTTCATGCTTCATCATTCAAACTCACTTGGGAAATGATACATAGAAGTCAGCGTTTGCTTTGCTTTTATGTCATTAGGAAGGCAATTGTAAACTGTAATACACAATACATTTGATCTTGAGTGGGTGTTTGATTTTTACCTGTATTTTCAAAATTTTTGTGCCTGATATTCTGGAAATTATATGCTATTAATGCAAAAAGAGTTGTGGGGAAAGAAATGTTGGTATTTGTATCCTATCTTTTAAATGAATACCCTTTTTTAGTTATGTATTACTTCATTAAAAGTTTGAAGAATTGCTTATGTAGTTATTAACAAACAACAAAAAAATTCCTCACTCGTTATCACTTGCCAACCTTTTTGTTAATTAATACTTTTTGAAGAAAAATACTTCATTTAACATTGTCTACAGACAAAATTGCTCCTTATTTTTTAATCATTGATTTAAAATTTAGTCATTTCACCAATAAAAAACATTTTGGTTCTCATCATTCATCACCCAGTTGCTATAATAAATGATGTGATGAAAGCATGTTTTAGGTAAAAATGGTGGAAAAGTAAATTTTGAAGTTCGTATATTTTTTTTTTTGTTAAAATATTAAAAAGTTCCTCAGAAACCCCTGTAAAATGACAAGTATAACAGTTAAATAATGTAAATTAAACTATTATATCATATGTGGTCATCCTTAATAGTTATTGATTTGTTGATAAAATGTCCCTTAAGAATTTTCCTTGCCTGGCTTGCAATAAAGGTGAAAATTTATGTGTTCTTCGTGAACACCCATCTATCAGTTCAATTAAGAGTGAACCCTAAAACTACTTACAATATGCGATTTCTAAAAATTTAAATGCTTTCTTAATTAATGTTTTGTATCTTATAATATTTCTGTGTACATGAATACATCTATAAGTTTAGGATTATTCATTAATTTTCAAATATTTTATTCAAAAATTTTTTTACTAAAATATCAATCTTTGTCCTATAAACTAAATTTTGTTGAACAATTAACCCTGTTAAACTTTGAATTACTAATAAATTATGTAACTATTTATTTACTTCCCTGGTTTCAGTATCTTAAATACCAAAAAGAAGTAAAGGTTTAAATGCTTGTGTCAATACTTGTATAGTTCAGTATAATCTTTATGAGTCAAATTTCCATTGGAATATAATATTGCAACAATTAATTATTTCTCTGTGTGTTTTATTGTTAACTACATTCAACTCTCAGTGATGTTGCTATTATCGGTTATTGACTATCTGAATATTTTGTAACAGTTTAATAAGTGTATCTACTGATCAATGGCATTATTTATTTTTTTCTATGTAGCTTTCATGGAATATTTAGTTTTTTTCATAGGTTATCTGGTCTTTGATAAAATTACAAATTTCATTGAAGCAGTAATGCTCTTTTTTAATGTTATGAAAAATTTAATGTCTTTAATTAATCATATGATTTTTAATCACACTGGAGCTACTAAATTTTTCAGGCAATGGAGCATGGACAGCTAAGTCATCTGATTTCAGTCAGTATCTGATCATAGATTTGCGTGGTATCCGAAATATTACTGCTTTAGCTACGCAAGGTCGTCCTTTCACGTCAGAGTTTGTTCAAGAGTATCGTATTGAGTATGGTAATAAAATGCTGGATTATTCTGAATACAAAGATAAAGAAGGACATCCAAGGGTATGAACATTCATCAAAAGTCGACATAGTTTTAAAAAGTTTTCACGAAACTGTCTCTTTTTTTTCCTTCCTTCATCTGTTATAATTCACTATCGTTCTTTTGATACTGATCCCTGATTTCTATGTTAAGCTGCGATTTTGATACATTCTTCAGATATATAAAAAATTTTGTTTTTTTCCATATTATTTAATTCCATATTCACGAATTTGATATGAAAGTTTCTGGTGATGTAAATAATTTCTCATTGTCTCTTCTTGGAAGTTTTGAACTTCATTTTAAGCCTATGACAGCTTTTGCTTACTGTATATTTCAGAAAAATTCTTCTTCTCCAAGTATTCTTAAACTTATTCCTGGACTTATTCGTAATTATCAGTTGGGTTTAGCTCCAAATCTCCAGTGGATGTGAGTCATATCAACTCTTTTCTGAATTATATAGGCCATCTGATTCAGTGTCTTTTAAAATTTATTGTTTTGAACTACACTTATTTTTTAAAATTTTAATCATGTATTCATTCTCTGTTTCTGAAAAAATATGTATGGAACCTCTTCTAAAATTTGTTATATTGTTTATTTAGCATCTAGAGAGTAGCTTTTCATTCATATTTCATTTCCATTAACGAATTAAGTCATGATTCAGTAGTTTTTGTTGAATATTTGATGCTATTTTGTTATGTTCAGTTTAAAAGTGTTCTGTAGGAACTTTGGAATACTTATTGCCCTTCTTTTTCAGTGATGTCAATCATGAAGCATATTAATTTATTTAGCCAGTAATATATTGGGACTGATTAACAATGAATAGCAGTATCAAAGGCTTTTGTAGAATATTATTATTAGTGAATAATTAGTTCATACAAACTTGTTTCCTCTTGATCAGACCTGAAAATTCGCTAAACACTTCTGTGTCGCTAATGTTAATTTGTAGTTACTGAACAACATTTTCGTTAAGTGTCTGTGTTTATTTATTTAAATATATATATATATATATATATATATATATATATATATATTTACTTATCATGTTACTTGTCTAGTCTATTAATCTATTTATCTCTCTCAGGTCTTTACTCATGGACTGCAGGTTATAATGATTATTTTCAGTATATAACTTTTAACTTGCGTAGAAGAAAAATAATACACCTTATTGCAACTCAAGGTCAGGCTTATTCAAAAGAGTTTGTATCTGAATATTGCATACAATTTAGTAATGATGGAGATTCTTGGAGAACATATGTTGCTACTGATGGTAGTACTCAGGTCTGAAAAAGATTATTCTTTATCTGTTTCATGAATGTGTAGAGTTCAGATGCTGCTAGTTTAGTTGTCAAGTACACATTTCATTCTGTTCAATGTCTTTAGTTCCTTTATTTTGCTGTTTTATTCTTTTGCTTGCTTTAGTAGTTTGTTCTGTGATTTTAGATATTGTGGCACTCGATTAGAAAAGTTATTATTTTCAGCCTGAGGAAAGCAGTATGACTTTTGCTTTCTGTTCATGTTAATTAGATTTAGTGTTTGCTATCATTTCATTTTATACAACTTAGTCTCATTTTCTTCTTTTTCATTTATCGTATTAACTTTTTTGTTTGTTTGTTTGTTTGTTTGTTATTAAAGTTTTTTGTGCAGTTATGTGTAGCATTTACTTTTAGTTATTATTGATATTTTATGTATATATATTTTACGCTGATTATTAAAATTTTAAAAAAAAGTTTTGCATTGTTATGTGAAATGTGTATAGCATTTACTTTAAATTATAATTAATGTTTTATGCATATTTTAACATGAATAAAATTTCTTATGAATAGTTTTATTAATTATTAAAGTCTACAAATTAATAAAATGTTAGAATCTGTAGTTATTTCATATATTACTAGCTGCATACCCGTACTTTGCTACAGAGTACATTCAAATTAAATACAACGGTCATTGTAAGCAATTCATGCCAATATATATATATATATATATATAAAATAAATACAATGACTAATGTATGCAATTGATGTAAAAAAAAACCCCAAAATATATTTATAAAAAAATCATAACGGATATTTTTATAGACAAAATAATGTTGAAGAAAATATTCAAATTAAATCTAATAGAACATACTAAAGAATGTAGTACAGTTAATATAGTACAGTTTAAGTAACATATCTTTTACTGTATTTTAATATCTTTTTTGAGAATGTCCAATCAATCGTCTGCCGCATAAGCAAGAATTTTTTTTTTAGGGGTCTATTTAGTTGTTATGCACTTGATGCAAAATTAGCTTAGAGTATCACAAAAAGAAGAGAAACAACGTGATCAGCATTTATTAAATTAAATTGTAAAAATTAATGTTTAAAAATTCACCAAAAATCAGAAAATGGAGGTCAAGATTCGAAAAAGATTTCATTTTAAAGGAATTTTTATTATTTTTTCTTGTGATATAAATTTTATAACCCACAGATTATTATTTTAAATGCAAACTTTAAAGAAGTTACAAAAGCAGCTTAAAAATTTAATTTTTAAAAAAATCTAAGAATTTTTCAAAAATCTTTCTTAGTGCACCCCTACACTATAAAAAGAATCACCATGAAAAATTTCAGCCCTATAGGTCCAGTGGTTTGGTCTGTGCGTTATATGGCAGTCAGTCAGTTACAGAACTGTTTTATATATATATATAGATATTCAGCATAAATAGCTTATGCTTTAGTTTTTCATAATGATTAGAAAAATAATGTAAAGCTTTTACAATTTTTTTTATTAATAACTTTCACCCAAAGTAATTTTTGTAATAATCAAAATTATTTGTTTTTACAGTAAAAATATTTTAATCAGTTTTCTTATGTGAGACTAATATGCAAAAATTCAATTTAAGAATATTTTCCAATATCTGTGGTATTATAATAATAGTAATAATTATAATTGCAAGTGTATGATGGGAATAATGAAAAATCTGCCTTTTGTTACAGCTGTTTAGTGGAAATATTGATGGAGATTCCATTAAATTTAACACTTTTGATACACCAATAATTGCACAGTGGGTTAGGATAAATCCAACAAGATGGAGAGATAGGATATCACTTAGAGTTGAGCTGTATGGATGTGATTATGGTATGATTTTATGGTCTTAAGATTATTATTACTTTTTTTTTTGTATGTAAGATGTAAGTTTTCATGGCAAATACACAAAACTCTCAATTATCTATAGGTGAATTATCTGTTTTGTAAATAAGAATTAACTGTACATGTATTAATGTGTGTCATAAACAAAAGAAAATTAGCAACTTTTCACCAAAGAAAAATTGCAAATTATATTACAACTTTAATAACTTTAATCGAATACTGTTTTAATCTTAATATGTAGTGCTTGTACGGAGGTGTACTATGTTGAGCAATAAGCAAAATGGACTGTATACAAAATAGAAAAGTTTAATAGCGTGGCATTGTTTGCCAAAGGAAACTCCGCTTGTTCCCGGAGCTCCTTCTAGGACGGATACAGAGTTCGAACTGAGTTATTCATGCCGCTAGAGGGCGAATTGGGAGGAGGCGTTGCGTCACACATTATTACGTAACATACTCCTGCGTTGAAATTGTGAAATTTCAAAATACACACAGTGATACATAAAAATATTAGAAAAAGTATGCGAATAACAAGTTAGCACAAAGCACATTACAATAATAAAAAATTAAGAAATATTATGCAGTATTGAAAAACACATTAAACATATAACTTATTTACAATAATCATAAAAAGACTGATCATCATTTACAGGTAATAAACAAATTTGAGTGATGCCTCGTTTTACCACTCCATTAGCTGTTTTGATGTACACGACTCTAACAGCGTTGTCCGCACCTTTAACTATCTTTTCGATGCGGCCAAGTTTCCATTTGTAAGGAGGCAAATCTTTGTCCTTAAGTATAACCATGGCATTGGGTTTAACGTTATCTTTTAAAAACATCCATTTGTTTCGCAAGTTTAAATGATTGAGGTAATCAATTGACCATCGCTTCCAAATATATTGGACGAATTTTGTGGTTCTTTGCCACCTTTTAAGATAATTGTCTGGTTTATCAAGTATTGTTTGTTCTGCAACAGAATTTAATGGACGACCAATTAAAAAATGACCTGGGGTTAACGCAGTTAAATCACTGGGGTCTGTTGACATTGGACTGATTGGTCGGCTATTTAAAATCCCTTCGATTTGTGTAACGACTGTTAGTAGTTCCTCAAATGTTAATTTAGATGAACCAGTTACTCTTCGAAAGTGGAATTTAAATGATTTAACCCCCAATTCCCATAATCCACCAAAGTTTGGAGATCTGGGGGGGATAAATTTCCATGTAATACATTCAGATGTTAAATAATTCGCTAAAATTTCCTCTGGATTGCTCATAAGTTTGTGCAACCTCTTTAGCTCTGAACTTGCCCCAATAAAATTCTTGGCATTGTCAGAGAATATACATGAACATGTTCCTCTTCTTGCGAAGAAACATTTTAATGCTGCTATAAGAGCCTTTGATGTTAAATCTGTCACAAGCTCTAAATGGATTGCCTTAGTGGCAAAACATATAAATATTGCTACATATACCTTTTGAGATGTTCCCTTAAGTTGACCTTTATAATTTATAAAGAAAGGACCACAGAAGTCAATTCCGCAGTTGGAAAATGTTGGGCTTGGAATGACTCGCTCGGCTGGTAAATTTCCCAACAACTGATTTGAATTAATTGGTTTGTTTCTGAAACAAATTACACAGTCATTAACAATTTTTCTTGCCAGATTTCTGCCTCCTATGGGCCAAAATTCTTGTCTGACGCAATGCAAGAGTGATTGCGGACCTACGTGCAAGTTTTTCTTATGGAAATATTCCATAATGATTTTAGTGAATTTATGCCTAGCGGGTAAAAGCTTTGGATGTTTTGAATCGTTGTTCAGTTGAGAATTTTGTAATCGACCCCCAACTCGAAGAAGCTCATCTTGATCTAAAAAAGGATATAAATTCCTTACCTGACTCCGCTTCAAGTCCTTGTTATGTTTTAAACAATTAATTTCGTAGGTAAAAGTTGCGTGTTGAACTAATTTAACTAAATGTTTAGCAGCACTCATGACTTCTTCAGTTGATAACTCACCTACCTTTCGATTCTTAGGAAACTTTACATTATTTATAAATCTGCAAATATAACTAAAGATATTTACAAGTTTAGTAAAACTGTTACTAATTTTTAAAAAATCATCAATGAAGTTGTTAGTAGTGTTAGCAACTAAGACAGGATTATATGCAGTTTTTAGTTCTTTAGAATAATCATTATCAGTCATGTTAGTAGATTCCTTAGAAGATGGAATGTCCGAATTTAAAAATGAAGGGCCAGTCCACCACATAGAGTTCTGTAGAAGCTTAGTTGCACTAGTTCCTCTGGATAGGACATCAGCAGGATTGGTTTCAGAAGAAACGTGTCTCCAATCATAGTCAGGACACAGTTTGTTAATTTGTTTAACTCTGTTGGACACAAAGGGTTTAAGTCTTTCATAAGGAGTTTTTATCCACGCTAGAGTTATCGTAGAGTCCAACCACAGGTACACATGATGGAATTCAACTTGAATGACAGAGATGATCTTTGCGACTAGACGAGCTAGTAGCAATGCCGCACATAGTTCCAACCTGGGTATTGTTAAGGTTTTTATCAGAGATACTCTGGATTTAGAACACAACAGTGTTGTTTGCTGCTGTCCTTGGCTGTTTTTTGAGCTTACATAGATTGCTGCTCCATATGCCCGTTCAGACGCATCGCTGAATCCATGTAAATGAAGTATGATGGGATCTGTAATGATCACATGCCTAGGAACTTTTATTTGATTTATAGCGGAAAGTTCGTTTAAGAATTAAAACCATTCTTTCCTATCATCAGGAGGAATTGGATCAGACCAATTTAACTTTTGCCTCCACAGATTTTGTAGAAATATCTTGGCCTTTGTAACTACTGGTCCAATGAGACCAAGCGGATCAAACAAGCGTGCTATAGAAGACAGAACATCCCGTTTTGTGAAGCTTGCTTTAGAGTCTACATTAACCTTAAAGGTTAAATTATCAGAATTACATGCCCAAAGCATACCGAGAGTTTTCACAGGATCAGAATCTGAAGAAAAGTTATATTCAGCACCTTTACTGTCATTTAACAAATTTGGGTGGTTGGATACCCATTTATGTAACTGCATTCCACCTTTGTTCGATACATCTATTAACTCAAATTGTAAGGAAATTGTGTCTTCTAAATTTTCTGAACCTGACAAAATGTCATCTACGTAGACGTCGGTAAGTAAAACTGTGGACGCACGAGGAAAATACTTCTGCTCATCCTCAGCGAAAGCCTTTAAAGTGGACATAGTTGGATCTTTGTCCAATTTCTTCCAAAGGGAATTTAGACGTCTTTCCGCCATTGATTTAGACTCTCCTAAACTAGAACGTGTACCTTCCTTAATGGGCAATCGTACAATAAATCTGCCGCTATCATCTCTTTTGTGAGTGGTAACAAAATGTTTCTCACAATACTCCTTTTCAAATGTTTGAGATTCATTTGTATCATCCCCGGGAAAGGATTCCATCTCAAAGAATTTTTTGACAGAAAGTTCTAAAGAATCTCTTTCTGAAATATGAGCAAGACCAGTAAAATGGTGAGAAGCTGCATTTTCCATAGTCCCGGTAACCAAATAGCCGAAAACACTGTTCTGAAGCATCAAATTATTATCATATGATTTGAATTTTTCAGCCTTAAGCAATTCAAAAAATACCTGACAACCAATGAGTAGACTGATTCTACTTGGAAGATTGAACGTGTCGTCAGCAAGCTTAATTTCGCGAGGGAAATATACGCGAGAAATATCAATCCTCCTTACCGGCGTTAATCCTGTGATTTTAGGTAGCACAAGAAATGATAATTCTTTTGAAAAGCTGCCCTCATCATTTGAAATTTTTGCCGTTACTTTATTTTTAACAAAATATTCTCCTCCGCTTATGCCTGAAATGGATGAATTGCATTTTCTTTCTTTAATCCCAAAACATCTGCTATTTCCTGTATACAAATTGATACTGAACTTCCACTATCAAGAATTGCTTTTACTTTTATTTTTTCGCCAAATGAGTTCTCAATATATAACATTGTAGTGCATAAAAGGCTGCTGGAAGCTAAACAACACTCTTTGACATCTGCTGATAGAGTGGCGCCTATGGTTTTGTCTGGTGCGAGCAATGACTCATTTTGAGCGGGAGAGATATTTACAGTGTCAGAATACGGAATGTTTTCACAGTTTTGATTTGAATGTATTGCGGTTTTTGGCGAGGCTAGATATCTATGAAGGAGCGTATGGTGGTTTGTCTGTTTACAAATGAAACAAGAACCTTTAGAATTGCAATTCGATAACATATGAAAGGCGCTTAAACAGTTAAAACAAAGTCTATGTTTCTTAACAAGATTGACTCTATCTTCCAGTTTCATTTCTTTAAATTTATCACAATGAAATAATGCATGGGCTTTGGTTTTACAAACTACACACATCTGAGGTGATTTATTAGATTTAACGAAAAAAGATTTGAATCGTTCGGAATTTGGCTTGGTTGAAATGTTAACATGAATACTGTTCAGAATTTGACACCATCTTTCTAAAAATTCCAAAGATGCATCGAAATCTGGTACATTATTATCATTCAGAGTTAATTCATAATTTTTTGGCGTTTCGCGGTCTAATTTTTCAAGAACAATATTCAATAGTAAAGTGTTAGAAAATTTATCTCTTTCGAAATTCAAAATTTTCAGTGATCTAAGATTTTTGTTTATATTATCCAACAAGTTTCGAAGGTCTTTGGCTGACTCATGTTTGATAGATTGAAGATTTAGAATGTTTCTTAGGTGTGAGTCGACAATGATCCTTTCATTTTCGTATCTAAGCTTAAGTGCTTTAAATAGGGAAACATAACTGTCATCTGATGTTTCTATAATTTTTGCTTCTCCTTTTAGTGACCCACGTAGATAGTGAAGCTTTTCGTTTTCAGAAAGTTCTGAATTTTCGTCAATTAGACTAATGAACTGGCTTTTAAACAAGTTCCATTCCTCAAATTTTCCGTTAAAAATAGGAAGAGGAATTTTTGGAAGTTTTATTGACATTCTTTTCAGCTGATCATTGTTAATCGAATTCGAATCATGAGTCGAACAATCAGACTTTTGATTTAGATAAGCAGAATTGTTCTTACTGATTTTAAGTTTATTAATCAAGGTTTTCAGACTCACCTCTGAATTTTGAAACTCCTCATCTAGCTGTGACAACATTTCCTCAGTTTCTTCGAAATGCTTTTCACTGACTACACTATAATATTCGTCTTTTAGAGCTTCAAATTTTTCTTGAAGTTTCGAAAGTATATCCAACTTAGCCTGTAGTTCAGCGATATCTTCACTATCTTCATGTATATTAATTTTCTTCAACTGTCCCTTTATATTACCGCGTTTGCGATTCAGTGTTGTAATGACCGATTCTGTCATTGTTCTTCTTACGTTTAAAACAATGTAAAATTTAATGCACTGGTAAACCCTCCGGGTCGCTAGGACCAAAATGTACGGAGGTGTACTATGTTGAGCAATAAGCAAAATGGACTGTATACAAAATAGAAAAGTTTAATAGCGTGGCATTGTTTGCCAAAGGAAACTCCGCTTGTTCCCGGAGCTCCTTCTAGGACGGATACAGAGTTCGAACTGAGTTATTCATGCCGCTAGAGGGCGAATTGGGAGGAGGCATTACGTCACACATTATTACGTAACAGTGCTTTAAAAACCTTTAAATAGTTAATTTTTTGTGATATTCCATTTTTGATTATCAATGTTTTCCAGTTTTCTGGGTCAGTAGTGTAGTTCAGCTTGGATAATTGGACATTTAATACATAAATCAAATGATACTCCTCATTGATTGATAAGTTTGCCTAGTATTCTCCATTATCAGTTGAGAGTTGGAAAAAATGTGTAACCATAAACTACACTTTACTTTTTACAGATTGTCATAAATGTGATTTATTGAATTTGAATAATGTCTAAGTAATATGGTTCAGTTCTTTTGTTAGCTAAGTTCTAAATCTGCAATCTATGAGATTCAAGCAGTTTCTAGTTTTTGTTTATTTTCTAAAGAGAGTGAATAAATAAGGTTATTTTAAGTTGTATTGTATTTCTCTTATATTTATTTTGAGCTTTAAAACAGTTGTAAATCTCTAAAGTATTTTTTTAAAAAGTCCAAAAGAGTTTGTTATCTGTCTAATTAAAGCATATGAAACTAGATTTGTTTGAGCATTTTTGCCATTGTTATAACAGAATTTTTATTGTACACTTTTTATTTAAGTGTTTTCTCATGAATTATGAACATTAAATGTTGATTTAGTTTATTAGTGCTGTTATTTAAGGAGAAATCTGTATAATCCTCTAAGTGCTTTTGTATTTAGTTTTATCACTTCATATATTTTGTATTTTGTTGTATTAATACACTCTTTTAAATAGTAAAATTTTCTAATTTTATTTTTCAGTGAGTGAATCTGTTAATTTTGATGGTCAGAGTTATTTTACAAAAGATCTGCATTTTGCAATTGCAAGTGAATCTGAATTGATAAGGTTTCGATTTCGTACTAATCATGCTGATGGAGTTATCTTATACAGCAGGGGGAATCAAGGAGATTTTTTTGCACTTCAGTTAATGCATAACAAACTTCTTTTGAATGTAGATTTAGGTTTGTAAAAGTGTCATTATTATTTACTTTGAAAATATAATTTTAAAACAAATATTTATGTTTTAATAATTCTGAAATTAGAATTATTTTTATTTTTTGTATATTGAATCTTTTGAAATTAAACCTGGACATATTACTAAAGTAAAATTTCATGGAAATTTCATGCCATCATTTCCTGTGGTATTTAATTGTTATATGTATTTGATAATAATCACAATGGAAATGAATTTAACACACGGGAAATGAAGCAAATGAACTTATTGGAGAGATGCAGTTGACACGAGGGAGTGTTGATCATACAGATGCAGTCGCTTGTTGGGTGATGAGAGAAACAAATATGGAGCCAGAGAAGAAGAACACAGATTTCAGACGATATTCAGGAATTCACTTTTATTTAATTATTAAGCATTGCGACGGCTGCAGTGGCCACTGGATTTGCCCGGCATCCATGCAACAGGATGGGGCGTGGAGAGCTGATTACATGACAAAGTTAAGACAAGATCCGTCATGACCAATGTATTTCTGGTGTCTGTGGACAGTAGATCTGACAGCAAAGAGAGAAAAGTCTTCTGTTCAGGCAAATATTAAATGACTGGTTGGCGATACTGACACCAGAGGGCCTAAATTACTTAATTTTTAATTGGACGAATTTAGTCTCGTGGAGTTCTCGTGTCCACGTTGTGGTTCTCCCAGGGATGGATTAATTGCTAGATCACGAAAGGAAGAATTTGAAAACAGGACTTATTTATTATATACAAATTTAATGAGGCTTTCGGTTCGGGCCAGATATGGTGATGATATTGAAATCAGATATTTCAAATGCCTGTTTAATGATCTGCAGGGCTAATATAATTATAACTTACATTATTTTTAAGTTGCAATTTGGAAGGGGGTCGTGCTTTATTAATAAGATAATTTAGAATATGCGGTAAATGTAATTTTATAGGACGAGTTCTTGTTACATATATACAGTTTGAAAACTATATAGATTAATAAGTTTACCAGTCCTAGTACAGTATGCATAGGTATGTGTTTACACTCTACTGATTAATTCGAAAGAAGTTGCTGACTATCTTAATGCCTCTTAATTTTTTATGGTCTACAACAGGGGTCAGCAACGTATTTTACTAGGAAGGCATATTTCAGAAATTCGGGAGTTAGGTGGGCACCGCTGGATGAAGAGGAAGGGGGTTAATATTTAAACATGAAAATATTAATGCAACATAAATTCAAATTTTAATTTAAACAAAACAATCTTAATTGATAATTAATGCAATATTTGACATTGTAAATCTGCAGCCAACTCGTAAGCAGGAAAAAGAAGCTGACTGACAGCGAGGGGAGGGCAAAACTGTTGAGAGAGCAGTTTATTTTTACAGTTTTATGATATTTAATTTCTTTTACTAAAATTATTCATTATAACTATGAGCGTTTGTTATTCAAATATCTAAAATTTAGATATTTTAATAGTGGGCACTTTAAAATTGTTTCACGGGCACCACGTTGAGAACCTTTGGTCTACAGTATTTGGGTTCATTAATTTTTGAAGCAAAATATTGTGTTGATATTATTGAAAGAATAATTATTAATTTTATTAACGTTTACAACCGGGATTTTTTTTTAATATAGAAACGCTAAATAAAAGGTCTAATGAAAGAATGGTTAAGTCTCTACTGAATTTAAAAGGATTTAATGTGTCAAATATGTTTGTAAAGTGGCTTGGTGGAAATTATTCTTTGTTTGGCTGGTGAATTTAACGTTTTCTCTTTGTAAGCGACTATCCTATCCTTATAGGTTTCGGCCGGTTAATATGAAACCACGGTTTCTGCCATTTTCGTGGGAAATCTCTCGAGAACCCAGACTTGAAGATGGATTTTGCAGGTTTTATATTACCCGGCCGAAACCCATAAGAAATAAGGATAGGATAGTCGCTTACAAAGAGAAAACGTTAAATTCGCCAGCCAAACAAAGAATAATTTCTACCAAGCCTCTTTACAAACATATTTGACACATTAAATCCTTTTAAATTCAGTAGAGACTCAACCATTCTTTCATTAAACCTTTTATTTAGCGTTGCTATATTAAAAAAAAATCGTGGTTGTAAACGTAAATAAAATTAATAATTATTCTTTCACTAATATCAACACAACAATATCTGGCTTATATAAATATATTTTAACCATATTAAAGTGTAACAAACATATATCTAATTTTTGTTAACTGTTCCCATAATTAATTGAAATAAGAAATACATTTTAAAACTTATCATACTTAATAGTTGCATATTTTATCAAGTCTAAAACTTTTGATTAAATTAGATTGAGCATGGAGATGTATGAATAACAAGCCTTTACAGGATAAACATGTTTATTATGTAAATTCTTAATCTGTCCTGTTAAAAAAGAAAATTTTATTTATTTGCTATTATAATTTTTTATCTGTTATGTTGTAATATCTATAGTAAGTTATCTCAGGAATGTGAGTGTACATACTTTGTAAAAGTAAACTTTCTGGAATTAATATCAGTATGTATTTATATTATGTTGAATAATTTTATTTCACTTCTCACATGACTTCTTAACATTCACATCTTACATAGTTTTGAACCTCAGAATAAGAAAAATCCCTATTGGATTATTGGATCCTGAAAATTATTTGATTAGTTTATTAGATAGAATTTACAATTCAAATTCAAACAGATATCCAACTTAAGTATTTTAGTATTTTATTATGGTTTTGGTATAATTTTTTCAATATATATTCGCTTTTAAAACATTTTAGTGTTTTTAATTGTCATCAAAATTTTATAGGTGGAGAGGGCATCGTTACAAGCATCTCTGTTGGTAGTCTTTTAGATGATAATATGTGGCATGATGTTTACATTTCACGAAGGAGCAGAGATGTTACTTTTTCAGTCGATAGAGTTGTTGTGCCAGCAAAAATTCGTGGTGATTTCTCCAAGTTGAATTTGAAACGTGAAGTAAGTAGGATGGTGTTTATTAATTTATGAGTGGTTTTGTCCTTTCGTATGTTGACTTTCAGATGTAAACCAATTTCTAGATATGTATTCTTCTTGCAAGTCCTTGTAATTTTTTTCTGAATTATTTTTATATTATTATTTCACTTGTATTGTGTTCTCATTTATTTTATTAGCACTGAAATATTTAATAGTTACTGAATAAGTTATTCTAAGCATTTAAATGTTTAAAAAATTATACTGAAATTACTGTTATTGCATTGAAACTGGATAATCAATGTCTTCAGTAATTCAGAGTTGATAAAGCTACTTTGCTTTTAGTACAAGTAATAGGTGTTATAACTCATTTAAGTAATTTTAGTAACTGTGATGATTGATAAGAAATTTTGAAGTAACCCATGTGAATTTATTGCATAAGTAAAACTTATTGTTATAAAACTGTAGTTTATCCAAGTAAGTATTATTATGAAGTGTTAAAATATTTATATATTTAATCCAGCAATATTTTTTATGAGGTCAATTAATACCACTGATTCATATGGTAATTATAATATCTATCATGAATTTATAAGAACTCATGTTTTGTTTCAAAATTATGTGTTTACTGATTTTTAGTTAATAGGATTTTTTTAGTTTTGATTTGAAGAATTTTTTATCCCAATGTAGCTTAACTTTTTTTATGTTCTAGATTTATGTTGGAGGTGTTCCAAATTTTAACCAAGATGGTATTGTGGTAACTGAAAATTTTACTGGCTGTATTGAAAACCTTTTTGTAAATAGTTCAAATTTTATATCTGAATTAAAAGAAAGAAAGTCTCAATATAGGCAATATGGAGATTTAACATATACTTGTCAGGTGAGTTATTAGTTATGGTTTTTCCTTTATGTTCTCAATGCTTTGTTTTAAAATGTAGAAATTTAAATATCATTTTATGATGATTAATCTATCAAATAATCATCACATTAAAAGCTTTTACTATCAAGTATGTTCAATTAATTTATTTGAATTAAGAATGTGGTTTTCGAGAATTGTAGCTTTTGACAAAACATCCACATTATTACTTATTAATAAATTCTTATTCCTTCATGAGAAGAATCAACACTATTTACATAATTTTATAGTTACATTAATTTACAAATATACATTTTGAATTCTATTCACATATAAGGAATTCCTTTATGTGTAAGATTATCAGTGCAGCAATACAAACTTTCTCAAATTACTGTATTATGTAAGAATATATGAATAATTATTTGAAACTAATTTAATGTTTAAAAGATTATCTCTTTATATTTTTGCTTTTATTCTATGGGTAAAACTTCAGCTATTTTTTAGCTTTCAACATTTAAAATACTTCAATTTTTTTTATTGTTAAAACTGGTCTTATTGACTGGTTTGATAGTTCTAGTACTAATCTCTTGTTCTGAAATTTACTTTTGTAGTGTTTTTCAAATAAATATATATATATATATATATATATATATATTACTCCATTGTCAAGTGAAAAATAAATTTAAGTTGTAAGCACTTTTTTTGAAGGCTTAAAATTTTTCTTGTTGTATTCAAGGTGGTTTTAGGGTGGGCATTGTGATTGTTCTCCACATTTCCTTTGTGCAATGGAATTTTGAAACCTGTCCTAATTGGAAATAAATTGCCCACTGTACCTCATATATTTCTGTATGCTTACTTGTATATAAGTTTGACTGCTTCAATAAACTCATTTTTTTCCTAGTTTTATTTCATAAAATAAATATTTGTTTTCATTTCTTTTAATAATGCATTCTAGTATAAAAGTTTAAAAAAATTTTCTTTTGATGTGTGCAAGATTGCAGATAATTATAATTAGGGGTACGTAAATTTAGCATAAAAAATATCGAGATTTTGCAAAAAAATTTATATATACAATATATAAAATTTCGCATTTATTCACAAAAAAAATATAAATTTAAAAATATCACATTTATTATAAATTACAATTTTACTTATTTGGATAGGTAAGTATCAAAATTCTTAGTTAAAAGCTAACATTGTAATAGTCTCCACATTGTTTCCTTAAGTTTTTGCCTTCTGTTCCGTCATTAATTACTATGTTGTACATACAAAAATATCTCTCAGAATCTACACTGTTAACGGGACTATAGAGGCTTTGTGTAGCTGCCTTTGTAAATTTAAAGTAGCAGCATTTCATTGCAATTAAAATCAGTATAACATCAATGTCTCTTGGTTGACTACTGTAAATAGCTGTGTGTGAAAATTATTGTATCCGTCGATGAGCTCATCCCGTGGCATTTCTTTAAAAAATGGTAGTTTAGAGGAGCTTTCCATTAATAAATTTTTGTTCAAAGATGATGTGGGTGTGGTCACAGCTACAGATGTTCAAAACAATCTGCCAATGGGCTGGTAGACTTTGTTTGTTGCTTTGGATGTCGTCATGTGTTGAGTCATTTTGTTTAAACTGTTCTCTGCTGCTGTCTTCAGCATAATATTGAGCTCCTGATCGATTTCACCATTCTCATTGGTCAAAATGCTTTCTGTTTTTTTTTTTTTTTTCTCACCAAAGTACCCTTTGGTACTCAAGAGACATTCTTAAATCTACTAAATTGTGCCACAAAACTTGATGGTTGATTTTTACTGTTAGATTTTCAGGTTTGACCCTGTACAGACAAACTGTCCGGGTGACATTTGGAGCCAATCCGAAGAAAGTGAAATTTCTCAGTTAAAGACCGTGGAAGTCGTGTAATTGTTAGTTAAGCAATTATGTTAATAAATTATTACTATTATTACAAAATTTTGCTTAAAAAGCCATTTATAACCGAGTTTTTGCTGAAAAGAAGTAAAAGAAGAATTTTTGCATTTATTTGCTCATATTGGCAAATTTTGCATTTATTAGCATCTATTTTGTAAATTCGATAATTATCTATCCCTAATTATGATGTTGAAATGAGTCAAGGTTTTCTCTTTTTCTTTTCACAGGTAATACCAATTTTGTTTGTTTTACCTCTGAAATGCAACTTTGAGGTCATTTTAAAATGTTGTCTTTCATGTATCATTATATAATGTGTATGCGTTCATACATGTGTGTGTGTATATATGTATTTAATTTTTTGTCTATTGATTTAAAACTAATTTCTAAACATGTAAGTCTTTGCATTTGATGAATGTATTTTGCAGTAATTCTTCGACACACTTTCTTGTGGAAGGATCTAATAATTTTTGTTTTTCACATTTCTTTAGTATGAGCAAGTTACTCCAGTTTCTTTCATTACTTCAGATGCCCATCTGAAACTCTCAGGTTATAAACAGCAAATTATGAATTGTAGCTTCGATTTTAGAACCTTCAATGAAGATGGTTTATTGCTGTATAATAAGTTCGCACAAGAAGGTTATGTAAAGGTAACTGCCATTTATTATGCTTTAATTTAAATTTGTTAAACTAACATCATAAAACAAGTAATATCTATTATTGTGATGGTAAGTAAAAAGATAGGATGTAAAAAGATTTTATTGTATAAAGCAGTGTTTCCGAACTTTTTCGAGTCACAATCCCCTTCAATGGTTTCCATGTATCCTGCGACTCCTTTCATTTCCAGTCTGCATATTTTCATTAAAAATGCTTTTTAAGACTTGAGTTTTTTTTTTTATAGACAAGAAAGCCCTAAAATGTATTTTCTGTAATTTAATTCCAACTAAATGTTTAATTTGACAAAAAAGAAATTTGTAAGAATTTTGGGAGAAATGAGGAACACTAAGAAACATTCATATCTCAGTCAAAGGTGTGTAAAAGCAAGAACAGAAGAGGACAGAACCTCAAGAAAAACAATTGCACTACCATATTGATTCAGAATTGCATATATAAAAGAATATATAAAAAAAAAAATTGCCTAAATAAAATCTAATCTGTTGGGGAACTAAAACAGACTTATGAAAGACTAGCTGCATACACGTGCTTTGCTACAGAGTATATTCAAATTAAATACAACGGTCAATGTATTGAATTAATGCCAAATATATATATATATATATATTTATAAAAAATCTTAACAGATATTTTTATAGACAAAATAATGTAGAAGAAAATATTCAAATTAAATCTAATAGAACATACTAAAGAATATAGTACAGTTTGAGGAACATTTCTTTTACTGTATTTTAATATTTTTTGGATACTGTCCAATCGTCTGCTGCATTAGAAAGAAATTTTTTTTTTTTGTGTCAATTTATTTCATTCTTATGCACTTGACACAAAATTCGTTAAAATTTCACAAAAAGAAACGAAACCATGTGATCAGCATTTCATAAATTAAATTCTAAAAATTTATCTTTAAAAATTCACCAAAAATCAGAAAATAGAGGTAAAGATTTGAAAAAGATTTCATTTTAAAGGAATTTTTATGATCTTTCTCGTGATATAAATTTTATAACCCTCAGATTATTATTTTAAATGCAAACTTTGAAAAAGTTACAAAAACAGCTTGAAAATTTAACTTAAAAAAAATCCAAGAATTTTCAAAAATCTTTCTTAGTCCACCCCTACACTATAAGAAGAATCGCCATGCAAAATTTCAACCCTTTAGGTCCAGCAGTTTGGTCTGTGCGTTATCTGTCAGTCAGTCAGTTACAGAACTGTTTTATATATATATATATAGATAAACTGATGTCTAGAATTTGTGTACAATAATAAATGTGTACTGTAGTAAGTAACTGCGATTTTCCTTTACCACCATATAAATGCAGTAGATTTCCAATGAACTGAGTTTGTGCTTTGAACGAATTTTTTTCTTTAAAAACATCACTGTCCTACAATTTCATGGTATATAAATAATGTTAAAGTTTTTCGGTGAATTTCACTAAAAAGTTATTTTAATTCAATAAAACCTTGAGTACTGCTAGTATAAAGGGATGTTATGTTTTGTATTCTATTTAAGTATCACTATATGCACTCATGTATGTTTATATACATTCATTACATACATTCTTTTATGTAGAGTTTTAATTATGTTTAATTATTTAAGCCTCTGAAGGGTGCTGTAGTAGTTTTAAACTTTGTTGTAATTATTTTTACTCATTTCTTGTGTATCTGAAGTACTCTTAAATTATTCATCTGTAATTAATATTTTGAAAGTGAGTTTCTTTGTTAGAAATTTCATTACTGGTGTTGAATCATTTGTTTTGTTTCTGTTTAAGGTGTTTTTAGAGAAAGGAAAAATAAAAATCGAGCTACAAGGACAAAATTCTCCAAAAGTAGTAACTCAGGCTTTTGATCGTAAGCTCATTTCTCATGTATGTTTAATATCCAAATATATGAATCAAAACATTTTTGATTATTAACAACAATTTTACTGTGCAGGATACTTAAGTGATGGTTTATGGCATAGAACGATGTTGGTACTAATGAGGAATCGGATCGAACTGCATGTGGATGGAAAACCAAGTATCACTACACGACAGTTTTCTATGCTAACTGGGGATGAGTATTTGATTGGAGGTAATTAGAAATTAAATTTATTTGTATTGAAATATAACATGTGTTTATAGTAGATATTAATGGATATTTATGTTTATTTCTCTGCCAGCTTTAAAATAAATTTCAGGTTATATTAAATGAGGTCATTTGAAATAATTTTACAAACAAAGGTGAGAATGTGTTGTTTGATGCACTGATGTATTATTCTAACTTACTTTATATGTTAAAAAAGTGTTTGTGGTAAAAAAAATGGAATTTTCTAGAGTTAAAAATTGGGAATTTCTCTATTGTTTCTACAAACAGGAATTTTTCTACATTAAAACAATTTAAATGTTTATGTATAAACAAATAAATTTGATTATAAAGCCACTGATTAATTTTTTTTTCTTGTTCAATGCTTTGCTCAGTTTATTCTAATACAGTTGTGGTGAAAATTTTGATGTATAAAATTTTTGTTTATAGGGGGCCATTATGGTTCTAAAGGTTTTGTAGGTTGCATGAGGTATATACACATTGAAGGACATTACATAAGAGTAACAGCACTGGCTAAACATCAGTATTCTTCCGAAGGGGTTGAGTTTGATGCTTGCCAAATGACTGATAGGTAAGCATATTGTTTATCAAGCATGCAGTTTTTTAGTACGGATTTTGTGTAAGAGCAATCATTCAGATGGGAAAAATTAGAACAAAATATTAAGTATAAACCAGTCTTGATCTAAATATTTAGGTATGTAGTTACATCTGCAGTTTCCTATCACTATACCACATTTACATAACTTTCATAAAAAAAAAAAAATATTCATTTCAAATAATATTGGCAGATTTCAATCAGTAATTAGTAAGAGAAATTCCTGTTAAAGTTTATGTCTAATGTGGTAAGAAAAGAAAGTATTTTTATCATTATTCTAATTAAGAATCTGTTGCAAAGGAAATGCAGATAATGTGCAAGCATGCTTAGAACCATATACTAAAATAATTAATGTTTTGCTGATATATATATATATATATATATCTTTAAGTAAAAGCTGTTGAGAAAGCCAGATTTTAGATTCTCAGGAATGTTTGATGTTTATATTTTTCAAATCTTTTTTTTAAAATATTTTCAGTGGTTAATTTGATGCCAAAATTAATCCAAAATGTTGAACTACAGGAGTCCTAAGTATTATCTTATTAACTAAGTGTCTACAAATTAGAATATGCCTTTTGATTTTTAATGTCTTTTAAACAAAGGCTAAAATGTATATCCACATCATTCTGTGTCCATTTCAGTTTAAATGTAAGCACATTTTTAAAATATGCTGTCAAGTGTTCATGGTTTTGAATCTGACCCATTTTCAAAAACTATTGCATGAAGAGTACAGCATGATGCTGCCTAAAATTTAATTGATGTGAATTGCTGTCTCTAGTCACTAACAATTCAAACACAAAAGATGCTAATTCACATTTCCTGTCAGCTTCTATCATGTCTCCTGAATTAAAATTGTTGCTGAAGTTTAAACTATTTTAATCTTGGGATGTTAAGAATTTCATCATAGAAATCGGGGTGAATTTTCATGAGAATTTGGTCTTCATTAATCTGAATAGAAGCAGTTAAAGTAAAATTGCATGCTTTTTAAGTGCCCATATTTGAGGAAAAAGTACAGATTGAAATTTTCTATGGAATTAAATTTAATCATTTTATTGTGTAAAGAATTTGTGAGAGAATCAAAGATTTTCATTGCTTTTGAAATTTGTAAAATGATTTTTCATTTTAAGATATAAAACACAGTTTGTGAAAAGTATGTAGTTAGTTTTGTAATTTTATTGCTGCCTGTATTATGGGAATGTGTCATGGGTCATTATATTATGCTTGAAAATGCAATTAAACATTTGAAATTGTTTGAGATACCTATAATTATGTACAAAGTTTTCTTCATTCACTGGCTTGATTGCAATATATGATAGTGTTTTCTTGAAATCTTTTTGTTTGTTTCATGTTTTATTGCTTTCCATTAGTATTTCAAAATAAGTCTGTTCATTTGACAGGTGTAATCCTAACCCATGTGAACATGGAGGAGTCTGCAAACAGAACTGGGAAGAATTCAAATGTGATTGTGAAAAAACAGGATACTCTGGAGCTGTCTGTCATATACGTAAGTTTGAAATTCTATGCTCAAATCTGATGCAGTTCGTAGAAATAGCAGATATAATCTTTGCAATATACAGTAACCACTGCTTATAGTGATGAGTGGTTATAAGAATCAATTGTTTATAAGAATCAATATCGCTAAAACAAATGCATTATTTCCATGTTAAAATTTTCGCTTTAAAGAATCAATCCACCGGTTTTAAGAATCATTTTACACTCTTCGCTTTCCTTTCATTTTTCAAAAAAAACCACTTAAACCCTCAAAAGGCACAAAGTTCTTTCTTTCTTTTTTTTAAAGAAAGAGTGATAAGATGGGATGGACTACAGTCGTAAAATGCATCCCTTTCTTTGTTAGACATAACATAATAGTTTCCCCTTAAACGCTTTAGCTAAACACTGTCCCATTAGCTTGACCCTGGGGCATCCTACCCGTCCTGATCCAATTTCACTTTTCTCCACTGACAAACAAAGACAGGGACACTTTTTTTCCACCTCCCACATCCTGGTTGCGGCTTCCTGGACCCTGAAACACATAAATCTTTGGCGAAGTGTCCACTATCACTTAGGCAAACGTGACATTATTAGATTCAGCACGTTATCAAACCGTGAAACGTAAGCTAGAAGGTGAATCTTGGTCTGAGACTATTGGTATTGAAAGAGGTATAAACAGCCTCCTGAAAACTTCATTACGTCAAGCTACCATAGAAAACTTTTTCTTGCACCCTTCCTGTAGCTGAAATGTTAAACTGTTAAGCAGGTATGTTGTTCCAAATATTGGTTTTTTTTTCTTTTCTTACTATAATCATGTGTATCTACTTATAGGTCTAGAAATTAAGTTGTATTTTTAAAATTATAAAAAATAATTTTAATAAAAGATAATTAACATAAATTAAAGATTATTTTATGGTAAATTATCTAATATATATATATATATAGATGTGCGTGTGCCTGTCCAAAAGCCTAAATTTCGGCTATAAGAATCAACCGCTTATAAGAATCAAAAACAGTAATAACAAACGTGATTCTTATAAGCGGAAATCACTGTATATAATTTTGATTTTATTAGCTTCTCCAGTTTAGTAGAACTTGACAATTGTAATAATAATAATGAACTGAACAACAGTATTTCAAAATTTCCTTTGATTGAGATTATCTTAGTTTTATCATTCCTAATATATATCAGTGTATTCACTTTCCTTTAAATGTTATTTTACGTTATTTTGGGAAACTTTAGCAACTGATCTATCTTTTCAGTAAGTATTTAAAATGGTTAATTATTAGTATTTATTGACTGTCTTCTCTCTCTCTTTTTTTAAAAATATTCTGTGAATGTGAAGGGCATAAAGTCATTGAAGTAGTTTCTAAGAGTTTGGAAGTTTTAATTTTTTTAGGAATGTCACTGTAGTACTTGTATAGTATGAAACAGAATAAATTGTTGTTCTATATCAAAAGAATGAGTTGTTATGAAATTATTTTCAAAAAGTTCATTCTTTCAGTGTGTACAGATAAATGTCAGTTTCTGCTCAGCTGCTCAATAGTTGGCAGTTATTTCACAAAGTTTTATTGAATGAAATTTTACTATCTCTTCTTCAGATGCAATACATATGCTAACTTGTTTTTATCCTTCTCTTAGCTGTATATTTTATCTCCTGTGAGGCATACAAGATGGCATATCCAAAGAGCATAAGAGCTGATATTAATATTGATATTGATGGAAGTGGACCATTAAATTATTTTCCAGTAACGTGTAAATTTCCGTGTAAGCATATTTATTATTTTTCATCGAAATGACCTGAAATTCTTAAAATGTGATTAATCTTTGTTGTTTTCTCTATAACCCCTTACAGGAAACTTGTGGAAACACAATTAGGAATAGAAGGCTGATAAACAACCTCAATCAAATGCATTCAAATAAAATATTTTATTTGATTGTGGTTATTAAGCAGCCTTCTATTCCTAATTTCTTTACAAGTTCAATAATTAGCTTATGGGAAAAGTTTTCAAACCGCATCATATTTCTAATTTCTGTAAAGTTTTAAAAATTAAGACTGTTTCTATATTTAAAATCATCATGAATTAAAAAAAATTTTGTAATATTATTAGGGATATGTAATTTTTGTATTTACGAAATAGATGTGAATAAATGTGAAATATGCCGATATGAGCGAAGAAATGCTAAAATTATTTTTTTACTACTTTTTGGTGAAAACTCAGAGATAAATGACTTTTTAAGAGCAATTAGGTAATAATAGTAATAATTATTAACATAATTGTTTATTTAAGACCTTCCACGGTCTTTAACTGAGAGATCTTGCTCTCGAAATTTGCTTATTACGTATTGCTAAAGACTTAAGGAATAGAATGTGGAGACTACTACAATGTTAGCTTTTAACTAAGAATTTTGATACTTACCTAACCAAGTAAAATTGTGATTTTTTAATAAATGCAAAATTTTTTAATGAATATATATATATATATATATATATATATATATATATATATATATATATATATATATATATATATATATATATATATATGAATAAATATGGAATTTTATATATTGTAGTTTTTTTTTTGTGCAAAATTTCGATATTTTTTTATGCGAAGTTTACGTACCCCTAAATATCATGTAAGCATATTAATTTATTTTTTTCATTGAAATAACCAGAATTTCTTAAAATTTGATTAATTTTTCCGCTATGTTAAAATTTTGTTATTTTCTCTACAACCCCTTATAGGAAACTTGTGAAAACGCAGACAGGAATATAAGCTTATTAATAACCTTAATAAAATATGTTCAAATCAAATATTTTATTTGATTATGGTTACTAATAAGCCTTCTAATCCTATTTTCTTTATAAGTTCATTAATTAGCTTATAGAAAAAGCTTTCAAACCATATCTTAGTTATAATTTCTGTAAAGTTTAAAAAATTTGACTGTTTCTTTATTTGAAATTGTCATGAATTCAAAAATATTTTGTAATATCATTTTATGGAATTAATTTCTCCTTATCATTTTATGGAGAATGTGTTTTGTGTTCAATAAAATAAGGGGTATTATTTTATTTCCATAGGAGTCATTCTGTTTCCATAAAAAAGCATATATTGATAGCCAACTGAATCTTTAGTATCTCAGTACTTGAAAATCTGGTAATCGCAGTTTCTTAACTAGTTTGGCAAAAAGAAAACTGGAAAAGGGAAATGGTTTTAATTATTATGGAGAGCTGGCTCTTTTTTTTTATGGAATTTTTCAGCTGGAAAATGGAAGCCAATCAGAAATTCATGATTGTTCATTAAAATGGTTCCATCTTAGATTTCTGATTGCATGAACTTACAGATCAGCTATTTTCTGTAACTGTTCTGTTATAGAACTGTCCGGATTCTCTAGTGACCCTGTAGTTAAATAAGCTATTTTTTGTAAAACATTTTGTGAGGAAATGAAGCAGATTTCAGCTATAAGTATTTATTTATTTTTACAGTTGAAGGTCCTGCTGTGACAATTTTGCATCATAAAAGTGAAAGACCTACTGATGTCAAAGGTTTTAACAAGCCTGGAAGTTTCATTCAAAATATTATATATAATGCTGAAATGGAACAAATAATACAACTTGTGAATCGTTCTTACAGTTGCAGACAGAACTTAAGATACGAATGTTATAGAGCCAGACTTCTTAATTCGCCATGTTAGTATATATTTTTCTCATTTTGTTTTGTTATTTCTAAATTTAATTATTTAAAATTTGTTTATTCTTTATAAATAAGTTAACTGTCTTATTTTGTGATTGTTATACTACTTAAAATTATTTATTATTTTTTTTTTTTCATCTTGTGTCTGAAATGCAGTTTGCTTTTTTTATTTGACTTCTGTTTTTAAATATTATTACTTTTTATGATGTTAAAAATATTATTTTTAATGAGCTAGATCAGGCCTGCACAACAAATGGCCTACCAGCACATGTGGCCAATGGTCCATGAAGCCTTTAGAGAAGACACATAATATGATGAATATAAAAAATACAGAATACTAAATTTAGATTTATAATAGTATGAATATATGAGCAATGGATTAATATTTACTTAATTTTTAAAATAATTGTTAATTTATTTTTTGTTAGGTAAAATATTTCTGGCCTTCTCACCTATGCTATTTTCTTTAAGCCCACAGCAACTCCCTCTTAAAGTAATATGGCCCTCATCACATTTCGAATTGTGCAAGCCTGAGCTAGATTCATAAAATATGATAATTAATATATATATAGCATTCTTGAGAGCAAAATATGACTGTGGTAGATATTTTACCATTTTATAAACAACTCAGCTTGTGATTTTGTGACTGATACTGCCAATAGAGTATGTAATGTTGCCATCAGGAGGCCTGACCAAGTTGGTCACCTCAAAGGGAATCTTTCTGATAGGATGCAGGCCAAACCTAAAAAAACATCCCATGGCCCCAAGATCCCCTCATTGAAAACATAGGTAAATTGAAATCAGAACACAGTATTATGAACACAAAAACAGAAAATTCCATGTTAACTTAACCAAAATCTCAGTCAGAAGAAAAGTGACTGTGGAAATGAAGAACCAACTATTTAACCAGAAATTTTAGCAGTACCACAGTTAGCATAAAGGAACTACCACGTCATCTAACTAATATGCAGAAATTTAAATCTAAATATTTTAAATAGAAAAATGGAAAATATCAATCCTTCTTCACCTGAACTTAAAATATGCCTGTTTCTAAATATCCTTTTTTTAATGAATTGAAACTACAGAAGTCCTTAGGAAAATTATTCATATGTAGAGTTTTCATGAAGATATTATATGCTTCCAAAAAATCATTAATATTATTGCAAATATTTTTGATTCTATATAGTTGCGAGTGAAAAATGTTAAAGTAAATTTTATAGTTTAAATTGCTATGAAAATTAGTAAAAGTTATAACTTAAAATTTGAAAGCTAATCTTTTACTATAAATACCAATTTTATTTCCAGTTTCTTGAATTTTAATTTTAAGATCCAAATATAGTGATAATGTTGATCACTATATGAGACATATGGTTACATTTACTGAGATATGAGATACCTACATTTCTATCCTCAGTCCATGTGCCTTTTTCACATTCATGAGTGTTTATTCAAGTATGTATTGATTGAAATTGTTTTTAAAATCTTGCAATTAAAATTTTTTTTGCAGCCCCTGATCCCTCTTCATTTGATCCATATTCGTGGTGGGTAAGCCGAAATAACAGACAAATGGACTACTGGGGAGGATCACTTCCAGGGTCACGTAAATGTAACTGTGGATTGTATGGCACATGCAAAGATCCTAGCAAATGGTGCAATTGTGATGCTGAATACTTTGAAGAGGGAAAGTGGCTGTCTGATGAAGGAGATTTGACACAGAAAGATTTCCTTCCAGTGAGGCAGCTGCGATTTGGTGATACAGGTTCAACAATGGATGAGAAAAAAGGACGATACACTTTAGGACCATTAGTTTGTGAAGGAGATTGTAAGTAAAAAGATTTCACTTAATGTTTTGCTAAGAATGGAAAAATTTATTTCTCTATTTATCAACAATAAAATCATAGTTGTCACAATGAAAGATGCAAATATATATTTATGTTTAAAAATTTAAAAATCGTGTAATGTAATCTATAGTTTCTCTCTCTATTGTGCACATATCCTTGTGTGAAGTTCAGGGTTTCTATTAAAAAAATATTATTTGTTTATAAAATAATCATGATCAAGAAAATGTATACAAGAATGTGTGTTTGCTTTCTTTGCTTTACATTTTGACTGATAGCTTTCAAGCCAATCTGATCTTTTGATTAACTTTAGAAAAATGTTTTTGTCTATGCATTATTTTTAGACATTTCGTATGATTATACAAAACTTTCTGATATTAAAGCAGTCCAAACATTAATATTTAAGGGCATTAAAAGGAGATAGTCAAAGTTGTCTCATTTAGTTCTTTAATTATTATATACATTTATAATATTTAATTGTAATAGATCAGTTTGTATTGTTCTTGTTTCAGTATTAAGTTTGTTATATAATACTTGTTGGTTAATCTATTCTAGATGTTTTCAAAAATTTCATTTCACTTTTAAATTGTCAAACTATTTTAATGCTCTTCATTCTATTTCTTTTACTCAAGTGAATTTTACATCTTTGTAGAAGGGAATTATATCTATTTTCCTCCCATTCAATATTAGGTAATATTTAATGTTTGGACTAAATATAATTCAGAGTTTTTTGCAATTCACTACTACTCAGAATTCATCAATTTTTACAATTGACATTACATTACACTTAAGTATTTTATAATTTTCTATAACAATTTATGAAAGAAAGATAGCTAATTTTTACCTCAAATCTAAAAAAAAATATAAATAAGTCATGTCTTATTTATATTTTAAAAAGTATCTTATTTGTATTGAATTTAATAAATTTTAATACTAATTTACTAATTTTTAAAATTGACTTGCATTTTTCAAAAAATTAACTTTTAATTCTAGAGGAAAGGAGTCAATTGGACTTGAAAATTTATAGATTAAGAGTGACCTTTGGTATAAAATGCTAAAATGCTCTTCACTTTTAAAGCTGACTCAAAAGTAGTGTGGAAATTCTAAACATACTTATTTTGGTATTTAAATTTTTTTATTGTTATATTTAATTACATATTAAATAGGAACTTTTTAATGTAAAATATTAATTACTAAAAGTTTCAGAAGGGAATATCAGTTATGCTTATCAACAGGTTACTCTAAATCCTGCAGGAAAAATGTCATGTTTCTTATACAGTTTTAAACTTAGCAATCATTACAGTTATCTTTCAAAATATTTCTTACCTGAAACTTGTGAAAATGTGCAGTCGAATCCCGTTATAACGAACTTCAAGGGACCATAGGTTTTGTTCACTTTATCCGGTGGTTCGCTATATCCAAACCATTCAGAAAAATGCTAGAGTTAACAAAATGTGCAACTCATTAGTTGCAATATGTTCAATAATGATGTATTAAAAAAATGGTAAAATCTATTAAAAATGATCTTTAATGAATTAAGTTGACTAAAATCGATTACATTAAACTGACACAATATTAATTAAATTATGTACTATAAGAAAATGGCGGTACCAAAATTTTCGTTTGTTATATACTGGGTTCGCGATAATGGGGTTCGACTGTATAAGTGGAACACACAACTTCTTTATATCGACAATAAAAACAAAGGCAACTATTTATGAACAAATATCCAACCCATGGAGATATCGACCTGTAATGCTCTTTGGCCTTATAAAGAATTAAATTTATTAGTTTGAAATTAGTTACCTCTCTTTGTCTTTTTGTGTATTATGAAGTTTCTGATATTCTGTATGTTGTGATTGCTTCTCAGATCTGAGAATACAACTTAGTTTCAAGTCTAACTAAACTGACTATTACTTATTTAGTAAAAATTCATAATTTTATTCTGATTTGCACTGAAGTTTTATTAACTGTGTATTAAATTTGCTAAAATAATGCTTTATATTTAAGAATTTACGCAAAGATTTAAGCTGAAATTGTACATGAATGTTAATTACTTGATCAGTCACCGTAATATGCTGTCATGTCTCACAAATTCATTTTCTTTTCTCCTCAGCTATTTTTGATAATACAGTGACATTTTTCTATGAAGATGCAACAATTGATCTTCCGACATTTGATATGGGACATTCTGGGGATATTTACTTTCAGTTTAAAACAACTGCAGAAAATGGAGTGCTAGTTCATAGTCGGGGACCTACTGATTATATAAAAATTATGCTTGTTGGTAAGTCTAAAATCCTTTTCTGCTTAAATACTTATATATATGAAATGACCTGAATGGTCATCCCCTGAAATAAGCACACACATCATGGCTGAAAACAGTACAATTTGAATTCAAGAACATATAAAGTTTATTCCAGCAAAAACATGACCTTACAAAGCGACGTCCAGCTCTCTTCTGGCGAGCATACAAGTAGCTGTAAACAGATTGCTGGAAATTGGCAAGGTAGGTTAGTATTGGAAAGGGGTAAAGGACAGAAAGATTACCATAGAGAGAGAGAACTCTGATTACAGGTGATTAAAGATTAGAGGTGGTTAAGATTTATTATATATATATATATAAATATATATATATATATATATATATATATATACATATATATATATATATATATATATATATATATATATATATATATATATATATATATATATATATATATATTAGTTTATGTGTATCTTTGCTTAAAGTTTTGTAACAACATTTTTTATGATATAAATGGTCTAAGGTTACATGTATATAGGTATCTGATATGTTCAAATTGATAAACCATAGCCGAAGAAACATTAGCTAATTTGGAAATAACTATTTATTCAATAGAAAGGGTTACTTACTATCTGTTGTTGTAAAGATTACAATGTTTAACTTTTTAGTTAAAACATAAAACTGACAAAATTGTCTAATTTCAGAAAAAAATATAGTTAGGTCAGTTCAAATAAATCGGATTTAAACATTTTGTTGGTAAAAGGATCAAACTGAGTCCTATGAATTGATGTGTTATTTCACCAGAACTGATACATTTATACTGACACAAAAATGTATCTTTACAACAGTGTTTACTATCTTTTGGATTTATGTATGTTATTATTATTCCTTTTTTATTATTCTAATTTATTCTGAATTATAAAGGTTTTTATGAGCAGTTTTTAATTTATAGCTTGTCATTGCTTCACATGCTCTCCCTAAAATATACATCTATTTATGCATATGTGTAGTAAATCTTAAAATGATGATTCAGGCATTTGCATTATATTAGTTTCCTTTATTAAAACCTTGGGATATTTCTATACAAAAATTACATCCTTAGAGAGTAGCTTTGAACAGTGCATACTGATGTTCTGAGAATCCAAACCATTCTGAGCTTGTTAGAATAATTTGCTTCTTGTCTTCACTTGAGTAGACTAAACAGAATTTGCATGGTTTAATTGAGGTCTCAGTCAAAAAGGTTTCTTATTAGAGAAAGGATATGTTATTATTTTTAATAGCTCCTTAAGAGGAATATGATTTCAGATTTAATGAGAATAGGAAAATAAATATACCAAGTCTGCAGGGATGCACAGATGGCAAGAAATACCTTAGAGAAAAAGCATGCATGAGAATAGCTTCAAAGGGAAAGAGAGTATGAAACCGGAAAACTTTATAGAAATTAAAGAGCTGCAAAGAATGCAAGGAAATTAATAAGAAAGAGATGAAATTAAAAAAAAAAATTAGTGTTTTGCGATCACTTTCGATTTATTTAACATTTGTGCTTTTGCTCTTTTTTTATATCTGTTAGCTCTTATTTAAAGAAAAAAATTATTTTTGCAAGTAAACCTTACAATTGCAAAGATATTAGTTGATTAATGTCAGTTTGATAAATATATTTGAATTCCAGTCATACCTCAAATTAGGCTTTAAAAATTTTTATTAACAAAGTATACTTAGCAGTTCATCAATGTAATTCACAAGCACATTTAGTAATAGCAAATCAAGGACTACTTTCAAAAGCTATTATTGCAGTAAAGTTTTGTGTTTTTATGTTATAACTAATTTTATTTTTTGAATGACTTACAACCTTTTCATTTTTTAATTACAAAAGGTTCTTTTATACAAAAGGAAAAAGATGATGTTGAATTTTTCATGCAATTATTTTTAAAAGGATAAATATTATATATTTTGACTTCTAGAGGGTGATCAGATCCAGTTTCAATATCATGCTGGCAATGGACCTCTGGGTGTCAGTGTTGAGACATCTTATAAATTGAATGACAACAACTGGCATTCTGTGTTGGTTGAAAGAAACAGGAAAGAGGCAAGAGTTGTAGTGGATGGAAGTTTAAGTGGTGAAGTCAGAGAGAGATCTGGACCTGTGCGGGCATTATATCTTACCAGCATGCTTGTTATTGGTAGGAATTTTTCTTTTACTTTTGCAGCATTTGTTAAATGGTGTGATTTAAAAATGTTTTAGACTTCAGTGTTCATATAAATTTAAATATATTTTGTGTTTTCTTTCTTTTCATTTATTTCTAACTTCAGACTTTAGCATTAGTATTTCTAAAATTCTAATACAAATTCTTTCAGTACGAGAAATGTTTCATCCATATAATAAAATGTGGTTTAGGGGCTTGGGTTAAGTAAGAATGCAAGGGCAGGGCCTGATTTTGAAAATTCTTGACCATAGGCACAACTCGGGATGGGGCTCCCTAACACTGATGTGGTCATAAAATTTCCAAAATTGACACACACAAAAAAAAATACTCATGAATCATTGTGAAAGTACCATTTTACCAAGAATTGGCTATTTGAAGCGTAGAAACCTAGAACATTATCAAATAACAAAAAGCAATACAACATATTAACTTCATCATTAAAACACTAATACAATGCAACCAGAAAAACTTATTAATCCCTTATATACACTATAACATACATATGATGAACCAATCAATCAAAGTTCAAAGGATATATAAAAAAATTGCTATTAAAAAGGGTAAAATTGAAAAAAATTTTGAATTGGGAATTTTTTCTTTTAAAATAAATTTTTTATTTATTTATTTATTTTTTTTTTTTGGGGGGGGGAGGGGGACAACATTCGGGGGTCCCTAGGCCCAGGCCTACTGGGCCTAATGGAAAATCAAGGCTTGTGCAAGGGTCTAGTGTAAGATCCAGAAGCCTGAAAGAATATATTCCCAGTGCATGGCATCAGTTCTTGACACCTTTGTTTGAAGTAATATCCTAGCTTATCAACACCAGAAAATAAAAATTACTGACTGTTTGCAAACATTTAGATAATATTTTTAATACAATGATGAAATTTTTGAAGACGCAAACATATTAGTATGTTTAACACAAGGTTTGAAGATGATCATTTAAAAAACAAATTCTGGTTAATGGTTATTTTACATTGTGTTTTACATTTATTTAACATTAACATTGTTAAAAATAAAAAAGCTCTAATGTTATTTGTTCATAAGATATTTTAATTCTAAAAGAACATCTGAGCTAAAAATATTAAAGCTTAAAGTCAAAGGTAACAAAATATTGTAAAATAACTAATTCTGGTTAATGGTTCTTTTGCATGCTGTTTTACATTAATTTAGCATTAACATTGCTAAAAATAAAAAAAATTCTAATGTTATTTGTTCATAAGAAATTTTAATTCGAAAAGAACGCCAGAGCTAAAAATGTTAATGCAGAAGTTAAGTCAAATGTAACAAAATATTGTAAAATAAATGGATATTATATTCAAATTTCCTGTAAATGAACATCAACCTGATTAGAGAAACCACTTATTTGCACACACACACATATATTATACATTCTTATTAAGAATGTCAGATATCTGTTGTTGGGAAAAGTTATTGAAGTTTTAACAGTTAATGCGTTATCCTTAGTTTTGAGATTTTTATTCCAGTTTATTGTTATTTTTCAGTTCTATCCATCTGTCTTTTCAATTCTGTCCTAAGATTCATTAAAATTTCAGGTGCAACTGTTGAATACAGAGAAGGTTTTGTTGGATGCATACGAGCCTTCATGTTAAATGGAAAAATTGTTGACCTCCAGCATTTGGCAAAGGACTATTCTTATGGTATTGATAATGGTTGTGTTGGAAAGTGTTTGAGTAGTCCTTGTTTAAACAATGGTACCTGTATTGAAGGCTATTCCAGTTATATATGTGATTGCCAGTGGACTGGATTTAAAGGACCTATATGTGCTGATGGTGAGTAATTTTTGGCATGACAAAAAAAAAAAAAGAGCTTTTTCTATGTTGATTATTTATTATCATTATTGTATATTAAACTATGTAAAAGTTCATAGTCAACTAATAAGAACGAGCTTAATTTTTTTAAAAATTATTTTCTTTTCTTTTCATAAACAAGATTTCCAATTTTCTTTCTGCCACTGTTAAAATTTTTTTTTTTAAATATTTTTACCTAATAATTACTAAAATGTTATTGAATTTTCATATAGGAATTTTATAGGTGCAGATTTCTATATTTCATTGAGCTGAAATGTTTTTTATTTTGTCTGTACAAATATAGAAATTTTTCCTATTATGAATTGTAAAATAATTTTCCAAATTTTGAGCAGAATCAGTCCATAAATCCATTACAGAAGTAATTAATGTGTTTTTAAAAACATGTTTGATGTCAATTTTATTTATATTTTTAATGTTAAAAGTTAATCTTTTATCTGTATTTGATAATATAAATGCAAGAAACTGTTAAGATCATTTAAATTTTAGGCATTTATATGATTTTAAGATTATTTGCATCTGAAATAAAGTATATTTTAATTTGAGCTTGTTATTTTAATTTATCAGTGGTTTTTATCAGTGGTAATTTATCAGTGGTTCATTTGGAGGAACATCCTAGTTTGATCTGAAATAGGATTTTTGGTATACTTCTGTTATCAGATGTTAGGAAGGATTGATTGTATAATTATATAAACATTTTTACTGTTTATTCATTGTTAATGGTTCTTGTTCAGTGTTTTATTAACCTTTTAAATTGTTAAGGATTTAACTAAGCTTAAGAATGAGCTTAGTTAATGAACTCATTCTTAAAAATCATCACTTAAAAAATACATATGAATAAGTTATTTCATATGTATTTTTTAAGTTTTGATCATATTTTAAAATATCAAATGCTGTAATGTATCAACAAATTTAAATATTTTAGAAATTGGTGTCAATTTGAGGTCTGACAGCTACATTAAATACAGCTTTGAAAATACCATCTCCACTCTCGAGGAATATATCCGAGTTGGTTTCACGACAACTGATAAAACAGGAATGATAGTTGGTGTGTCATCATACAGTGGAGAGTACTTGAATTTGATGATGTCTACAAGTGGTAAGATATTTTTTTCTTGAGCTCCAACTTATCTTCATGTAGGAAAAAAATTGTCTTACTACATATGACTCATACCTTCAAATGGGCCTTAAACATGCTTTCACTGCTAAGATTAATTTTAAAGAGGAAAATAGCTTCACTGCTAAGATTAATATCACATATGAAAATCAAAATTTATAATTTTAATGCATTTTTTGTTGCATGTTATTTTCTGTGTTAATGTCATTTGATAATTTAAATTTAGTTTTGCTGTATGTAAATGTAACTTTTTTTTTATTTTAGGTAATTTGAGATTAATTCTAGATTTTGGATTTGAAAGACAAGAAATAATTATTAAAAATGAAAATTTTGCTTTGGGACAACATCATGATTTGAGAATTTTAAGGAGTGATAAAGGTTCAAAAATAACAATTTATGTAAGTTTACTTTTAAAAATATGTTATTTACAATTTATGAAGCAGGATTAGTCAGTTTAAATCATGATTTAAATGGGCTGATTAAAAATTATTTGATGTAAATCACTTTTTCATATAAATAATGAATGGTGAATATTGGAAATTTTTATTGTTTACAAATCATCAGTAATGTGTAAAATTTGAATGAGGGCAGTTAAAACATTTATTGTGCTGACACTTAATAAAACTTTTAATTATTTCTTGAATATGTTAGCAGATCTAACTTATTTAGCTGAGTGAAGCTATGTATGTTATTTTATTTGAATTTTCTTTTAGTGTATCTGCCTATTAGGACTTTCAAATCACTCTAAGCCCCAAGGGAAGTTCGACTTTGTGATAATTTATTTCTATGTTTACAATGGATTTCTTTGATGACACTTTCAATAGTTTTCAGTTACTTTGCATGAGTATTGATTTAAAATGCATGGAAAGCAGTAGAATGTATGATTTTATTTCTTATTGAAAACTTTTTGTTTTAAAAGAAAAACATTAAATTTTTTTATAAATTGGTCTCTACAACAATGTACATAATTGTTGTTGTTTCTAATCCATAGACCAGGTCCATGAGCCCATAAATCCTCAGGAGGTGCATTAATAGGCAAGGATTGGTAATGAAGTCCTTTATAGATAAATTTAAGCAAATTAGGATGTGGCCAGGGGTAGCCTGTTCAGTAAGACACTTTTTACAAGTGGGAAAAATATTGTTTTGTCTATCAAATTTTAGGCACCTCAAGTGGCCACTGGCAAACCTAGAGATTGCAATCTGCTTAGCTCTATCATCCATGAAGACAAGAGCTCAACCAGGGCAGATACCAAAGTACCATTCATGGACCAAGTACTCTGGATAAAAGATTTCCTTACAGAGTAAATCTCCAGATGAGAGCCGAAGTAGTTGGTGAACGTTCAGCAGTACCCTCCTTTGCTAAAATGTCAGCCATCTCATTGCCAAATAGGCCCACATGAGGGGGACCCACTGCAAATGAACATTATAGTTCACAGAGAGATTACCTGGATGGTGCTACTATGCAATTTTAAACTGCAGATATCAAGCTCATAAATCCTAAAGGAATATAAGCATAAAAAAATCTATTTTTTAAAAACCTTTTTTTAAAAGAATATAAAATCTTTAACTTTAATGAAATATACAAATTAGGCTCATTTTGTCAAATGGGATATAATATCCACCTGAATGCTTATAAACAAGCCTGTCTACTTCATCATTCCTAGTCAGTTTCTCATCTCTGATTAAGTCCCTAAAAAGAAGAAAAGACTCTCTTTGCATTTACTCACGAGGATCTGCTGCCAATAACTATTCTCATTAATGATCAAAAGAGTTTCTCCTTAGTTTCATGTATTAGCTTTCCTGTTTGTTATCCTGCTTTAATTTAATGCAATTCCGCAAAACAATCTTGTATTTTTAAAACAGATCAACATGAATATTAAAATTGATAATTGACCAACCTGCTTCCTGTAGTGCTGACATTTACCCTGAATTTGATTTTTGTATTGACTTGCAGGTTGACAATTATGAACCTATTATTCACACTTTTAAAATTGATGAGAAAGCTGATGCTCAGTTTAATAGACTGAAGAGTATCTATATTGGCAGAAATGGTAAGTAAATTGATGTTCAATTTTTTATTTATTTGTTATTACCTTTTGAAATTACCTTCCAGAGTTTGTTATTTGTTGAGATAGAAATGTGTTCACCATATTTTTTCTTAGATTCACAGTTTTTGCATTTGTTAGTATACCTAGGTTTTACTAGTATTTGTTAGTATACCTAGGTTTTCTTTGGTAATCTAATTGCGTAACAAGGTATTGAAAAAGTCGTAAAAAAAGGTATTGAAAAAGACGTAATTGCCAAATCCATTTTAATTTTAACATCTTTAACGTTGTGTCACTACTGTCTCTGGAAGTTCTAGATTACAACTCATTTGAATGAAGTAAGGAAGTATTGAAAAGCATAAATTCTGCATATTAGAGAAATAAAAATTTTCATTATACTGTGAAGTGTGAAACACTTTGCATTAGTTAATTTTTATACCTTAATGATAATTATGGGATATATTGTGATTTAGTTCATTACTAAATAAGTTATAATTAATAAGAGTTTTTTTTTTTTCAGTAGCTTCTGATATTGAAATAGTCGTAGGCTCAAACTCAAGCCAGTTTGGGGGGGGGGGGGGGGGGACTCAACAGTGCATCCATGCATGGGATATGAGAGTGTCTTAAAGTTCTGGCAGTCCAATATGTTCGAGTCTCTGAGAAGATTTTTCTTTGAACATCTAATAATAGCTTGTTTCTACATTAGAGATTGATTGATTGACAGTTCCACTTCCAATCTATATAAAAAAATTTTTATATGAATGACTTGTAAGATACTTTTAGTGGGCAATTTTCAATCTGTATAATTAATTCTTTTAAGTCATTCTCATTCATGTGTAAGACAGGTATTTTTCAGTATAATAATTTTGTGATACAAGAGGCTAAAATTTGAGATCTTTTTGTAATGTGATTCTATTATTCATAATTTGAATATTGTGAGAGGAATCTCTAAATTACTCAAAATATAGCTATTTTCTTTCAGAAGTTATTTCTTAAGTATTTTTCTATTTATGTTAATATTTTTTTAAATCCAGTGATTGATATATTTTGAATTTTATTCACAGAATCAATGGGAACAGGGGAAGGCTTTGTTGGTTGCATTTCAAGAGTACAGTTTGATGACCATTTCCCTCTACGAAGATTGTTCCAAGAAAGTCGCCGATCAAATGTATATTCTGTTCCTGAAAACATCCGAGAAGATGACTGTGGTATTGAACCAGTCACTCATCCTCCAGAAAGCAGAGCCACCCGTCCACCACCTACTTTACCTCCTGGTGTACGAATGGTTGCAAACATTGCTGGTGGGGATGATTCAGCTATATTAGGAGGTAAGATGTTGTTTCTACTTTATTAAAAGGAAAAAGTGTGGAAATAAATTTAGATTAATCTTACATCCAGAAAAAGTAAATGTCTTTGCAAGTCTTTTGCTAAATCTGTTTAATAAACAGGATGAACAGGATCTTTAAAGGTACTTCTATTTTAAAATATGTTTTTAAGGTACTTAAAAGTGCTTATTTTGTTTCACAGGTTTGTAAAAGTACTTAATTTTTTTAGCTACTTTAAATAATCTGTATTTTTCCTAGACAGGAAACAGGCTTTTGCTGCACATGATTTATGGTGCATGGGTATAAAATTTTATGTCTAGTATTTAATGTGATACAAGTATCAATCAAGAGCCCTGTATTATTACCCAGTACAGAGTAATGTTCTATAGAAAATCAACTATAAAAGGGCAAGAAAGGAAAAAAAAAAAGAAAGAATCTAAACATCTAAGAACGTAAGTATTTAAGCTCCTGAAAATAAGTTTAAAATAATTTCAGTTGTGTGCAGTAGGATAACGGGTCTTATTCTCTATTTATATATATTACTTCAAGTGTAAATCTATAATTGCTTTTATTTCCTCCGTAATTTTGAGAGCACACCTGTAACTGTTTTCAATTTTATGTAATGAGTTTGAATATCTGTTTAATAAACAGGGTAAACAGGATCTTTAAAGGTACTTCCATTTTAAAACATGTTTTTAAGGTACTTACTTTTTTCACAGTTTTGTAAAAATACTTAATTTTTTTTGCTACTTTATGCAATCTGTTTTTTTCCTAGACAGGAAACTGGGTTTTCCTGCACATGATTTATGGTGCATGGATATAAAATTTCATGTTTAGTATTTAATGTGATACAAGAAACAGGATGTTTACTGGTTGCAGAGTAGGAAAGTAGATTCTTTAAATACCATGGATTTTCAAACAAGATATAAAAAAACATCTGGTAATGCCAGAAACAGAGTGTGAATTTTCCCACACCATTTTCCGAATACAAAAGAGAGTATAGGAACTGTTCAGGTATATGTTTGTAATTTTTATTTAAATCTACAAATTTCTAAAGTGAGCCAATTTTCACCCATATGTGTGAAAATTCAATTCAGTTTATTAGATTTTCTTTTAATTTACATAAATACCAAGTGAGCCAAAAGTTCGTAAGAACTTTAAAAATTCATAAAAAAGAAAGAAATTATGAGTGTGGTCATAAAGAAGTGTGGTTTGCAAGAAAGGGCTCACAAGGAAGTCTGATTTTTTTTTAGCAGCAAGAAAAAAATTTGTTAAAAAAGTCACTGGTAGATGGTGCTGACATGCAAGAGATTCAGCAGAATCATACAAATCAATCTTGCAACAGGAGACTGTGATACACAAAGATTTCTCATTCACTTTCAGAATGTTATCATTACCCGATCAATAGGGTTTCTCATTTCCTGGCAAATAATGGATCCCAGGAAACGAGAACATTTTAAAGAGATTCCTGGGAAAACCGGGAAACTCAGGTTTCTAATATTTATTATTTAAAAAATTTGTTAAATTTAAAAAAAAAATCATTTCATTTTTAAATAAAACAAAAGACTTAATTACTAATAGAACAAAGGCAAGTTATTTATTAGAAGGGTTCTTAAAATGTGTTCTGAGACAAACTAGCGCATTAATTGAATTATCATTGAGTCATGTCCTAATTTTGGTGACAAAAAGTCCAGCAGTCAAAAATACTCTTTCACTTTCCACTGAAGTTGGTTTAATAGAAAGAAGAGCATCAAAGAGTATCTTTAAATTTTTTGTTAATTTTCCACTGTCTTCAAATAAATTAAATTCTGTTAATAAAGTCTTTAAATTCATTATCTCCGATATTTTGTTTTTTTTTTGTGCTCATATTTATTGAATTTTGAAGCTTTCGTTTCAAAATATTTGACAGCGTTTCTAATTCTATATTGTTTTCCGTATCAGAAATTAATACGCTATCTTTATTTTCAAACTTAACATTTTCTTCAATAATATTTACTGGAAATAGGCGGTGTAACAATTCTTTAGATAATTTTATCATTTCGGATTTTGACGACATTTCAAAAAAATTATCATCTGGTTTAGAATACAATACATTTGAATTATTTAGGTACTTTACCAATGAAATTAAATTTTTTGATCTTCGAGTTACCATCCGCAACTACCAGATTGGCGAAAAATCGCCCCTTGGCGTCCGTTGCGTATACTACATCTGTACCTAAAATAATCCCGGGAATCGATTATTTTTACCCGGGAAATCGGGAATAGATATTTTAGTGAATTTCCCGGGAGAGAAACCGTACCGATCAAGCATTGTTGGTGAAGCTGCTCTATTTGGACGGAGAGTTAGCAACTGTTGCATTGCGAAAATTTTGCACTGCGAAACAACTGAAGACAAAAAAAATGGCCCCATATCATGTGCTGGAATACTGAAGCTTGTCAAATGGTTGGAATAAAACTGGCTATCTGGAGGATCGGCCACAAAGTAGAAGACCCTTGTTTGCGGAGGGCCGCATTACTGCAGTAGAAACTGTTATGAATTATATGGCAGTGGAATCGTCCACGGGGAGTAGCAGTGCTCGCAGAGCTGGAAGGATGTTGGATGTGCCTCACTCATCAGCTACTACACTATGACAACCCAGTGACATGATTCCTATTTAGTACCTTTGGTGAAGACAGTGATCAGTCGAGGTTGCAAGATTGCATGGCCTTCATGATCATCCGACCTCACTCTGGTTGATTTCTGGCTTTGGGGCTATTTGAAATCTTTTGTGTACCGTTCATCCCCTTCAATATTGGCCAAACTCGAAGATTCTATCTGACGTGAGGTTTCTACAATTCATTCTGACATGTTGCATTCAGCTGTAATGGGCATTGTGAGTCACTTTAGTTGTGTCATATAATGTTCTGGAGGTCATGCTGAACAATTGTTCTAGCAAGAATAAATGAATGGAATGTACTGTTGTCCTGTTCATTGTGTTTTGGGTTGTTAGCACTCTCTACCAGTGACTTTTTTTAACTAATTTTTATTTTGATGATTAAAAAAAAAAAGTCAGATTTCCTTGTGAGCCCTTTCTTGCAAACCACACTTCTTTATCATAATTTCTTCCTTTTTTTATGAATTTTTGAAGTTTTTACGAACTTTTGGCTCACCGGTATTTATTAAGTATAAATGACCTGCATAAAGAAAGGATGAGTCTAAGTTTTTATTTGGATGAGAAACCTTAATAATGCATTTTTCTCACCTAGATTCTTTATTGAACCGTTAATAGATATATAACATAATTATAGCATTGAATAGGTATTTAGCAAGTTATTGTATAGTGACATAAGGGAAAGATTGTGTAAAAATTCTAAAAATTAGTTTTTAAAAGTTATCAAGGACTTAATTTTTTACCTCAGAAATAAATCGCAAGTACAATAACATTTTATAAGTTGACTGTTATTAGTAAATCAGTTTTACAATATGCTTACATTTGTGCCTTAAAGTGAAACATGATTTATAAACTGTACAAAGTAAAACTTTAACATTAACTGAACAGCAGAAAGAGTTGTTGATCAGGACTGAAAATAGTACATTTATCTATGGTGATTCATAACTAATCTCCTTATGTAATTCTATAGTATATCTAAAACACATAAGGGTTTGTTCACATAGGAACCTGGTAGCAGAAGCGTAAAAGGAAAGATGGTGCTGAGACAGAAATAAACCAATCATAGATGTTAAAAATTTTGTTGCTAATCGTTTGGAGGTTTGTTATTGGTTAAATCTATTTCAATACTTTAATGCTTCCACTACTAGACTCCTATATGAACAGGCCCTAATTCTTCCTAGTGAATTTAGTTACCGTTGAAAAAATTGCTGCCTGTACCAATTATTTTGGTGGTGAAAGATATTTATTTGATTTAATATTTCATTCTGGCATATTATCTATTATTTGTTGTAGGATAAATTAGCTCACCCTCAAAATATGATAAAAAAATTAATGTTAAGACATTTTAGGGTTTCTGCAGCACATTATGAAGAATGTACTCCTGATGTATAGTATTTTTTCATGTTTATTATACCTTTCAATGTAGGAACTTTGCCTTGAATCAAATAATTTCAGATAGTTATAAAAGAACTAAAAATGTTTTGTTTTGTTGTAAAGCAAAAGAATACATGAATAAGGGGTATGAGACCTTTCTTTCCAGATACTTTATTTGAATGCATTTGTTTTTGATATTTTACTTAATATAATTTATCTATTGCATTTAAAAGAATAAATGTACTTAATTAATATATGCAATCAATACTTATTTAATGCTTTTAGGAATATTAGCCCTGATTTTCATCGCATTGATCCTTATGGCCATATTAATTGGACGTTACATGTCTCGGCACAAAGGAGAGTACAAAACCCATGAGGATACAGGGGCTAAAGATGCTCCTGATGCAGACACAGCTGTACGATTGGGTAAAACTGGTCATGGTGTGCCCAAGAAAGAAGAATGGTTTATATGAAGAACATGAAATCTTTATTGTTTTAAAGGTTCTAGGTGAAATTATTTAACTGACACTAGAATGTTGTGTGTTCCCAGTTTGGAGCACGTTGTTGCCTTGCTCAACAAAAATCACATTATGGACTTTTTTTAAAATTTCTATAGTGTTTATTCTGTATTCAACAGAATGTAATATGATATTGATGAATTATCTTCAGTATCATTTTAGCTATTCTAGATTGATATGTAAAATATTGAAGTATGTTATGTCAACAATGTTTCTTTTTAAAGGTTGTTCTAAGTTATGTTTCAGCAGTTTCCTGTTGCTGTGTCCTGTTAATTCTGTAATTTCTTTTTTTTATAATGCAAAAACACAGTTTCATAGGAAAGTTGCCTATCATTATTTAAATCTACAACAAAGGTATGAACTTGTACCTTTGGTTTTTAAAGATGCCTTCAATGATCTTCATAACTGTTCCATGAAATTTCTTGCATTTTACCTACAACAAGTATTTTACCAATCCAGAGCTGAATTGCTTTTGTTTATGAGCTTCAATGTGAAGAAAATCAGTTTTATACAGAGGAAAATATTTTTTCACCGCTAGAATCTTTTAATAATTATTTTAAAAATAGCTAATAAAAATGTGTGCATTCTCAAAGTAGCTATGCCTGTCCTGCCAAACTACATTTTTTATCCATCTTAACTTTTAACTGATTGTATTGATTTTTGTGTCTTGATGAATTACAATAGATTGCACTGGTAAAAAGATAATTTGTGTAACGATTTACTTTCTATATGATAATCTCGTACTGTCAAAATTTAAATTAAAAATAATTAAGTACATTCAATTAGCTGATTTGGTTGGAAAGAATATAGTTTTAATGAGAAATGTTTTTAAGTATTTAGAATAATAGCTTTTGTACTCCATCTATTTTTCATATGATCTCCCTATGTCTGTGATACTATATAACAGCAATGTATTTTGTCGTCATATCTGTAATTGAGGAGTTTTATTTCTCCCCTACTCTTTTAAGGAAAGTTTGTCTGTATTCTTTTTATATCTTGGTATAGCCATGTTAATGCTAATGCCAAAATTTAGCAATGTATAAGATGACCATAGTTATTATCTCTTGATAGGGAAATTAAGATGTTTAAATGTACACCAGTATAGTGTAACTTTTAAACATCTTAAGGGGAGTAGTCACTATTAAGTACCTTTAAAAGTATCTTTTTTAGACCTATGTTCGATTGTATGTACTACTCATGATTTTTGCTTGATTTACATGAAAATTTTTGAGTAACTGCGTAACATACTGTTTATTTTATATATATATATATACAATATTGCAAGGTAATTAAAAAAAATAAAATTATTTTTTATGCATAAAAAGTGAATATTTTTTTAAAATTGAACATTTTACAGTCAACTGCAGTGTGCATTCCGTCAAAATAAATTATTAAGGTACAGTAATAATTTTTTACTATATGTGATTACAATAATTCAGGCAACAATATCCACCAAGATTATTATAAAATATATTAAAACATTTTAGTATGTGCTATTTTAAATTAGAAATTTCAAAAATGACTGAGTAAAAGCTTATAAAAAAATTCTTTAAAAAAAATTAAAATATGTTAAGGTTCAAAAATGTTGGTGGATTTTGTTGCCCGAAGTATTGTAATCGTATATAGTAAACAATTATTACTGTACCTTAATAATTTATTTTGACAGAATGCACATAGCAGTTGACTGCAAAATGCTCGATTTAAAAAAAAATATTCACTTTTTATGCATATGAAATAATTTTATTTTTTTTAATTACCTTGAAATATTGTATATATATAATAAACAGTATGTTAGGCAGTTACTCAAAATATTTCATGTAAATCAAGCAAAAATCATGAGTAGTACATACAATCGAACATAGATTTAAAAAAGATACTTTTAAAGGTACTTAAAAGTGACCATTCCTCTTAGCACTTTTAAAATTAAATGAGTTTGAATATGCAGAGAAAGATACCTAAATGCCCACAATGCTAACAGATAATGAGATGCAATGAAAAAAATTATTATATATCAAGAGGTTTAAAATATATGTTAGAGTTGCAGTTTACTTTCATAGTATTTATGATCTTTCCTTTTCCCTCTTTAGCATTTTCAAATGCTCATTTACACCTTCTATTATTGAACTTTATGTACATGATCAATTAATGTCGAATGCAGCCTATAGATTTTTATTTTATCATTGACACACACTTGTTTGTTAAAACTCTTATTTATTAAAGATATTCAAAATAAGTGCTGAGCATGTGAACAATATGCAAATATGAATTTTTGTGATCCTCTTGTTTTATTTAGACATTTATTTTTCAAGGTAATTTACAAGTGTATTATTTGCATATTAGCTTTTATGCAAAAGAAAATGAAAAGTGTTATTATTTATCCCAGTTGCTGGTATGTATAAAATTTAAATTTAGGAAGCACTTTAAATGATAGTTTTATATTTTTCCCTGAATTTAACATATTAAGTTCACACAACTTTTGGGGTATGTTCACGTATTATGCATATTATCAATCTTATAGTGAATTTTATAGATGGAGTACAATTTAAGATTTAAATCTGATATGTTAATACTTGGAAGTATCATATTTTGTTCACTGTTTCAGTCTAAAAAGGCATATGCTTTAATGCGTGTGGTTTGGAAATTTTGAACCTTGCTGTAATAGCTATTATATATTAATATGCATTTTACTTTTAAATACTCTGTGTCAATTCCTTTTGCCAGACTTTTTTACTTCTGATGATATTAAAGTGCAGTTACATTAAATTTTTCTGTGCATATATCAGTTTGGTTGTAATAACAGTAATATGTATGTTTGTGTCATTATTCTTCTATATAATCTGAAATTTCAATATCTTATTCCATCACTTGATATTTGTGTCCCCTGCAAAAGTAAATGGTGTGCTCTTCCTTTTGTAGGGCAAAACCTTGTTAAATCTACATCGGCACAATGTTAACCCGTTTCATGAAAATTCCCAGTATCTCTAAATGCTTATAATGGCTCTGAATCTAATGTTCAGTAATTCAGTAATTATTAATTTGCTGATTCTTCAGTTTAATAAGATAAATTACTACTGCAATCTTTGTTTTATTAGTCAGTTTTTTTTCTTATTTTATAGCAATAAGTAATTGCCTGGAAATTCTTTAAAAAATCCCTCAAATTATTGCTAATAGGTCTTTTGATATTGTGATTGTACAGGTAAATAAAACTGTATTCAATTCTATAACTGATTTCGTTATTTAGCTTATAAGGCTGTATTTTAAATCTTCTAATTCTTCCCTGTTTTGTGCCTTTTGGCACAAAGGTTTTTCCGAGGTCTTTCTAATCTGTAATTGCATGCCTTATTTAAATATGTACTAAATACAGGAAGCAAAATACTTATTCCTTTCATTATTATACATTCACAAAAAATTGTTGTGGAGCTTTGAATTTTACTACATTGGAAAAACTTTTCATATATGATATATGATCTTAAAGATTATATAAATTTCAATGTGTCTTAAGTGTATTTAAAATGTGGAGAGGAAAAATAAATCTGTAAAAATTGTTGTTTATACTAAAAATGTAAATATGTATGATGATGCCCTTTTGGTGCTTTGCAGCTGTTCTATGCTGCCGCTGCCCTACAAAAATATTAGAAAGTTATTGTAGTAAGTTATTTGGTGTGTTGTCCTATATTTCAATTGGAGAGCATATTTTAAAATTCTTGTCAACATATCGAATGTTAAAAATTTATATTTTCCCTTGTCTCATGTTGTAGGAATTATTTCTGTAGGTTTTTATGTTTTTTGTTTATTGTATACAATTGTCTTTTCTTTTTTTTAACTAGAATGTTCTTTAAAAATTTTTTTTTTTATGAATGCAACTAAATTCCGGTGATAGGGTCTGTTGTCCAAGATCTGCAGCTTTTGTATTTATTTATTGTTATGTTGTATTGTATTCATCATGTGGTGTTCCCTATATTCACTTTGATTTGTATATTGTGAAGTTCAAACTCATGATTAATTTTTTTTTGTTTGTTATTTTTTACTGTATTTCAGTGATAAAAATGTCTGATGAGGTTATTTAGTCTTCCATCTAACATGGTCAAACAATAGTTGAAATGTTACCCTTATTTTGCCGGTCTTAGCAATGCAAATGTTTTTTGTAGTACCACAAGAATGAAGAAAAGTACTCTGTAGGTGATGAAAACCTTATTTACATTGCCGTATTGTGCTTCTAATAGTCATTTAATTTCTATAGAATATGGTTGAAAAAATTTGAAAATAATTAAGACAATATTATTGAACAGAGGGCTGCACCTTTAAAAAATCAATTTTTATTGATTGCCAGACACTACATTCAAGGCATTCTTTTATAGAGCTTGTTTAAGAGGTTTAAAGTATCATTTTTTGCTGCTGATTATATCTTTAAATATTTCTAAAAGGCATTTCTTTCTAATCATTTTTCCTTTATTCTATATATTTACAATGTAGAATATGAAAGCTTAAACTTAATTACTGGATTTAAAATTTCTGATCATGTATTACATGATTGACTTATTCGGTAAATTTAGTCCTAATTCAGTGTAGTAAGCAGTGACTTTTAAAAAACTTATGTGTTCAAGTTAATTAATTTTTACTTTTTGATATTAATACATTTCAAAAAATAATTTTAACTTATACAGATAGTTATATTTTGAGCAATTTGCATGACCTGCTCAAAGTGTGTTTATTCATCTACAGCAGGGTTACTGAAACTACAGCCTGCCAAGTTTTTATGTGTGGCCCGAAACACTCCCACGCATTATCAGGCAGGCATATTTATAGACATAATTTCAGAAATATGGGCCTGAAAAATACGAAACTGTACAAAAATGGGCCACCTGTTTCTCCCATTGTTCGCATCAACGTATATTTGTGAATCATCCTGTTCAAATATGAAATATGTGAGGAACGTACATAGAAATTGGTTAACTGATTTTTACCTTGATCAGGCATAAAGCTGATTTGCTTAATATAGTCAAACGTTTGCCTCGACATTAAAAGTCACACTCGTTTTTAAATAAATGCTTAAATACTATTAGGTTTTGAGTTTTATTTATTATATGAGGTATAGTGTAGTATTTTACAGCCTGTGTAACATAGCAAACATGTGTATGTCGCCAGAGTGAAAGAAAGGTTGAGTATGGCTGACCAAAATTAAAATTTATTTATTATTAAAAAGAAAAAATTCAGGCTTTATGATCCTATTTTGTATCCGTCCATCTTTTTACTTCAAACTAATTAAGGTGTTTAAATTTGTTATGTTGATATTTACTTGTACTGCCATTGTGTTTTACTTCAATTTAGGTATTAAGTTGTGTTTGAAGATTTTTATCTAATCTGTGTTCTTCATGGAAAGTGAAATATATTTTTAAATGTTTGACTTTCTAGGTACTGCAATTTTATATTATTTTTTTGATGTCTTATTTAGTTTATGCACAACATTTAATATCACAATTTGGTGTGGTAGCTCTCTCTTAGTGTGATATTTTTATCTATCCTTTTAGAATAATTGTCCATTTTCTTATGTTTTTCATTTATAAATGAATCTCATTTCAGATTTATGCAAATTTCTTTTAAATCTGACAAGATCTGATGTATTACTTGATAAATAACCTTTCTTCACATTCCAAAAATATTTCCAATATTTGTCTTCAGATATACATTACTTTTGCAGCCTTGTTATTATTTTCCTTTTTTTTTTTTTTGCTATTCATCTAATAAACACACATATTAATTTAGACAAATATGTATGTAATATATGTGATGAAAAAGTAAAACAATTAAGTTTTATACGTCTGTGTTATTTAGTTTCATATATCTAATGTTAAATTTAATTATGTTTAGTATATCAAAACTATAAACAGATTTTTTTTTTATACTTGGAAACAATCCAAATTCTTAGAAAAGGTTTCTGAAATTTTGTCTCATTGGCTTAGTGTTTGATATCTTGATGTCTAACTGGTTCTATATAACCTCTGCTTCTCACTGCAGTGCCTTAGATCAGTGGTGTGCAAACACTTTTCAGCCACAACCTACTTTCTTTAAAATAGGAAATCACTCAACCCAATAAAAAAATTTTGGCAACAGTAAATATATATATATTTTTTATATTGGGAATTGCCAACCAAAAAAAAGAAATAAGAAATCAGCAAATATTGACAAACAATGTTATTGACTTTTTCTGTCTAACAATATCATTCATATATATATATATATATATACATACACATACACATGGGCTGGGAGTCAGAAATGGTCAAACGGGAATATAAAAGATTACGTTTTAATAATATCTTGAATATACAAGGATGACACAGTTTTGATATATACTATTTACAAAGGAGGTTGTCTGTATAATATTGCATCAGGATTAAACATCTTAACCGAAGTTTCACTCAAAAGGTACATTGTCATTAAAACATTCCACCCAAAACATCTTGTTTGTCTTTTCACTATAGTGTCCACTTCCTGTTTGGATTTTCAGCCTGCCAAAATCATAGCGCACTTCTATTGGCAAGACCAAAGTTTCTCTTCTGACGTAAGGTATGTGGTGGCAACGCTTGGTGGCTGACGTTGTATAAGAAAACAAAAGGAGATGAAGGGTGAGAGGGGGAAAGACGAAATATTGCATGCATATATATACAACATATTAAATATGTCTGCATAAAAATATTAAAAGTGTGTAATTATAAAAAATTTGAAGATTACTTTTTAATTAAATGATTCAGTATGTTATATATGTACTTCAAACTATTCTTGACCCAAATTTTTTGGCAACCTACACCTTGCACACCACTGCCTTAGATCATCTACAGGAAGATTTCTACTAATACATATTTCATTATTTTAATTAATATTTTCTCTTTGGTTATTCAAATGAATCTTTGAAAGCTAAAATTAATCCATTCGAGTTATAATTTTGGAAATATTTAATTTTCAGATAAATATTTAACGACTAGTTTCAAAGGAGTAGAATGTGTGAACGATGTTTTATAATATGTGTAAACATAAGAGTTATGGTAATAAGGCTAAGTTGTTTTATTTTTTCATCGTTGTATTCTCATTTTTCTTTTATATACATTGTTGGTGTTTAGTTAATGTATTATATGTGTATTGTGTTAAATCTATAATATGTTTATGCATTTAAATAAGCAATCAAAATATATATTTTATCTTTCTCAGGTTTTTAATTATATTTGTTAGTGGCTGCAACTAGTCTGTGAGTTTTTAGATTTTAAAATGAGTTCTATATTTATGAATTGTCTAAAATAGGCAGACAGTACAATGTGCAACATTCCATTTTATTTGTATTAAAAAAGAAAAATTCATGAGGCATTTGAAATTTATCATGTTTTTTAATGATCCATCGATTCAAAGGCTACTGAAATATTTCCTTTTATGTCCTGTTTGATTTTTCTGTGTAGATTTTATATATAATTTTCTATTAATAAAGAAGTATTTGAGAAAAAATATTCTTGTGTCGTGCTCATATTGGTCACCCAGATGTTGGGGAATTTTGATCCTGGCAAGAAAAAAGGTGGCTTAGACCCTTGAGGACCGACAATATCAAATTCAGAAAATCATATATTATTTATTAATAGGTGTTATTAAAACAGTTTAAACAAAGATACGGCTTTCCTCTGCTGGTATTACAGAACTTTATAACTTTCTTGGTTAAAATTTTCGACCAAATGCTTTTGTATTTGGTCGTATGTAACACTCTTTGCAGAATTTTCTGATTCATGCATCCCCCCCCCCTTTTTTTTTCTCCAATCGGTGCCGAGGTTTTGTATTAGTTCTATTAGCTTCTCCGTCCCTGGTTTGTGTAATCACAAATAATACGTCATTCCACAGATTAGGTATGCGACAAACGTAGTACCTGAAGACAGTCGTTTACTCGGCACATCGAAATCCTACCTCGCATAGAGTATCATAGGTACGAGTTAGTTTAGGACAAACGGAACAACAGGAGCTAACGTCATATAGCGACAGTCGAGGCCCCGACGTCTATTGTCACTCTTAGCCCTGGACATCGCCCGGTTTCCAGCCGGACTGCGTGGAAGTGGTGACAAGCTAAAGCCTTGTTGGTCCAGTACCTTGACCTTGACCTTGTGACTCCCTCAGAGAATCCCACGAGACTCACAGTCGTTCTCTCTTACGAAACGTCTTGGTTCTCACAACGAACCTTGGCGCCATGGGAGCAAGCCACACCAACTCAACTCCGGCCTCTCTGGTTTATGTAAGTCAAGAACGCCAACGCCCCTCCCCATTCCCAAATGGAGTATCAGCCACGTATAATCTGATGACCGGTCGTGCCACAGCAGTCCTGCCCACAACAGGACCCGCCGCAATGGCAAGTCAATACCAATCCGTAAATGTCCAGTTCAGCTAACGTCACCGTTCGCTCTCGGCCCCCACAAGCCTGAGCATCAACAGAGCCAATCCTAATTTTAGTCATCTGTGTCCTTTTACTTTTAGTTCATCTAAAAACAAAGCTATTCCCATTTACAACGCAGCCACCAGCTGCGCTCTACATCTCTCTTTGAACTTTATTATAAAAACTTTCTTACAAAGTTGCACCACTCATGCAAGAGTAAACTTAACTATACAGAACAATCCTTGCTGAACAAAACATCAATCATATAACAAACAGTTTAACATCATACACCTCGTATGAAAAAGCCGTGTATCCACTACACGCACCAACAATAAATTAAGTCAGAAAACAAACGCAAATCTTATCTTCATCTAAGTCTTTGCAGCAGATCAAAAAATCCTGCCTCGGCGCCATCTGTCTTTGCATCGGCACCCGTCCTTGTCTGTCCATAGTCACCCGTCCTTGTCCGTCCATAGTCCGTGGAGGCTATAAGCCTGTCCACCGCAGCTTGATAGCTGCAACAGCCGACAGATGTCGGCAAATGCTTCACCTCAATGCTATGTCCCGTTCTCTTCTGTCGTTTCTCACAATTCCCACAGGTTGTTCCTCTCTTACAGGGTATCTCTCCATGTTCTTTTTCCGCGCACACTTTACACTTTCTTTCATTTTTACAGTATTTAGCTACATGTCCTATACTCCAACACTTATAACATATTGCAGGCCTCAAATAATCCTTCCAAGCATGTTGCATCCAGCCGATCTTAAACCTTCTTACTCTCTCCATTTTCTTATAGTCCATTCCTTTCAATCGAAGTATCCAATTATATCCTCTTTTAGTTTTATAGCACTTCACCAAGTCTATGTCCATCTCTCTCACTTCCTCATTTTGCCTTTTTAAGATTTCAATAAACTCTTCATTTTTAAACTCATTTTCAACACCATAAATAACAATGTTCGGATCTTTCTTCTTTGGTATTTTAGTTTCATAATCTGTACTTAATTCCTCCTTACCATGAAACCCTGTTAGAAAAGTTTCAAGCTCCTTTTCCGTGTCCACACTTACAATAATTCCGCCTTTTCCTGCCCTTCTGCAGGTTTTTATACCAATACCCAATTCCTCGGGTTTTATTCTCATTTTAATTTCCCTTTTAGTGTCCTCTGAATCCTGTTTCATAATGGGAGTAATTTCCACTTCATATTTCTCAACTTTCTCAGATTTTTTTTCCAATTTCTTCCTCTCTAAGGGTTTTACTTTTACCGCATCAGCAAAAGTCTTTACCTTCTGATCCTCGAGAATACTAATTTGCCCTTTCAAATATTGTATAATTTTTTGCTGTTCAGTAATTGAGTTAATAATCTCAGCTATATCTTCATTTATTTGCCGTTTCTGATCTGCTGACATCTTAGATGTGCTCACAATATTATTTATACGCTGGTATTTCAACTTTACCAAATCCTCAGTCAAAACTCTCATTTCTTCCCACTTATCTCTCTCAGTCTCCATAATTATGGCGGCTTAATTCACACACTTCTGCCCCACGCTCCTCCGGCGTTCGCAGTCTACCTTTCGGCAGACTCCCAGGGAACACCACGTGGAGGTGCCTGAGGTGTAATTTAGTAAATTTAACAGTGCAAACTCAACCAAAGCATATGATAACACCCTCTAAATCAACTCAACTTGCCTTTATTAACTTAGCTCAAAGCTCACAAAATAAATATCTCAATAGCGTGGGGTGGGCCCCTATAGGAGCAAGCCACACCAACTCAACTCTGGCCTCTCTGGTTTATGTAAATGAAGCAGCCTATTTTTGTCAGAATTTTGTATGTGCTAATCGACATTTTACTGCCGGTTACGTCTTGATACTTGAATAAGGAAGACAATTCACAACTGAAGTGATCAGCCAAAGCTCAAAAGTTAACTTCCTGTACCACTTCATCGACTCGTGTAACGGTTTATTGTATGAATGAGAAGTCGACCGCAATCGATGGAGCACTTTACGTAGGGTCGACAACATAGCGACTGTACCATAAATTAAACGTATCCGATTCCGTATCCTTTACAACACTGTACATTTATTCACAATTCACAATCACAGCACAATTACAGTATTCTCGTTACAATAATTATTTACGGCTTTTCATTTATGCCGCCCAGATTTTCCACTCGTTCCATGGTTCTAAGCGCCTCGCAAATCGGCTCTCCTAACGCGAATAACAATATTAATATTAACATAAATAAAATAATAACATAAATAAAACACTTATTAAATGAAACAAACAATATAACTTGATAGCTGGCTGGTAAAATCACAACCTCATTATTAAAAGTTGGATCACGGCTTACCTATCTCCATATGATGTAGAAGCTGAATCGGTCGTTTGATTTGACCTGTAGCTGTTTTCAGCGTGACAGCTCTTACCTGTTTGTCTCTGCCAAAATGCAATTCAGTTACTCTTCCCATTCTCCACATTTGCCGTGGCATCTTATCTGCTATCAAGACTACGCCACCTACATTAAATTGACAAGTTACATTAACTGGTTTTATAAAATTTACATTTCTTAACTGTAAAAGGTACTCCCCCTTCCATCGTTTCCAAAACTGATTTAAAAGCTTTTCACGATATAAATACCTCTTAATTAGTACTTTATGAGTACTGGATACACTTCCAGAAGTTGATTTGCCAATAAGGGGAGGTAAGGCAGTTATTCTTCTTCCAATGAAGAAGTGAGTGAGAGGGGATGGTTCTGTGGGTTCATTATAGACATAAGTAAGAGGTCTAGAGTTCAAAATGGATTCAATCTCTGCAAGTATTGTTTGCAGTTCTTTAAAAGTTACCAAAACCCTCCCAAGAATTTTCCTCAAAATAACCTTTGTCATACGAACCATCCGCTCCCAATACCCGCCCCACCAAGCGGCCTTTTTTACTATATACTGCAACGTAATCCCCTTTTTTCCAAAATAATTTTGTATGTCTGAGTCCTTTATGTTCGTATACAATTTCTTGAGTTCGGTGTCAGCACCTTTGAAAGTCAAGGCATTGTCCGAGTTAATAATTCGACAAACACCTCTCCTTAAAACAAATCGTCTAAACGCTAGTAGGAAATGTTCACTACTTAAGCTGGACACAACTTCCAAATGAACAGCGTGAGTGACAGCGCAGGTAAATAATGCGTGTAAGCCTTGCAATTGTCCTTTGTATATAAGGGTCCTGCAAAGTCTATTGCAGTGACTTCAAAAGGTTGGGCTTCCTGAGTTCTGGTTGCAGGAAGTGGAGCTACTGCCTGCCTTCCCTGTTTAGCCTTGAATCGTCTGCATCGTAAACACTTGTTTAAACAGGACTTTACCGCTTGCCTGCCACGAATTATCCAAAATCTTTCTCTGAGCTGTGTGAGGGTGTCAGAAACACCAGAATGAAGCACGTTCTTATGCTCTCTCATTATCAAAATCTCAGTAAATTTAGTCTTGCTTGGAAGAATTATTGGATGTTTAGATTGAATATCTAAATCAGAAGTCTTCAATCTTCCCTTTAAATCTATTAACCCATCAGTGGTCAAAATTGGATCTAAACCATATAGCTTAGAGTCAGATTCAATTGCGGTTTTCGTTTTTAATTGGTTATACTCTTTACCAAAGTCCCTTCGTTGCACGATTCGAAGCCAATAGTTCTGTGCGATAGAGAGTTCATGCGCTGTTAAAGCACCCGTAGATTTTATACATTTTGGTTTAGAATTGTTCACAAACCTCATGATATATGCACTTATTCTAATGACCTTTCCTAGGTCACTATACTTGTGAAGGTCCAATAGTGGTTCAATAGTTTCAAGGTTTACATGAAACGCAACGACCTTTCGCTTCTCTTCCTCAACACCTTAAGTATCTGAACTGACCCTCGTCGTTGTTACCTCACTTGGAATATTTAACTCTGCAAGCCAAGGTGGTCCTGAAATTCAAGCCTTATCAATGATTAAAGCCTGTGCTCTTATTCCTCTAGTGAGCTTATCGGCTGGATTGAATTTTCCATTGCAGAATTGCCAACTCGATGGATCAGTCCTTTCCTTTATCTCTACCACGCGATTTCTCACAAATATCTTCCAGTCATCTGGAACGCCCTTTATCCACTGAATACATATCTGGGAGTCAGTCCAGTAAAATATATTCCTTAGTTCTACCATAGGAAAGGTAGACTGTAAATATGACCCCAGTCTTGCTGATAGTAGGGTCCTCATTAACTTGAATCTTGGTAGTGTCATCTTCTTCAGTGGGGCTAAACCAGACTTGGATATTATGAAACACGTTACGTATCTATTTAACCTTCTCATTCTAAAGTATGCTACCGATCCATAACATTTGGGACTGGCATCTGTGAATATGTGTATTTCAACAGAATTCCAGCAAATTTCACTGAAATATAATCTGGGTATCTCAAAGAATTTCAACTTCTCAACGTCGTTCAGCCACTCCAGAAATTCTACTTCCATTTCACTAGGAACACGTTCATCCCATCGAAGGCCTCTTTCCCACAATATTTGGACTATTCTCTTGAGTCGTACTGAAAAGGGATTCATTATGCCCATAGGGACAAATAACATTCCACAAGCTGCTAAAATATTGCGTTTCGTTATCGGCTTATCTCCCTTCAATTTCTTAAACTGACTAGTGTCAATTCTCAATTGGTCATTTACATTGTCCTAAATAATACCCAAAATCTTCAATGGTACGCCAGACTCTTTCGAAATTTCACGACAGTCGATGCCATTCTTTCTCCATAGTTCATTGAGCTTTGGGGAATTTGATATTCATCTACGAAGATTCATACTGGCTTGATCAAGAATAACTATCATTTCTTTACTCAGTTTTAGAGCATGGTCGATATCCGTAGATCTTGATATTAAGTCATCGACATATAACTCTTTCAACATGTCGCAAAATTCGCTGTGGGATTCTTCATATTTCTTTAAGTGAAGCCGCACTGTCGCAGTCAGTAAAAACGGTGAACACTTTACCCCAAAAGGCACTCTTGCAATCTGCAACACTTGAAAATTTGGAGGATCGAAATGGAGATTTGGCCCCTGCCCATTAATCCACAGGAACTTTAAAAAATCTCTATCCCCCTCGGCAATTCCTACTTCAAGAAACGCGCGCTGAATGTCGGCGCAAAAAGCGATTGGATTTAATCTGAACTTCAAAATGATTTTCAATAAGTCGGGATTCAAATTGGGCCCGCTATCCAAACAATCGTGTAGGGATAATTTATCCTTACCCTTAGAAGATGCATCGAAAACTATCCTGACCTGTGTAGTGTCCTTTTCTTCGCGCACTACTGCGTATTGTGGCATGAAGTATCCTGTATTGACGGTTTCCCTTAAATTTACCGTTACTAGTTCCACAATACCTTCTTTTAAATGTTCATTAATTATTTCACTATATCTCAAATCTAATTCTTGATTCCTTTCAAATACTCTGTTCAAACTGTGCAACCGACGCCTCGCGTTTTCATAGTTACTCTCTAAATTTTTATCCTTTTCTTTCCATAATAACCGAGTTTCATATCGTTTGTTTTTGTACGTGGTATTTTGCTCAAATGACTCTAAAATTTCCTTATCAGATCGAGAAATTTCCTTATCTGGACTTATCCCAATTGTTTCCAGTTCCCAAAAACGCTTAACTCTTTCATAGTCCAATTCTTCATTCGCAACGGTCAAATGGTTAGCAAGCACCTCCTGACAATTATATCCTTCATCCCTTCCCTGTATCACGAAGCCCAAAAATGGTGTCTGTTGCCACTAGTCTTTTAGAAATTTTTATATTCCAAAATTTCCCCAATACAATCTGACCCGATTAAAATTTGTATACTTCTGGATGTACCCTGATCTGCCAACTCGATACCCTTTTCCAAAGCCATATTCCGAATCCATTTAGAAGGAATTTCAATTTGTCCTAATGTAATCGAATTAATAACTACTGCGTTAATTTGGATTTTCCGCTTTGGATCACTCACATTACACAATTCCAGTTCAACGATATCATAAATTTTCTTCTCAGCTTGACTACCCCCAAAAGTGTAAATAACAAGTGCTTCTTTACTTATGGCCTTTAACCCCAATAGTTCACAAACTTCTCTAATCACGAATGTTTTGGTGCTTCCACCGTCTGTCATGCAATGTACCTTCTGCGTTTTATTTAAAGGACTTGTTTTGACAGCTGCGGTGAACGTTTCTAGTGAGATTGATTCATGCGGTGCCTCTTTCGATGGTCTCTTATCACAAAATAAGCTGAGTGAACTTTCCGCCTGTGGTGGAATTTCTTTCGCATTTGCTTTTAATTCATTTCTCTCAAAACTGCAAATCAGCGAGTTATGGTCTAAAGAATTGCAGTTTCTGCATTTCTGTTCCCTTTTACAAAATTTCCTCAAGTGGCCCTGGAAACAAATAAAGCACAATCCCTTGGCCATTAACGCTTTTCTCCTATTATTAACATCCAATAAACAATCATGCTTCATGTGCGAATTGGCAGAACAAAATATACACTGATTTCCCGTATTCTGTCTAAATGGAAAGTTGTTCCAGTATTGGTTAAAAGTTCTTGTATTACTACTAGTATATTTATTAAACGATGGTAAATTTTCTTCAACCTTAGTGGCTAAAACTGCGGCTGTTGATCTAGATTTAGAATACTCATTTCTCTTAACAGTTAACTGATGTTTATTTTGATAATTTTGATTCACCTTATTTCGATAAGGATCATTTACATTAGTATTGTTTGGGTTTGGTAATATTAGAGACGTTTCTCTTATTTCCAATTCCTTCCGTATGTATTCGATTAATTTTGAAATATCAAACAATTCGTTTGATTTACGGGTCCTATTATAGTTCAAATTCAACTCCTCAGGTAATTTCTGCAATATTACCGGGCACAGTAAATTACCGTAAGTACCTGTTGCTACATTTAAAGACTGCAACGAACGAATTTGTACTTCTATTGCTTCGTACATTTTTCGTAGCCCTGCTACATTCGAACAAGATTTTACAGGTTCAATCAATAGAAGTTTATGGATGTGTGACGAAATAATGACCTCAGGCCTTCCAAACCTGTCAGTCAACAACTGAAACGATGCGTCATAATTTTGCTCTGTAAAAGAAAATCCTGAAATGGCGTTCAAAGCAACACCCCCTAAATAAGTTTTCAAATATGTAAACTTTTCGATTTTGCTTAGCGCGCTATTATTGTGTATAGCCACTTCATACGAATTCCAGAAATTAAGCCAAAGGCTGCAATTACCAAAAAATTTTGTTATATCTAGCTTAGGGAGTTTCACGACATTTCTCGTTTCGGTTCTGAAACCTTCACTGTTTTCCAAATTACTTTCAAACTGACACTCAGGTTAGTTTACCTGCACTACACTTCCCGGTCTGCCATATAAAAATCCTGAACACATCTCTATTTTTGATTTTAAATCGGTTCCCTTATCTTTATATTCTTCGCTCACGGATAAGTCATTCTCTATACCTTCGATTTTAATTAATAACTGTACGTCATCATCAGTTTTATTCAACTCATTCATTTTGTCGATGAGCTGGTCCCTTAAACTTGATAGCTCCTCAATTTTCTTCTCTTTTGTATTTCTGCCGTTATTTCCTTTTCTATCGAAGTTTTAATTTTTGTCAAATGCTTAGTAAATAACTTCCTTAAACCCTTCCGTATTTCCTTAAGCCTTTGAATATCCATAATTGAATTAATTTAATTCTACCAGTCTATCCCAACACTAGTTATAACAAGGATTTACTATTTAACGATTAAGTTTCGCTATCTAATACTGTTTCGTTTCCGATCTGCACTTTTCCATTTTAGCAATTTCTTTCCTATACAACAACAACAAACCCTTCCCTATAACAACTTAACTAGAAGGGAAAAATAAGAAAGGGCCTACCTCCACTTCCAAGAGGTCCCTCCAAGATCCATAAAATCTACTTAATCCAAAATATTATTCCTGTTTAGTCCAGTTCCATATAGTTCGGTTATCATATCAGGTCTGGTTTCACCAAAAGTTGTACTATAAATTAAACGTATCCGACTCCGTATCCTTTACAACACTGTACATTTATTCACAATTCACAATCACAGCACAATTACAGTATTCTCGCGTTACAATAATTATTTACGGCTTTTCATTTATACCGCCCAGATTTTCCACTCGACTACGTCGAGCCCTTCCATGGTTCTAAGCGCCTCGCAAATCGGCTTTCCTAACGCGACAACAAGTTAGTTTCGTTTTGACACGTGACGTACACATACAGTATTTCCCTCCTGTAAGGAGAGTAAAATCAAAATCCCCGTTTATAGGGACAAACGGTTACAGACGGAGTTTGGAGTCGTAACAGCGACGATGCTGACCCGACGAAAAAGTTTTCGTGTACAGAAAAAGTAGGGTGTGGAAAAAATAACACGCACGCACGCACACACACGCACACACACTACCCTACAATAACGGACCGGACGCTAGCGGATTTGCATAAAATCCGACTGCATGTCGGATTTATGCAAATCCAGTGCTCGCACGTGACCTGTTAAGGTTAAATACGATACGCGAAGTGGTAACGTCGTTAGTTCTGCGTGAAATTGTGACAATATGTTAAAACGAAAGGAACTTAGTGACTTTGAAAGAGGTGTTATACAGTTCCGATTCAAAAAATTAGATTTATGTAAAAAAGAATCTGTTTAATGTTGCTAAAGTGTCAATTTGCATACTGTGTTCAGAAAAAAAAATATTAAAAATGTCTAAATATCTTCAGAACAGTTATAAATATAACATAAATATTTATTTTTATCTGCTATACTAATAATTAACTATTTGAAAAATATTAGAATTATTTAAAAAAATAGAATATCTGGACAACATGGTTAAAAAAATTAGAATATGCAACTATTTTCCTGTTGGTTTAGAGAACAGCTGCGGGACTATAAAATGTGTTCCGCGGAAAATGAAAAGTAGTGTGGCATTAGATTTTAGTTCAGTATTTGCTTAATATGGGACGAAAGAGCGACTTATCTGAGGCTGTGAAATTTCGTATTGTGCCCTTACACAAAAAAAGAAAAACACAACTGTTTATAGCAAAGGAAGTGAAATGTTCTCAAGCAAGTGTGAGTAGAGTTTTGAGAGAATATTGTAATAATAAGTGTTTTCAAAATAAACACTTTAAAAGTGGTCGAAAGCCAGTAACTTCAGCAAGAGATGAAAGGCAATCGAAAAAGATTGTGAAAATACATCGCTTTCGAAGTGTGAGATATTTGCAGAGAAAATGGAAAGAAGTGGGTGTAAATGCCTCTAAATCTACAACATTACTACGACTTCACAAATTAGGTTTTAGATCACGTGTGCCTAAGACAAAGTCACTCTTATCATCTAAGCAAATGGCTGCTAGAGTTAAATGGTGTAAACAAAGGCTATTTTGGGGTCAAAATGTCTGGAAAAAGGTACTCTTCAGCGATGAAAGTATGTTTTGTGTGTCCCATGGGAATTAAGGTATACGTGTTTGGAGACTTAAACAAGAAGCTTTTGATAAAGAGTGTTTAAAACATTCGGTTAAATTTGCAACCTCTGTCATGGTATGGGGCTGCATGACTGCAGAAGGCCCAGGTAGGTTGTGTATTATTTACATAAAAGTCAATTCAGAAGTGTATCAAGAAATTCTTAAACATTTCATGATTCCTTCATCTGACGACTTATGTGATGACGATTTCGTGTTACAGCAAGATTCAGCTTCTTCCCACATTTCCAAATCGACAACTAAATGACTCCAAGAAAAGGAAATAAATGCTCCCTTGGCCTGCGAATTCACCCGATCTAAACTCCATTGAGAATTTGTAGGGAATTATGAAAAACGACTTCAAAAAGTTGCACCAAGAGACAAAAAAAAAACTTATTTCTAGTTTGAAGAACATATGGGCGAATATTGATAAAAAAATTTGTGAACCTTTAGTCAATAATATGCCAAACCGTTTAAGAGCTGTCATTAAAGTTAAAGGTGATGCAACAAAGTACTGATTAGCATGTAAAAACCCTTCGAGTTTAAATTGTGTACAATATACACTGCTGGCCACTGTAAATGCAACACCCTGAAGGAAACATGCAAATAACATGAAATTTACAACATGCATTAGCGGAGGTGAGATATGCAAATGATTAGAATTTCAGCGCAGACGCACATCACCCGCGCCTGTGGCGCCATTTCAAAGCGCTATTTAAGGCTTGGAGATTTCGACGATTTCAAGTTCGGCAATTGTGTTTTTCTTGTGGTTTTTTCAAAAACACGATCAATTATGCCTCGTCGAAAACAGCGATCATCTTTTGATCAAGTATCCGAGTTCGACAGAGGAAGGATAGTGGCCTACCGAGATGATGGATTATCTTTCAGGGAAATCGGTAGTCGTGTTGGACGAAACCAAACAACTGTAATGTGGATATGTGATCGTTGGATGCAGGAGGGTACGACGGACTGGCGTGTTCGATCACATCCACCTTAGCGCACCACTTCACGTGATGACAGGCAAATTGTGCGCATGGCAGTGACGGATCGCTCAGTCACATCACGAACCATAGCACAGCACATGCAGTCTATAACGCATCATACAGTGTCTGCGCGTACCATTCGACGCCGTTTACAATAGAGTGGTCTGTCAAGACGTCCATTGCTTTGTCTACCCTTGACGCAGAACCACAGACGTCTCCGCCGCCAATGGTGCGATGACACAAGGATGTGGACGGCAGAATGGAATGAAATTGTCTTTACTGACGAGTCACGCTTCTGTCTGCAACACCACGATGGTCGCATTCGAGTCTGGAGATACCGTGATGAGAGGATGCTGAACAGCTGCGTTATGCACCGCCACACTGGTCGTGCACCGGATATTATGGTATGGGGCGGTATTGGATATCACTCTCGCACACCTCTAGTACGCATTGCCGGTACTTTAAACAGCCAGCGCTACATCTCCGAGGTGTTGGAGCCAGTTGTCCTTAGTTACCTTCACTGCTTGCCCACAGCCATATTTCAACAGGATAATGCGCGACCACACGTGGCACGCATTGTCCAACGGTTCTTCGTCAATCGCCAGATTGAATTGTTTCCCTGCCCGCCTCGCTCTCCGGATCTTTCGCCGATAGAAAACATGTGGTCCATGGTTGCTTTACGATTGACCCAGATTCCATCCCCAGCTGCCACAGCAGATCAACTTTGGCAACGTGTGGAAGCTGCTTGGTCTGCTGTACCCCCAGAACTCATCCAAAGTCTCTTTGAATCAATGCCGAGGCGTGTGGCAGTGGTGATCTCCAACAATGGCGGCTAATCTGGCTACTGATTTTGGCAGGAACCACACTTCACAGAAGTCTATAAATTTAATAATTTCATACTTGGTCAACATGTTATCTAAAAAATAAATTTTGTTGCGATATCTCTTGTCTTTGTTGGTGTTGCAATTTGGGTGCCCAGCAGTGTATTTACATTATTCTAATTTTTTCAACCATGTTATGACGCATTCTAATATTTTGAATTTTTTTTCACTTGCTGTTTTAAATATATTTTCTATTTCATTGTAATATGTTCATATTTTTATAATCTACAAAATATGCAGATTTAGATTATGATAATTTATATTTGATATCATTGATTATTTATTTGATAAATTAGATTTGCAATTCCCTTGACCATATTTTCTTTCATTATTCTAATTTTTTGAATCGGAGCTGTAGTTGGTTGTCACATTAGTGACAAGTCTATTCGCGCAATTGCGTTAGAATTATCACAGTCAAGCTCAACTGTTGGTGATGTCGTGAAGAAGTGGAAGACTACGGGAGTTCAGACATAATCTGCAGACATTGGTCGTCCCTGTAAACTGGCCGAACGGGATATGCGTGTCCTAAAGCGTGAGGTTCGCAAGAAACGCAAGAAACCACCCCAGATCATCAACAGTGAGTTTCAACAGGCAGCAGGGGTACCCCAATACTTTCCGGAAAGAACTGCGCGCCCTCAATATCCATGGATGTGTTACCACACACAAAGCAAACATCACCCCATCCAACAAAGCCAGCAGACTCGCTTGGTGTTTGCAACGTCGCAACTGGACTGTAGACCATTGGAAAACTGTATTATAGAGCGATGAATCACGGTACACATTCTTCCAGTCGGATTTGCGTGCTTGGGTTTGGCGAATGCCAGGCGAACGTCTGTTACCCGAGTGCATCGGTCCAACTCTAAAGTTCGGTGCTGATGGTGTACTTGTTTAGGGATGTTTTTCGTGGTATGGCCTGAGACCTTTGCATGTTGTTCCTGGAAAATTGAACGCTGACGCCTACGTGAACATTTTGGACAATCAAGTTCTTCCTACCCTCTTGCAATTTTATGGAATGGTCGAATGTTACTTCCAGGACGACAACGCTCCATGTCACGTTGCAGTCTCTGTCAAGCAGTGGTATCAAGATATGGATATAAAAGGTCTTCCCTGGCTTGTTTAGAGGCCCGACCTAAAACCCGTATAACATTTGTAGGACGAGTTAGAGCGACGATTACGGACCAGGAAACCACGTCCGAAATCTACAGCTGAGCTGGCGACATTCTTGCAGCAGGAATGGACAAAAATACCCATAGCTGTGTATCAAAACTTTGTTCAAAGTATGCCCAGAAGGGTTGCTAGAGTAATTGCAACACGTGGGGGACCATACCCTATTAAAGCATGTATTCTTTCCCTTATACCATCACATCTTGTTGTCCGGTCCATTATTGTAGGTTAGTATATAAATATATATATATATATATATATATATATATATATATATATATATATATATATATATATATATATATATATATATATATATATATATATATATATATATATATAATTTTTTTTTCACACTGTTCTTAGAATAACACTTGAAAATTTCAACCTTTACAAATCTGCCGTAATATAGCAGAACATAACATAAGAAGTAGTTTTTCAAAATTCAAAAATTTACAATTAACGCGGATAGACGGGGGGGGAGCTGATTCGCTTGTGTGTACATGCGACTTGAGGGATTGTAATGGCTCTCTCTCCATAGGGGGTGAAGAGGCTCCGATCATTTCCCCTTTCCAAATAAGACCCCCCAAGTGAAGCCGCTGGGCTGCGGATACTGATTTTGAATGGTAACTGTTGAGGATAACCAGTAGCGGCCAACACCGGGCAAAAATTCAAAGCTCCAAAGCACGAGACGGGACCCGTCGTGGTAGCGGTATGGCCATCCGGGTGGAATTCCCGTCCGTGGATATAGACCGCAGTCGGCAGCCCCCCCGCGGCACGACTCCTGACAAGCACCCTGCCACCGAACGGCCCGCAGACAAGACGGAAGGACAGAGGCGAGGCGCCGCGCAGGTGTACTAGCTTAGAGCGCCAGAAAGGCGAAGGGGGCCAATTAGGTCGGCCCGACTAGTCGAAATTTGGAATACGTGAACAGTGTAGGGCTTAAGCCAAAATGGATGCTCGCGGGCCTAGAAAACAGAGATCCCAACGGGACGCAATTAGTGTGGGGTGGAGCGAAACGCGTAGCCAAGAAAAAGCAAAGCCAAGAGAAGAACTTGGCGGTATCGCCGTGAGGACTAGACGGTTACCAACTCTGCCGAAAGGGAGAATTCTGGTCAATTTAAGAGGCGACAGCGCATTCCCCTGGCCCGTTACTCGCATTCTCGCTTACGTTCATCGACGCGAGGAGTGGCCCGCCCCTGCGTAAGTTCCCCCGTGAAGCGACGTGCTCAAAACTCCTTCGGACTATCGCTAATGTCCTCCGGAAAAAATTCAGATCATTAAATCTGAGAAAAGAGTTAAGGGGATGACTAATAAAATAAACAAAAATAAATAAATAAAAAAAAAGCGAGCCGTACCAAGTTAACAGACGACGGGGCTAGCCCGTACGACATCACGCATGTACGTGCCACTTCACTCATCATAGCAGGTCCTAACAAGTTAACCCTACCATGCCCGCTTTGGTCGGGGAAAGGCCCTTCTGACAACGGATCCTAACTAATCCTAACAGTCAATGAAGCGTTCTAGATCAGATAGAACTGAAAAGAACCCTTTTTTTGTCGAGGAGCTCAAACTGAAATAAAACTAGGGACTGAATTTAATAGAAGACCCCCAACTAAGGATTGCTGGCGAATTCAAGCTTGCGCTGAACCCGGAGACGTCTCCCCCCCCCTTACTTACTGATACTAACCCCTCACCCCCAATTAAGCTAAAACTACTTACCTTAGCCGGTTCGTGATGGCCCTCTTTAGCAGTACTCTGGAGACGTCTTCTTTTGATTCTTGATGTGTGCTCTCAAGGGAGGGATCCTAAGTAGTCCGCTATATAGTTTTGAATCTCCTTGCCAAATGCCTCTCCGGGAGAGCCGGCTGTACCTCTGATATCTCCCACTCGTTGCCGCGCCCAGGTTGTGCTCCGAGAACCTAAAAAGTTCGCTATGTGGTGGCACTAATCGCTGCTTTCTTGCTTGGTACTTGCCTGCATCACTTGCAGAGAAAAAGGGAAGCCCTGCGGTTAATAATGAACAGATTTTTTTTTATTAAAAGGACAGAAGAAGAGAGCAGAAGTAGGATAGAGTAGAGAGAGAAAGTTAGTGATGTGTTAGTTGGGCAACTTGGGGGTCTAGATGTTAGTTGTTAGTAATAATTATACATAACTGGAGAAACGATGGAAGGGTTGCGTTTTGTTTAGTGTTGGTGTTAGATGATGTCATGATGTGGTGGTGTTATTACTGTGAAAGTCTTTCATATTATCTATGTTTTGGAGCAGCCAGTGCATAATTTTCCTAGCTTTGAGTTTTACACATTTGTTTTCAGTTAGCTGTTTGAACCAAATATTATAGTTAAATTGGGTTGGTTTTATTAGGTGCGGACAGTTGTGAAGGGAGCAATTTACTAGGTAGTGTAACCAATCCCTCCTCTCGCCACAGGCGCATAGGTCGGAGTCCCAGATTTTGAAAGTATGCAGGTAAACCGAAGCTCGTCCCGGTCCGAGACTGATCAGAAGATTTTGCCATCAGGTCCTAGCCGCAGTTGACTCATGGTTACGATCGGTCCGGCCATAAGCTTAAAAGTAAAATTAAGACCGACTTTCAACAAGTCAACGATAAATTTAATAATTACAAGATAAAAAAAAGTTTTTATATACCATGTTTTTAAATTTTCTGTTGAATCATATAAACTTGACAATTCTATGTATTAATAAATACTTAAAAAATTTTTTTTGATGAATTATCCCATCAACTTGAAAGAAAATGAAGTTAATTGGAAGGTAACTTCCGTTTAACTTTTCGTTCCCGTCCCGGTCGATAGATGGCTGCACCAGTTGTAGAGAAAATAGCTCACTTCTACCCAGACTTGGGTGTATATAATTTGAAGTGGCACTCTAAATGAATTTGATACGAACACAGTTTATACATAAAACAATGTTTATTTAATTAGTTGCACATATAGATTTTGCTTTTACAGCAATAAGCATACGCACTATTTGTACGGAATATATATTAACATTCAATAGAAATACACTTTGCAAATACTCACAAACCAGCAGAGAGTCAAACCAGCAGTACTGCCACGTAAACTTTGGGCCCCCTAAGCACTAGAGCAGAATAGCACCTGGAGCTGCTTTCCTCGTAGCTCCCTTAACTCGCTTATCTATCAACCTTAACAAAACCTTTTTCAACCTTCCTCTATTAATCAAGCTGCTTGGTATTTATACCAAGCGCGTATGCCGAAATTAGCATATCTCAAGCATAATTTGCCGAAATTAGCATATCTCTTTAATTCATTCACTTAAAAGTTCGATTCTTGTGAATCGAATCTTATGTATACCTTACACAGTCTACAAAACAAAATTAATTGAAAATGCATTCAATTATGCTTAACCCTTTGAGGGGCGCCGTTTGCACAGTGCAAACGCCTAAATCTAGTCTTTTCCCCCCCTTGAATTAAATGTATTCCAGTTAAATGAGCAGAAAAATGGTTAGTACTGCCATCTGTTATCAGTTCAAAGAAATAAAAACATTTTGCAACCTTTAATTGGAAAAAAAAATTTCAAGATTCTTTAGGTTAAAAAAATGGGTAAAAAGTCTGCACTGTGAAAACGGGGGAGATTGTTGTCCCTGAAAGGGTTAAAGATGGCTAAAAGTATTAAAATAATGCATTGTCATCGTGTTCTGAGCTATTCTAAAAGATTCAAATGTCTAGCTAGTTGGAAAGTTAGTTAAAAGTCGATTGCAAGATTTGTAACGGACAAACACACACACACACAAACACACAAACAAGAAAGTGAGTTAATAAAAACACGGTAAAAATAAAAATTTCATGTCTTGTAAATTTTGTTTCGACATACCTAGATACTTACATTTTTTTCAACCCACTGCTTCTTAAAATGCAGAATGAAAATTTTTAATGACTACTAATTCAAACTAATTGATATAGTTCAGGCATGAGGCCTCGAAGTATAATGCATGATTGTCTCTATGAACAATTTCAAAATCATTTGTGAAATTTTCCAGTACATTCAAAATCTCCATTGATCTGATCTTAATTTTTCCTGTAATTTAAGATGAGAACGAAAGAAAGTTTCAGAAATAATGAGTGATACTATTTATTTGAAAATTTAAAAAATATTTATAAACTGGCCAACAAATTTTCTAATTCGTAGTAATGATAGTAACAACAACAACTTAATTTAAAAATATATAGATTTAGTAAACCCACGCATTTATTTTAAAGTGTACTTTCAGATTCCGAAAACAGTATTAAAAAATTTCATTAGGGAACCCGTCATTAGAAAATTATTTTTCCATTTATTATCATTGTATCTTTACGATCTGCGAGGTCTACTGATGCACCGCCTTAAGGTTCGATGTTATACATCATTTTAGAGGTATTCTTTTGACAGCCAAAAGGAAATCGCACCCACTGCATTTCGGTGTCTTCTTCTTCTATATAAATAAAGTAACAGACGTATTTGTCGGGTCACGTGACCGTCACGTCTCCGGGTCTCACACATCCTGAGACTGCTATTTTGGCGGCCTTTTTGTTTTGGTCGAAAATCGGTGTATTATTTTTCTCATGAAAGTACATAAATCTTACATATTTGGAAAAAGCTTTGAAAACGGATAACTTTTTCTGCTTACAGTTATTCTGTTACTTTAATAGTTTTAAAGATATTATAATTCTAAAAAAGCACTCCACCGGAGAAGCAGGCCACTCCAAGCAGTATGGTGCAGCCATCTGTCGGCAGCGACGGGAATGAAAATTGACTGGAATTTAATACATTTGTATGGCCCTGAAAAGGGCCTTTTTTTTCTTTTGTGGGGCTCGAGCATAGCCGGGCTTCGCCCGGCTAGTAGAGAATAAAATGGTCGACACCGTGGCTAAGAAAAGGATCTCAGTAACTCTATCTTTCGTGAATAAGACTTCCTATTGAACATGCTAGAACGTAATTTATCAATAGATTATAAATTCTCCTTATTCCAAACCATCAAAATCGCATGAGAGGCAAGATAGACACGATATCGTTGTACACAGACTGCGGTTTCTACTTTCAGGCAGTTCCCTCATCATGACTAAGGCCTTATTCCCATTGTTTTCAGAGCGTGGCGTTGAGTTCCTCCGTTGTCGTCGAGACTGTTGACATGACCTGTGACTGATTTGACACGTGGTCAATCCGTTGTGCTTTGTGATTGGTTCAAATTATTATCGCTGACACTCCGCTCCGAAAGCAATATCAACAAGACTTGGCAGCTAGATCTCGGTGATTTTAAAGCACAAATGGCACATCATCTCGCTATCTGTTCGGTTCTTACGGTTACAAACTATTTGTCAGAGATATTGGGGGCGCTCGCGATAGCTTGGAACACATTTTTAAAATGCTCTTCAGTTATGCGGTTTTATAGTCGTATTTCAATCTTTGCTACTTTAATTTTTTGGGGGTCACTTTTTCTTAGTTTTGCCGTTTTTGTTTCTTTTTCTGGTCTGTTCTATTATTCTAATACTGTACGTGTCTGAGGACTGTAATTCCAAGATTTTCTGAATTCAAATTAAAGTTTGGAAGCTTCATACTGTGACATATTTCTTTAAGGTCCATCAAAATGACCCGTGTGACACTCCTTTTAATAATATAAACTATGCGCGACAGCAAATGATGATAATTCGAGTATTTTTAAACAAAAACTATGAAACTAAATTCCCGAAATAATTCTACAGATATAAACTAGGTTTCTTTTGTTTGTTTTTTTATGACAAAAACACTGAATTAAATGTGCAAATACAGCATGATCCCCACAGAAATCTTAATCTTGTCTCACAGGTAATGCAAAGTAGATATCGTGATAAAAATAAGTTGATGACGATAAAAATAAGAAGATGAGACGAATAGTATTTCTCAACACATTTTTGAGTCCCTTTAAAGGTTTTTTGCAAAAATTTCTTAGTCACTGATCTAAACGCAGAGAAAAACTGCAAAATCCTTAATTTGTAAATCAACGAGAGAAGAATAAAACATGTTTTTAAACGTATTTAGTAACTACAGAGGCTGTTCGCACATTTTTTAGACGATTTTGGTAAGCGGTAATAAAAAATCGTTTGCTGCAAAAGAAATAATTGCAATTGTACTATGTTTTTAAAAGTCAAAATTATCGTCTCCGGCTTGAAAGTTTTGTTTTTATTCAAAATGGCGTTTTTAACAAAGCAGTGGTTCGAAGTCTACATTTATGCTCCTTCCGAAGAGAAATATGCATACTCCGTTATCCACAAAGGGTGTGAGAGTCATGGTTTTGTGATATCTAAAGCGTCGATAGGTAATATCGTCAACAAGAAAGGAAAAAAAACGTCAAATTGGAGCCTCAAGTGGGACAAAATTTCCAAACAAGTATCCAAGGAAAAAACGGACATCTTCGACTATTGCAAAGGTACGTTGTTTAATGCTAAAAGAAAATCCCCTAGTCAAAGGACAGTTGCAAAATCATTAAAATGCTCGGTGTCCACTGTAAACAAAATGATAAACGTTGATTTAAATCTTAAGAAAGCGAAAAAAACGCAATGTGCATCGTCTTCTTCCAAATCATATCGCTGAACGCAGGACACGCTGCAGAATTCTATATGAGAAACACTTATCCAAAGAAAAATGGAAAACAGTTGTCACAATAGATGAATCATAGGTGTATTTAAATGATTGCAACAAAAAAAAAGAGCCATTTATTATCATAAAAGGGGAGAAAAAATTTATGTACACGGTTCAAAAAATGAAAAGAAAGTTTTTCTAAGGGATGCATGATTGTTGCTGGTTTTTCTTATAATGGCAAGTTAAAAATAAAGAGAGTGGAAAAAAAATGTCAAGATTAACTCCAAATACTATCAGGAACATATTTTATCGCCAATTTTTCTGAATGAAATACCATCGCTTTACCCACAGTGCCATCAATCTGTGAGACTCCATCAGGAAAAAGCTAGCAGTCACACATCAAAATCCACTGTAAATTTCCTAAAATAAATGGAACAAAAAACTGGTATCAAGGCCATACCCTTCACTGATATCCCTACTAAATCTCCCGATGTATCACCTATGGATTTTTGTGCTTTCGGACTTTTAAAATCTGCATTATCCAAACGTCGTCCCGAAACCCTTACAGGACTCTGGAAAGCTGTTCAGGAGGAATGGGATAGAATACCTCTTCTGACACTTCAAAATACATTATTATCCTGGAAATTGCGGTGTCGAAAGATAGTTCAGAATAAGGGATGTCAAATAGAACATTTAAAACACAAGAATTTTATGTAATTTAGTTTTGTGAATACAATATACATCGTCTAAAAAATGTGTGAACAGCCTCTGTATTCCCAGATTTTCTTTTTCTTTAAAAATGAAAGTGAGAGGTGATATTTATTTTTAAAATCTTTTTTTTTATATTGTCGTATCATTATTTTCAAAGGAGATATAATTAACAGAATAAAGAGCAAGAGAAATTTCAACACACGAAAAGGAAATTAGTCAGTTTTCTGGGACTAATTATCTGTCGTTATTAAAAATTTTTTTCTTGGAAGTCGATTTTATTACGTTAATTATGAAAGGCTAAATTAAATTAACCCTTGGATATTGATTTTCAGTTCTAAAACCTGTGAAAAAGAAACTAAAAAATATATTCCTTATCGATAGATATTTTGAAACAGAACCTTTTAGAAAAATTTCAAAGTTTAGGTTTAGTAATACAGCATTTTCTTCTTGTTCAATAAAATGTAAACAACTTATAGAAATGTTTTCTTAACTGTTTATTTTTATAACTGTCCATCAGAAACAACAATTATTTGTTGGTGGTACAGTTATTTTTAAAGTTTAACCCCATAATTTTTTTTTAGAAACATAAGAGTATTTGCCCGTCTACTTTGTATGATGGTTAACGGTAACAGGCAACTACCACGTAGGCGTGGGTTTAAGTTCTGTCCGAAGTGTGTTGCCACAAAGTGACAACAGAATTAGAAATTCAGTACTCCCTTCAATTATGTTGTCACGCAAATTTACAAAACAAATACAGAAAAACTCAATTATACACTTAATACAATTATAAAAAAAACTAATTACTGAAGGAGAAGCAAATTGTAAATTAAAACACTTAAAACAAAATTAAACACAATAGAAAATAGTAATTATTAATCACAGAAATTAATTCTTCCTATCAGTTCTTTTAATTTGATATTGATGATGAAAGTTCAATCAGACAGATAGTTTATTTCTTTTATGTTGAGCAGTTCCCTTAAATTCTCAAATTTTACTTTGGGAAGAGCTTTTGAAAATATATCAGCTAGCTGCTCTTCCGATTTCACATATTTTACATTGACTGATCCATAATCACATTTTTCACGGATAAAATGATATTGCACGCCAATGTGCTTTGTACGTTTGTGAAATAAAGGGTTTTTGATCAACTTGATGGCACTTTGATTATCAACACAGAGTAATACCCTCTTCACACACTTTACTTTCACTCACATCTTGTAAAAGTTGACGAAGCCATAATATTTCCTTTACTGCAGTCGAAGCTGCAATATATTCAGCCTCAGTTGTAGACGCAGAGACGGTTAACTGTTTCTGGCTACACCAAGTTACTGGACCATTGCTGAGCTTGAACACATAACCAGAAGTTGATTTTCTTGTGTCCACAACATTAGCAAAATCAGCATCTGAGTATCCAACAAGATGACTATCATATTCAATCGTTGATGAATATTCAATTCCGTAGGGTGCTGTACTTTTCAGGTATCTAAAAATACGTTTCACAGCATTCCAATGCACTTGGCCAGGATTAGTTTGAAATCGGCTGACCATATTAACAGCAAAAGCTATATCTGGATGTGTAGTGATGGCAAGGAACATCAGGGACCCAATAGCTTCCCTGTAAGGTATTGTTTTTCCTTCTGGTAATGGACTTGACTCTGACGACAGGATTGTTCCAGGATCTGCAGGTACAGTGTATGGGTTTGCATCATCTAGTAGATAAAATGGTTTCAGAACACGTTTTATATAACTTCCTGAATGTAAGAGAATTGAACCATCTGGTCTGTAGTCAATTTTCATTCCAACAAAACAACCTTTGTCACAAATAGTTGCTTCAAACTTCTTTCCAAGGTCCTCTATAATTTCAATTAATGTTTTTCTTTCTTCACAAAATACTAGCGCATCATCTACATACAGAATTAAAATTACTTTCTTTCCTCGAAAGAGGCCACTGTAAACACACGAATCAGCAGCACTTTGCTTGAAGCCAAAACTAGTTAAGAATTCAGAGAAAGTCTTGTTTCAGTATCTGGATGCTTGTTTTAGACCATATAGAGATTTTTTAAGTCTACAAACTAGGTCTCTAGAATAATTTAAACCTGAAGGGGGTTCTATAAATATTGTTTCTTTGACTTCACCATAGATAAAGGCAGCTTTTATGTCAATTTGAATAACTTCCCATTTTCTATGTGCAGCTATAGCTAACATGACTCTAATGGTATCAAATCGTGAGGTTGGTGAAAAGGTTTCACTGAAGTCTACTCCCTCCCCTTGGGAGAACCCTTTTGCACACAGCCTAGCTTTGTATCTCTCAATCTTTCCATTGAGAAGATATTTTACTTTGAACACCCACTTGGATCGAATTATATATTACTTGTCTCTGGAATAGGCACAATATCCCATGTCTCCTTCTTCTGAAGAGAATTTAATTCTTCATTTATGGCTTCTATCCAATTATCTGCTTGAGGAGAATTCATCGCTTCTTCATATGTCTGTGGTGTTACAATATCTGTTACATTTAATTCATAACGAGCAGGAACTCTTAGAGTATTCCTCGGACGAAGGCCATAATGCTCATTATTTGAGTTAGGATTATTCAGCAAATTATCTGGTACCTCATCTGAATTATCTTTGGCGTTCACATCATCTTCATTAATAGTAAACAAGAATGTTGATGGTGGTCATGAGATTGTCCATTTGACATTTTCTTCATTAAAGGTAACATTTCTTGATACTTTAATAGTTTTAGTAACTGGATCAAATAGACGATAGTTCTTGGATTCTTTCTCATACCCAACAAAGATCATTTTCTTGCTTTTGGGTTCTAATTTCTTTTGTAGGGTATTAGGCACATGCATGTAGGCTTCTGATCCAAAGATTCTTAAATGATTAAGTGAGGCAGATATTCCAGTCCATAATTCATGAGGAGTAGAATCTGGAACTTGAATCTGGAACTGAAAGGAGTTCTATTCTTAATATTGTCATATTTACAGCCGTTCTCGAGCGACGGCGTGGCAGAACGGCTAAAGCACTGGGCCCCAATTCAGAAGGTCGTCGGTTCAAGCTCCGAGACGGACTGTCGAAAGTGTTTCAATTTCTTTTTAAGTTATTTATGTTCGCTTTCTCGAAGCTTCGGGAAAGTACCAAATATGTTAATCATCTTAATTTAAATAATTCTAGAAAGTTCTTTAGTGTATAAAAAGGCTTCCCGCAAGCTGGTGGAAAGTCAGTTAGGTTCCAGCTGGGTGCATGTTAACTCGCTTACTGTGAATAAAAGTCTCGTTTATCTAAATTGTGCTCTCTGTGTTAATCCCTCGATCAGTCTACGTGACATTCTAGTGGAGGCACCGGGTAATCCATTCAACCTGGAAACGGAAGAAATTCGACAAAGTCGTAGACTTCTAAATCTCCCTCCTGAATACGGACTTTACGTAGAAGACCCAGAGAAACGGCCAAGAAAAATGCCTGAAGACACAGAATCCAAGCCACCAACTGTCCTGCTTACCTCAGCACTAATAAAGGAGCCTAGAAAACCAACAATCTTTAACGGCGATCCCGGACAAGATCCAACTAAATGGTTAAAAGAATATCTGAGAGTGTCAAAGTTTAACCAATGGGATGATACTCTATCTCTTGCCAACGTCTACTTTTTCCTAGATGGGACTGCCAAGATATGATTTGAAAATAATGAGGACATTTTTATCTCGTGGAATGTCTTTGAGGCAGAGCTGAAAAAAATTTTTGGTGATACTCAGCTGTACATACGACGAGCAAAGGACCAGTTAAAATGTAGAGCTCAGAGGGCTGGCGAACCAACCCAATCTTATATTCAAGATGCGTTGGGACTCTGTAATCAAGTAGACCCGAACATGACGGAGGAAGACAAAGTGTCCCACCTGCTGAAAGGAATAGCTGAAGATATGTACCAGTCATTATTAACACAAGAAATAAAAACAACAGCTGATTTCATTAAATGGTGTCAGTACATCGAAGAAATGCAGCAAAAGAGAATTGGGCGTCAGAATTTCACTCGTCTGTCTAATGTCGTCCCAATCGCCGCCGTCGACGAAGAACAAGATTTGATGTCCTTAATTCATAAAATCGTCCGTGAAGAAATCCAACGATACATTGCACCTCAAATAGAAGAGCCACAGGCCGGTCTGCAAGCTATTGAAGCCATTGTGAGAGGGGAGGTAGAAAAAACTTTAGCTCCTCTATCTGGGGAAAGCTTTGAAAGGACCACCCCAGCTGCCGTACCATACCATCCCAGTCGCCAGGACCATAACCGCCGCATCCAGTCAACGTATACAAAACCAAAACCTATACCAGAACACTCTTACAGAAAACAGACCTGTGGCGTACCACGGATAATCGTCCGGTCTGCTTCCATTGTGGTCGTCCAGGACATGTCGTGCGTTACTGCCGTGATCGAAAATCCCTACTCGACGCTACTCGCAGATACTATAGACCTGATGCTCCCTCCTATTCCAGCTACAACTATGACGCCGAAGAAACCAGCCGAGCAGCAGGAAGAACCCTATCACCAAGTCCCATGCGAGGACGATCGCCGACCCGTCGTTATACATCGCCATCTCCATATCGAAGATCCAGTCAGTCGCCCGGCCGCCGAGATAAGGAAAACTAGGCCATGTGACTTTCCTTGGAGGTGAGGCCGCCCCCCCCCCTCAAAATCCTCCCGCCGCTACTATGAAAGAAAATTTTCTTGACGTTATCATTGACGAACAACCTATACGAGCACTCATGGATTCCGGAACTTCTTTTTCGGTAATCTCGGAGAGATACCGGAATCACCTGAAAAAAAAAACTATGTTCAGGGCATTACAGGACTTGGTTCTCAAAGTATCCGATGGCAATTATGTAAGCCCGGTAGGGACCTGTGTTCTTCGTATTACAATTGGAAACCTAACACAGCCTTTCGAGTTCACCGTTATGCCCAAATGCAGCCATGAAGTCATTCTTGGTTGGGATTTCTTGAAAGCGTCCCAAGCCATTATAGACTGTGGACAGAGGAAGTTCATATTTGATAAGATACTCCGTGAAGAACAGCCTCAAAAGAAATGGGGCGTATATGCTGTAGAAGATTGTTTGATCCCTGCACACTCTACGGCAAAGATACAAGTATCCACTCCCTCCGTAACCGATGAGGATGTTGATGTTATCGTATAAGGTAATAAGTGTACGTTCATGAGTCAGGAAGTAGTCACACCATCCTCAATCATCAACATCTCAAATAAAAAGGGTGAATTATGGATCGCTAATTCACTGAATAAGGACCGACGCATTCTGAAAGGTATGTGTATAGTCAATGCTGAGACGATTAATCCTACCTGCATCAGTGCCCTATCTGAGATAGCCTCCGAAGATACCGCGAAAGAAAGTACAAGGTTAGTGGATTACAGCAAGATGATAGCGCCGAATCTTAGCGATGAGTAGAGGACTAGTCTATTGGAACTTTTAAGGAAGTTTTTAGTTACTTTCAATGAAAACTCTGAAGTTTATCGACGCAAAATTCATGTCAAACACAAAATTAATACCGCAGATCACCCTCCTATTAGCCAGAGACCATACAGAATATTACCTGCCGAAAGCCGTATAATCCATGACTAAGTCGAAAAGATGCTACGAAAGGATGTCACTCAGCAATCTGACAGCCCGTGGTCCTCTCCTGTCGTTCTCGTGCGCAAGAAAGATGGTAGCTGGCGCTTTCGTGTAGACTATCGACGTTTAAACAAGGTCACAAAGAAAGACGTTTATCCCTTACCGCGAATCGACGACACGTTGGATTGCTTGAAAGGAGCGAAGTTTTTCTCTTCCATGGATCTCTATTCGGGATATTGGCAGATAGAGGTAGATGAAGCAGATCGGGAAAAGCGGCATTTGTCACCAGTGAAGGCTTATATGAGTTCAAGGTCATGCCGTTTGGACTTTGTAATGCTCCAGCAACTTTTGAGAGAACAATGGACAATTTACTGCGTCACCTTAAATGGCAAATGTGCTTGTGTTATTTAGACGATATTGTGGTATTCTCTCAAACTTTTTCTGACCACCTTAAAAGGCTCACCTGTGTCCTTAAATGCATTCAGGAAGCTGGCCTGATTCTGATTCCTAAGAAATTTCTGTTTGGTGCAAGGGAAATCAAGATCCTAGGCCATCTAGTATCCGGTGAAGGCGTAAAACCCGATCCAGATCAAATAAGAGCAGTTCAAGAATTTCCTGCCCCAAAGAGCGTCCATGACGTCAGAACCTTTCTCGGACTGTGCTCCTACTACAGACGCTTTATCAAAGGCTTCTGCTATCGAGCCCAGCCTCTCCAGATTTTACTAAAAGGTGATTCCAAATTTACGTGGACCTCTACACAGGAAGAAGCTTTCAACGACTTAAAGTCAGCACTCATTTCTGAACCAATACTAGGTTTATTTGATGAAACAGCTCCCACTGAATTACACACTGACGCTAGTGGATATGACATTGGTGCTGTATTGGACCAACAGCAGCAGAACGAGGAAAAAGTCATAGCCTATGCATCTAGAACACTGTCAAAAGCTGAACGAAATTATTCAACAACCGAAAGAGAGTGCCTTGCAGTCGTATGGGCCATCATGAAGTTCCGCCCTTCTTTGTTTGGAAAATCATTCCCAATTGTGACAGACCATCACGCGTTGTGTTGGTTAGCAAATTTAAAAGATCCTTCCGGGAAATTGGCAAGATGGGCTTTAAGACTCCAAGAATACGATATTTCTATGGTATACAAAAGTGGAAAAAGACACAATGATGCCGATAGCCTTTCCAGAAACCCCATTGATGACCATGCCACTTCAGTAGATATCAGTGCCATTGACCCCGGCATTGATTTAGCACTTGAGCAACGTAAGGATTCTGTGCTGTTACGCCATAAAAAAGCTCTGCCAACTGCTAAAGCACCCGAAGTTGCAAAATTCATTGTCGAAGAAATCATTTTGAAGCATGGGGTGCCACGGACTATCATCACCGATAGAGGACAAGTCTTCCAGTCGAAGCTAATTTCCGAACTTAACAGAACCTGCAATGTTGTCCACCGAATGACGAGCTCATACCATCCTCAAACAAATAGTCTGACTGAGCGACTTAACAAAACTTTAGCCGATACGTTGTCTATGTATGTGGACATAGAACAGAAAAACTGGGACAGAATACTACCATTTGTCACGTTTGCTTACAATACCGCTCGACAAGATACCACTGGATTCGCACCTTTCTGCTTAGTGTATGGTCGAGAAGCCGACACAACACTGGATACTACATTCCCGTATAGCCCTGATGGAACAGTGTCGGGTTGCTCGAGTAATCACCCAAGCAGAAGAATCAAGGCAGCTAGCTCGAGTATGGACACTGGAAGCTCAAGAAAAAGATTGTCGGATCTATGACGCAAAGCACCAAAAAGTAAAATATTTGCCTGGAACCCTCGTATGGATTTTTACCCCCGTTCATAAAATAGGCCTATCAGAAAAGCTCCTCAAAAGGTATTTCGGTCCATATCAAATATTAAGGCAGCTATCCGACGTTACCTATGAAGTTCAAGATTTTGATCCTAAGTCAAAAAGACGAAAAACAAGAGATGTTGTGCATGTGTTACACATGAAACCCTACTATGATCCGGATTGCAAGAAACAGCCTTACAGGAAGATCTAACTACTCTTCAGGAGGAACCAGGGAATGCTGATAATAAGCTTGGTGATGCTAACCAGAACGAGGAATATTCGGGTCCAGTAACGTGTTCCAGAAAAAAATAAGAAGTCATCTAACAGCGAGACGCTGTCCTTTTAAAGGTGGGATAATGTCATATTTACAGCCGTTCTCGAGCGACGGCGTGGCCGAACGGCTAAAGCACTGGGCCCCAATTCAGAAGGTCGTCGGTTCAAGCCCCGAGACGGACTGTCGAAAGTGTTTCAATTTCTTTTTAAGTTAATTTATGTTCGCTTTCTCGAAGCTTCGGGAAAGTACCAAATATGTTAATCATCTTAATTTAAATAATTCTAGAAAGTTCTTTAGTGTATAAAAAGGCTTCCCTCAAGCTGGTGGAAAGTCAGTTAGGTTCCAGCTGGGTGCATGTTAACTCGCTTGCTGTGAATAAAAGTCTCGTTTATCTAAATTGTGCTCTCTGTGTTAATCCCTCGATCCGTCTATGTGACAATATAAACAGCTGTATTCACAGCTTCTGCCCATAAATACAAGTGCAATTCTTTGGAATACATCATAGATCGAGCACTTTCCACAATTGTATGCATATCTCTTTCAGATCTCCCGCTCTGTTCTGGATTATAGGGAGCTGTTGTTTCTAACTGAATACCTTTCTTGTTTAGAAAATCCCTAAAATGCAAATTTATGTATTCAGTTCCATTGTCAACTCTCAGTGCTTTAACTTTGTGACCAAATTTATTCTCACATAGTTGAACAAAATTCTTGAACGCTTCGAGAGCATCACTTTTATGCTTGAGAAAATAAACTGTTCTGTAGCCGCTATAATCATCTTTCATTAGAATGAAATAGTTTGCTCCACCTACCGATTGTACAGACATAGGACCACAGATGTCACTGTATATCAGTTCTACCGGTTTGGTAGACTTGTATTCCCTGGAACCAAATGGAAATCTAAGTTTACCATATTGGCAGCCTTCGCAGAAGAATTCTTTATTTGAGACATCCAATTTATTAATAAGTCCTCTTTCACTTAGTTCATAAAGAGCTTTCAAATTTATATGCCCTGTTCTTTCATGCCACATTTTCAAATTGTTCTTGTGAGATATATTTGCTTCAAGGAAAATAACAGTTTTAAAGAGCATACGGTATAAGTTATTTCCTGAACGTACTGCTGTGCCAGCTAACTCATCTGCACAGTCATAGATGTCAGCATAATCTTGCATTTTTATTATTTTCATACCTTTGCTTGCAATCACACCTTCAGAGAGAAGATTTTTCTTTAGATCTGGAACATAGAGTACATTATATATTTCTCCTTCTTGTCATTTTTCATGAATAAGCTTTTGGATTTTTACGTTTCCTCTTCCTTTAATTAGTAACTCTAGATTGTTACCAAGACGAATAACCTCATTTTCATTTGATTCAAAGAAACTGTCAAAATAATTAAGATTATACGTCATATGAGCAGATGCACCACTGTCCAGAATCCACTCTTCTTCACTCCTTTCCACTGTTTTCATTATTTCACTGCTAAAGGCATTATAATCTGGTGTACGTCAGCTTCTTTCTGGAACATTATTCACTTTTTCAAGAGGTTTGGAACGGCACTCTCGCGCGTAATGACCCTTTTTACGATAGGAATAGCAAATTATTTTCGTTTTGTCCGTACTTTTGTTTTGATTTTTAAATTTCTTTTCATGTTCCGAATAGTTGAAAGGTTTCTTTTCAAATTTGGGGTGATTGTAAACGAAAAATGCTGACTCGCATTGCTCAGATTGCGATAAAGATGTTTCTTCATCAATGAGTCTCGCTGTAAGATTTGATAAGTTTTTCTTGCTGTCATCAACAGACAACCAGGCTTGTCTGAAGTTTCTATATTTTGAAGGCAATGTCCCAAGATTTTTGTGATTACGGTTGCATCACTAATACTTTCACCAGAGTCCTTGATTTGATGAGCAAGATTTTCAACCTCCGCAATATACTGCACCACCATTTCTTTGCATTCCATTTTCATCTGATGAAATTTATCCAACAGTAGCATCTTGTTAAAGTCTGCCTTCAATTTAAAAATAGAGTCCAATTTTTCAAGCCTTTCTTTTGAGAATAAGCGCAACTTGTGATAATTCCACTGCCGATGATATCGTAAACATGGCTATTGCATCATCCTTTTCCCATTAATTTCAATTGATTGAAACGTTTAATTAAAATAGAAATAAAAAGAGAATACATAAAGCGGCGACATACGACTGGAACACATCCATAAGCTGATGTAAGCAAAGACAGTGTTGCCAATACACATTACATAAAAAGTGTGTTACCACAAAGTGACAACAGAATTAGAAATTCAATAAGGTATCTATCTATAGGTGAATGTCTTGACTGTAAGTGACTGCTGTATTGCGTGTATATATATGCAGGAACGGCCTGTGACACCTGCTGTTAACTCCCGCTGCTGGCGCTTCTGTCTTCCAGCCAGCGCCATCTGTGAACTCTCCGTGAACCACTCAGAAGAGAATTGACTTTCATAGCGATAAGACGTGTCTACCCAGCAGAAGACTGTGGTGACTTTTGTTTTCTGATAACGACGTAGTACGAAGAAGTAATTTCTCTGTTATGAAGACGAACTATGTGTTCTGTTTGGTTCTAATTGTTTTATGTACCGTTTCGTCCAAATATACAAGTGTTCGCCTGATGTGAATCGTATTATTTGAGTCGTATAATGATTTAGAAATTTATGACGACCCCTAAAACCCCTAGACACCCAGCTATTCTTACTATATACGAGTATATATATAAAATTTATGTTCGTAGACTATATAATTGTAAAAATCTGATATACAAATTTAAATTTTCCTGCAAAATTTTACAGGAGTTCGAAGTTCAGTCTTACACGAGACAAAATTTCTATCTATAGAGGAAAGATTTTCAGATCCCAGATATACATAGTTAGATACTGGTGGGTACAATACGCTTATTTTACGAAAAATAGGATTTGAAAAAAATTAGACTTCATAGGTTTCATTCAATACAAATATTCGGAAATAAAGTCGGAAATAAAAATACAAAAGACAGGTTTCAAAAGCATAATATTCTTAAAAACTTTCTCCCCACCTTACTACACAAGAGAGATCAAAATACTGATGGAGGGGCAGATTGTTGCTTTTTATGAAATTATGATTAAAATCTGTAGAGTAGAAAGTCATTCCGTGTGGTTTGTAGGGGTGGGTGGAGGGTGCGAGCCGACGAGATGTCACCCCCGGGGATTCTTAGTCAAAATTGTGGTGGCACCGGACAATAGTCGGTAAAAGACCCTTTTAATGCGCAATTAAACAAGGGCCGCGTCTCTTCGCCCCGCAACCTTCAATGATGTGGTTAGGATTTATCCGGCCAGGGGGCATTTGTAACAACAACGACAAATCTGTATCACTGTCGAGAGTTTTTAATGGAAAATAAATCGTGTGTAGTAGAAATAGCTTTTAAATTCCTAAATCCTCAAATCAATCAAGATAAGTATGGAGAAATAAAGTCAATACGGTATTTAAACCCTCGTGAAGGGATATTTATTCAAGCGGGTAAGGTATGATAAAAAGGGTTTAATTTCATAAATATAACTGCATATTTTCACGAGAAAATCTCAAATCCCGGCAAAACAACTTTTCATGGTATTTATTATATCAGCAATGCTCTGGCGAAATCAAGTAGTATCAAGAACAATTTTCCCAGATTCCGAGAAAAGTGTTATCGCATCTTTTTGATTAATATTGTTTCCTTTCTTGACTTAAGGTATACTTTGTTTCGATTGTTATCTGTGCAGGATTAGAGGGTGCGATAGCTCTGCTGTTCATTTTAAGGCAACTGGTCATTTTCAGAAGTATGATTAGCAGGGCCCGACTTTGACACAATGGGGCCCTGGGCAAAACAGACTTTGGGTGCCCCCTTCAAGGACACATCCAGAGGGGGGCATGTCCCCCCTCCTCAGGATCAGATTTCCACATGAACATGTGGGACACTCACCGAGGCCTCCCTTAAATCGAGACCAGAAATTCAAAAAAAATTTCGACCGACAAGTCAAAAATTTGAAGAAAATAATGAATATTAATAAGAAGTGTTAATTAATTAATTTACTTTTTAATGTTAATAAATAAATTCATGAAATTTTCTTTTGAAATTCAAAATAAATCACAGTCTGGAGTTATTACAACTCCCCCCTCCCATCCACCCCAAAAAAATTAAACCAGAAACGCTTATGGACGTAAGCATGCTTTCAGTATAGTGGGTGCACTGTGCTCCACCCAGGATTTTTTTCTGTATCCGCCACTGCACCCCTTTACTATATTAACCAAAAAAAAAATTCTCAAAACTATGTACAACTTTATACTAAATTAGGGGGCCCCGGGCAAGTGCCCCACTTGCCCATGTGGAAATCTGGGCCTGATGATTAGTCTATATACACTGCTGGCCACTGTAAATGCAACACCCTGAAGGAAACATGCAAATAACATGAAATTTACAACATGCATTAGCGGAGGTGAGATATGCAAATGATTAGAATTTCAGAGCAGACGCACATCACGCGCGCCTGTGGCGCCACTTCAAAGCGCTATTTAAGGCTTGGAGATTTCGACGATTTCAAGTTCGGCAATTGTGTTTTTCCTGTGGTTTTTTCAAAAAAAAAACGATCAATTATGCCTCGTCGAAAACAGCGATCATATTTTGATCAAGTATCCGAGTTCGACAGAGGAAGGATAGTGGCCTACCGAGATTGTGGATTATCTTTCAGGGAAATCGGTAGTCGTGTTGGACGAAACCAAACAACTGTAATGCGGATATGTGATCGTTGGATGCAGGAGGGTACGACGGACCGGCGTGTTCGATCGCATCCACCTCAGCGCACCACTTCACGTGATGACAGGCAAATTGTGCGCATGGCAGTGACGGATCGCTCAGTCACATCACGAACCATAGCACAGCACATGCAGTCTGTAACGCATCATCCAGTGTCTGCGCGTACCATTCGACGCCGTTTACAGCAGAGTGGTCTGTCCGCAAGACGTCCATTGCTTTGTCTACCCTTGACGCAGAACCACAGACGTCTCCGCTGCCATTGGTGCGATGACAGAAGGATGTGGACGGCAGAATGGAATGAAATTGTCTTTAATGACGAGTCACGCTTCTGTCTGCAACACCATGATGGACGCATTCGAGTCTGGAGACACCGTGAAGAGAGGATGCTGAACAGCTGCGTTATGCACCGCCACACTGGTCCTGCACCGGGTATTATGGTATGGGGCGGTATTGAATATCACTCTTGCACACCTCTAGTACGCATTGCCGGTACTTTAAACAGCCAGCGCTACATCTCCGAGGTGTTGGAGCCAGTTGTCCTTCCTTACCTTCAGGGCTTGCCCACAGCCATATTTCAACAGGATAATGCGCGACCACACGTGGCACGCATTGTTCAACGGTTCTTCGTCAATCGCCAGATTGAATTGCTTCCCTGGCTGCCTCGCTCTCCGGATCTTTCGCCGATAGAAAACATGTGGTCCATGGTTGCTCTACGATTGACCCAGATTCCATCCCCAGCTGCCACAGCAGATCAACTTTGGCAACGTGTGGAAGCTGCTTGGTCTGCTGTACCCCAAGAACTCATCCAAAGTCTCTTTGAATCAATGCCGAGGCGTGTGGCAGCGGTGATCTCCAACAATGGCGGCTACTCTGGCTACTGATTTTGGCAGGAACCACACTGCACAGAAGTCTATAAATTTAATCATTTGAAACTAGGTCAACATGTTATCTACAAAATAAATTTTGTTGTGATATCTCTTGTCTTTCTTGGTGTTGCAATTTGGGTGGCCAGCAGTGTATATAAAACAGTTCCGTAACTGACTCATTCATTCACTGACTGACTGACTGACATACAACGCACAGACCAAACCGCTGGACCTAAAGGGCTGAAATTTTGCATGGCGATTCTTCTAATAGTGTAGGGGTGCACTAAGAAAGATTTTTCAAAAATTCTTCTTAGATTTTTTAAAATTAAATTTTTAAGCTGTTTTTTAAACTTTTTTTACGTTTGCATTTAAAATAATACATTGAGGGTTATAAAATTTGTATCACGAGAAAGATCATAAAAATTCCTTCAAAATGAAATTTTTTTCGAATTTTTACCTCCATTTCCTGATTTTTGGTGAATTTGCAAAGATTAATTTTTAGAATTTAATTTATTAAATGCTGATCACGTGATTTCTTTTTCTGGTACTTTCAATAAATTTATCGTCACGTGCGTAACAACTAAATAGACAAAAAAATATTTTTTTCTCTTTCTAATGCAGCAGACGATTGGATATTATCCAAAAAAAATGCATATCCCTTACGATTTTTTATAAATATATATATATATAGATAGATATATATTTTACATCAATTGTATACATTGATCATCGCATTTATCATAAATATATATATTTATTTTTTGGCATAAATTGCATACGTTGACCGTTGTATTTAATTTGAATGTACTTCGTAGCGAAGCGCGGGTTTTCAGCTAGTTTCTGTATAAAAACGCATTGTTGGTGCAGTTCAAAACTGGCTGGGGATTTTTCTTCACAAGGTCTTCCCAAACTGATTGATGGCGGTTTGTCCAAGAGTTAAACATTTATTTTTTATTTCCTAAGAGCAGTATCTGTACCGAGAATTGTCAAATTTCGGTTGTCTGTCATGTTTTCATTTTTGTTTCAGATTTTATATTTAAAATCAAGAATTGATGCTTTTACTCCAGCTGAATTACTTTTAAGCATGATAGTTTGGATGCACAACTACATCCTCCCCAGTACTTTTGTATCACATGTGATTCAAAAGTTTGATATATTTTAACAAGGCTGGAACGGCAGCAATGATTCTGAAACCGGTTGCATCACATGTGATATAAAGTGAAATATCCCCCTTAATTTTCTCTTCGCGTCAACTGATGGCAGTAGTTGCCCACGATTGTGTTTGTAGTAGCGTCTTTGAATCACAGCACGATGTCTGCACGCCGTCGAAACAAGTTTTTTTATTACTTAATTATACAAATATTAAACTAATTTTAAAATGTACCTTTTCTTTGTATATGTACGTATTACTTATATTCAAAAATGTTTTTTTGAATATACTATTTTTATATAAATTATTGGTGGCTAAATACTAGAACTTAATAAACTGTTTAAAAGGGGGAAATCCTCTTTGTAAATGGTCTGCTGAAAAATATCAAAATGTCAAAACTATTGACACTTGGATAGTTTGACCATTGGCTCGATGAACAAAGAGTTGTTGGCTGGGTTGAAAAATGCGTAATAGCCCCAACTAAATTTAATGTAGGCTTACCTGCAAAGTTGACTGTTGGACCAACTGAAAGCCTACTGTTGACCTGCAAATCTAACGATTGGGCCAACCTCGCGCCAACGGCCAAATCATGCAAATCCAACGGTTGGGTAAACTGAACGCCAACGGCCAAATCCTACTAATTCATCGGTTGACTCAACTGAACGACAACCATTGGACCAACCTCGCGCCAACGGCCGAATTCCACCGTTGGCCAACTATGTCCAAAAATGGTTGGCCAACGACTTACCAACGGTTTTGTGTTACTTGGGTATTTATATCAACGAGAGAAATTTTCATGGAAATATTAATCTATACTTATATATAAAGAGAGAGAGCGATTTTGTACGTGGAGGGTAATCTTCCGAACCACTGTACCTATTTGAAAAATTCTTTCACTGTTTGAAAGGTACAGTATTCCAGATGGACATAGGCTATATATTATGTATATCTGATCAGTAGAAATAAAGTTAGGGGCTGAATCCTAACAATCTCCATTGTTTCCGCTACTGTCCTCTACCGCTTTTTGTGCCGAAGTTTTCAACGATCCTTAGCGCGGTGCTATCTATACTTATATATAAAGAGAGAGAGCGATTTTGTACGTGGAGGGTAATCTTCCGAACCACTGTACCTATTTAAAAAATTCTTTCACTGTTTGAAAGGTACAGTATTCCAGATGGACATAGGCTATATATACTTATATATAAAGAGAGAGAGAGCGATTTTGTACGTGGAGGGTAATCTTCCGAACCACTGTACCTATTTAAAAAATTCTTTCACTGTTTGAAAGGTACAGTATTCCAGATGGACATAGGCTATATATTATGTATATCTGATCAGTAGAAATAAAGTTAGGGGCTGAATCCTAACAATCTCCATTGTTTCCGCTACTGTCCTCTACCGCTTTTTGTGCCGAAGTTTTCAACGATCCTTAGCGCGGTGCTATCTATACTTATATATAAAGAGAGAGAGCGATTTTGTACGTGGAGGGTAATCTTCCGAACCACTGTACCTATTTGAAAAATTCTTTCACTGTTTGAAAGGTACAGTATTCCAGATGGACATAGGCTATATATTATGTATATCTGATCAGTAGAAATAAAGTTAGGGGCTGAATCCTAACAATCTCCATTGTTTCCGCTACTGTCCTCTACCGCTTTTTGTGCCGAAGTTTTCAACGATCCTTAGCGCGGTGCTATCTATACTTATATATAAAGAGAGAGAGCGATTTTGTACGTGGAGGGTAATCTTCCGAACCACTGTACCTATTTGAAAAATTCTTTCACTGTTTGAAAGGTACAGTATTCCAGATGGACATAGGCTATATATTATGTATATCTGATCAGTAGAAAGAATGTTAGGGGCTTAATCCTAACAATCTCCATTGTTTCCGCTACTGTCTTCTACTGCTTTTTGTTCCGAAGATTTCAACGATCCTTATCGTGGTGCTATCGCGGTGGGCTTCTGTTCCGACGCTAGCGTTTCGAACCTAGCCGTTCTCCGGCACGCCTTTTTCTTTTAAAAAATTTATTTTAATTATTAACTAACATAAAATTAATTTAAGGTATTATTTAGGTTATTATTAAGGTAAAAAAAGATTTACAATTTATTGGCTATCAACTGGAAATTTATTGGTATAATATTTTGTTCAACCCGGACAAAGTCGGGACGGGCCGCTAGTGTATATTAACTTGTTAAAAATTTTTGCATCACATGTGATACAATGGGTCCCTATGACGTCAAATCAGTTTTTTATGACTGTGTTTTGTGTGTTTTTTGTCAGTGTTTTTTAAGTCTGTTTTTTGAGTTGTATTTACTTAGGTATGTTGTATTACGTGTTGTTTACGTAGGTATGTTGTATTTACGTTGTATTTACGTAGGTATGTTGTATTACGTGTTGTTTACGTAGGTATGTTGTATTTACGTTGTATTTACCGGGCTTTTTGAAAGTTGATAAAAGCATTATTTCTTGAGTTAAAATCTTCCGTTGAAGTGTTTGCTTTACATTTTTTTACCCATTCCGCATGAAACAACACGTAGCAAAGAGGCTAGACATATGACAGAAATTATTGGGGATAGGACCCATTGTAGCAGATGCAGAAATGATAAGTGCTCGGTCTTAACCACTATAAAAAATACAGAATGTAAGGTGTTTTTGTGTTTCACAGCATCAAGAAACTATTTTAGATCATTTCATGAACAATAAAAAATAATAAAAAGTTAACTCAACATACTGATAATGCTTATTTTTCATGCAGCATTCATGTACATATTCAGCATTCATTTTATAATATATATTTTTTTTCCAATGCGGAGGCACTTGTCGTGAGACATTCGCCTATACTACGCCGCAATTTCACTGCCCATTTTATTGTGGGGGCACCATATAGGCGGACAGCATTACCCCCTATGAAGGGACGACACGAACAGAGGCATTTTTCGTGGCGCGACGCTAGGATTCGATCCCAGCACCCTCAGCACCGAAAACCAGCGCGCTGTACCACTGGATCGCCACAAGCCCTGTATTGTATAATATTGTGTGATACAAACTCAGAATTAACTAATTGACACAGTCTTACCTAATATTAAAAAAATTCTTTTTGTAGTGTCTCCGCCCTGATGTATCACATGTGATACATGCCTCCTAGCCAATTAAACATTTTTAAAGAAAAAATTTAAATCCCAATTTTTACTTCATAATAACCTAAACAACTATTTAAATACCTTTTACAAAATATCTAGCTGTTATTTTTGTATCGGGTCTGAGGAGGCTAAAAAGACCGTTAAAGGCAGTAAATTGATAGACTCAAGCACGTAGCACGTTTTAGAAAACAGGACTACTTATAACATTATCGAACATTTCGTGCCGAAAAGATCTCAACACAAGAGATTGTTCACACACACATTGGCACATTGGGAAAACGGTGCGTTCTCAATTACGTCACCAAACAAAACGAAAGTCAGTCTCAACAATGGCCATAATGACCGTCTGATATTTATAGCCAAATTTAGGCTTACGTTATTGGAAAATATGTTACTTAATTCTGAAAAAAAAATAATGTAGTAAATTCAGGAACTGTATTCTCATTTGTAGTTGTGTAAAAAAGTCTATTTTTTGAACCTAAGGACTCTTGGGAATAACTCGGGAAAATTCCTCACATTTACGTTTTATGGAAAGCAGTAAACCACCCCAAAAAATCGGAATTGATTATTTCTTATGTAACTATCATTAATGTAATTACTGGTGTTAAACCAAAAGTAATCTAGAAAATCTCGGGGTAAAGTTTAGAACATGTTTAATTACTCTAGAAATCACAGTTACAAGGGACGGATTACATTACACAGCACAAAACAATTGAAAAACATTTAGAGGAAAAAAGTAAGTTGACTTAACATAGTTCAAAATTGGGCATCGGACCGAGAGGTCCACTCTCGACGAGATCCTAACTCTCTCTGGTCAAGCAAATGACAGTACAACGGAAGTTGAATGCAAAGTCTATCCGTATGGTGGCGACATCTACATTTGAGGCTTGTAAGTATTATAGCGTGCGTTACACTTATTATTTCTTAGAGATTACATGATTACATTCTCTGTGATCAACAAAGTATGGTTTTGATGACAATATTTTGTTAAACTTTGAAAAATAGTTTAAATTTTTCTTTTTCATCCGCTTATAGTCACACTGAGCAACAATACCAAATTGCCAAAATTTTTCATTTTTAAAATAAAAAATATTTTTGAAAGCAAAATAATCCCGTAATAGTTTACAGGTGGCAGAAGTAAAGTCAGACGTATAGGGTAGGTGGGGGCAAAGGTTTGCAGTTTTGAGTTTTGGGTTTCTTACGGGCCTCCTTTAGATCCTATCGCCCCAAAAAGTCACTTGTATTGTAGTTGGGTATCCCCTCTACCTTCTATAAAATAATGAATTTTTTCCCGAAATATTTAGTCACCGAATTTTTAATTTTACCAAAAGACCTGTTTGCGAACCTTTGCCCCAATCGGTGGGGCAAAGGTTCGCACTGCAAACCTTTACCCCACCGATTTTACTGCAAACCTTTACTCGTTGGTTTCTTACTGGATAGGCATCGAAAATCACAAAAAGAGTTGTCTAAATAATTTTATTTCACATTTTGTAATCTTTTTAAAGGTGTTATATACACTCATGGACAAAAAAATTAGCGCACCAATAAGGAGTCGTCAAAATGAAACGAAATTTTACATACGTAATGACTACTTTGATATAAGTAAATGATAAGAAAATCAAAGAAAAAGGATAATTTATTTCAGAGAAAAAGGCAAAAGAACGAAGGAGTTAATACTCCGTTGGACCCCCTCTAGCGCGAATGCACGATGCGATACGATCGGGCATTGAGTCATACAAATTCTGTATGATGTCTTGAGACATTTCGTTCCATATTTGCTGTAACCTTGCCTCTAGTTCGTTCAAACTCATGGGATGCCCAACTCGTCGTCCCAAATGATCCCAGATATGCTCGATTGGAGACAAATCTGGGGATCGGGCAGGCCAAGGAAGGGTAGCAACAATGCGGAGACAGTCTTGTGACACCCTTGCCGTATGAGGCCGAGCATTGTCTTGTTGAAAAATGGCTCCTGGGAGCCGTTTCATGAGTGGCAACACATGTGGTTGCAGGATTTCATGAACATACCGCTGAGCTGTCATGGTGCCACGGAACAATACTAGGGGTGACCGTGTATTGTAGGCAATGGCACCCCATACCATCACACCAGCTGTGGGAGCGATGTGTCGCTGTACAGCAAAGGCAGGATTGAAGCGTTCACCACGGGCTCTCCACACACGAACACGATTGTCATCACTGCCGAGATTGAATCTGGATTCGTCGCTAAAGACGACCTGGTTCCATTCCGCTGCAGTCCAGTTTCCTCGTGAGCGGCAAAACTCCAAACGGAGGCGTCGATGGGTGGGCGTCAAGGGCAGCACACATAATGGGCGCACGCGATACCAACTGTCCTTCAGCCAGGCGCCTTCGTATGGTTCGAGAAGACACAGAGGCCCCTAGTGAAGGTGCTACCTGTGCCTGGATGGCGGCCGATGAAGCAGTTGGCTGTACGCGTGCATTTCTTACGATGTGGCGGTCTTCTCGACGACTGGTCTGTCGAGGGCGTCCTGAGCCTGGTCTTCGTGTACATGACATCTCTCGGGTCCACTGGTCCCAACACCTCCTCACAACACAATCAGAGCGGCCTGATTGACGAGCTATTCGCCTAGCTGACCACCCAGCTTCCATCATCCCGACGATTCTCCCCCTCTCAAACTGCGACAACTGCTTATATTGTCTTCGAACACGGCGTAATGACATGTCTATCTCAGCTCTTCCTTTGTAAATGATTCAGCACACTCAAACAAGCTTTGGTTACCTGTTTTATACTCCACAGAGTACGATGTTCAACGCCCTCTACCGGCTATACGTAATGCGCAATCACGCTGCATTTCTAATCATTTGCATATCTCCCCGACATGTACCTTCATTGCAAGTTTCGTTACGATCCCGCAATTATTTCTTGGTGCGCTAATTTTTTTGTCCATGAGTGTATATAGAAATCACAAATTGAACAGGTTAATCTCAATAAATTTTTTCTTAAACTAAATAACTTCAAAATGAAATATCAACTATTAACACTATCGTTATATCATATCTTAGGCTTTACTCATTCTTTTAAAACCCATAAAAATTAAGCAAATTAAGGGGATGGGGGACATTACAAAACAATTTTTGAAATTTTTACAGAGATATGAAATTGCGCATAAATATTCATTAAAGTAAAACTATTTCAAACACCTTATAAAATTTTATAAATATTTAAAATTTTATTTTTTATATTTAAAAAATTGAAATTTTTATTATGTTTTTTAAAATGTTCCTGCTTTCCAATTTTTAACCTTATCCTTAATTTTGCATTTAGATTGCTTATACATTTTGATCAGGGTTGTGTTTTGATTTGTGCTTTCGTTGAATAATTAATTTTTAGGAAATATTTTTATGCTTGTACTCTGAATTCTCGTGGAATTTTTTTACTTTTCCACGCTTAAGTTAAACTTTGATAATCTGAATGACGTCGAAACCTGAAATGGATACATAACTTTATTTTAATGTATAAGAGGAGTCTTTGTAATAAATTTTATAAAATTTCGTCAAATATTGTGACGCAAGGAGCATTTCAAAGACTTGCAAATCTGGAAATTACTCATTTAGAGCTTTTTTCCCTAACCAGACCTTCGAAGCCTTTAATGTCTTGTAACAACATTTAATTCCTTTATCTTGTAAAATAGGTCTTTGCTCAGAGCTATTTTATTTTTGTGTTGTACTAATTTATTTTATTTTTAATTTATGAATTTTCAAGCATTTTACAAAAAATTTTCTGATTAAAAACAGGCAGTTTTTATCAAAAACCATAATTTTTTTTCAAATTACAAAAATGTGAATTCCCATTAATAATAAAATACGTTGTTAATAAGGATTCCTAATGAAAAGAGGACATGAAACAAATGTTAATAGTTAGAGCGGCAAAGGTTTGCAGATGGGGCAAAGGTTTGCACTGCGAACCTTTACCCCATGACTCCTGCAAACCTTTACCCCATTTCGTGCTGGTTCTGTTTCTGCAGAATGGGAGCCACTGTATTTGAGTTAACCCAAAACTTAAGGTAGGATTTGAAAGGCTATTTACCACCCTAACATGCGAAAATAAGCCCAAAACAGTCCGTGAGTTTGAGTGATGCTCAAAATTACTCAAAAGTTGCAAAAAATTACATTAAAAGAGACGAAAATAAACTTACCTCATTTTCTCTTAACTCCAACATTTTTTACGAGGCAACTGACTGGAAGTAGAGGAATGCACTGCTTACCCTATTCTTCCTAAAACTCTTCCCGGTCATTTTAAAATGTATGTGCGAACCTTTGCCCCATGCGAACCTTTGCCCCCACCTACCCTACCCTCCGTCTTTGCTATTTACGTAATGTTTAAAATTATGAAGAATAACTAAAAAAACCATAACTCGGTAATCCTTGGTCCGATTTAAACGAAACTTAACATGTTTTTATTCGATTACGATTTATTTCAGAATTACAGTTTCTTTTTTGAAATGGTTCTCCTGAACACTGTTTTTGCTGTTCTGAACGACAGACAAAAGGTTTATAAAAATCAAAATCTTTCGGGTATATTGATGTCCTGTATGAATTATGTATATATATGTTATTATAGGGCGCGGTGGCCGGGTTGGCAAAGGCAGCGAGCCAGTGATCTGAATGTCTTTGTTTCGATGCCGGTCGCTGTCAAAATCCACCGCCGTGTACACTAATGGCGGTTGGTGTACGAAAAATCCGTCGTGGCTGCAATGTCCTCCAAGTTCTCAAATTTACCTCTGGAGGTGCGGGGTCAAGTGTTCCGGTCTCGTCAATTGACTCGGTTCAAAATTACGGGACCGGTCCTTTAACTAAGTCGAAACTCCTACCCTTGTGGTGCTATTAAAAACCGGAGCCACACCACTTCGCCCAATAGCCGTTATGGACTTGAACTGACAATATACTGTCGGTCAAGGGGCATCAGTCACAAAACAACACATATGTTATTATTGTTTATTTATTTTTATGTTTCTGTATAATATTCTTTTGAAACAAATGTTCTAATTGTAAGTTAATACACTTATGTATACAGTTATGTATGCAGTTATAAGGTAAATTGCTATTATCTTGATTCTTTTTCTATTCTGAAAATCTTTTAGTCTTATTCTACATATTAAATAAAATTGAGTATAATACTTCTAGGGCTATACAAAGTGATGATTCGGAAAAATGAAATTTACCACCGTCAAATAAATCGCGAAAATAGGTTAAAAAAATCATAGAAAATCCTTTTAAAAGTAATACGTGCACAGCTCTGTTGAGCATCCACTTTCATTTTGAATCGATTGTTGACTGATTCGAAGTTAAAGTGACAATGGGGAAACTCAAACATATTGAAAATCTTTTATAGCTGCCAAAACAGAAGTGGCGAAAAATGGCGGTAGGAATTTTGCAAACGAAGCGTATATCTTTTCATGCATTAGTTATTTTCTTATTTCAGCGACACGAAGAAAGGGAAAAGACAGACTGTTGTGAATATATTTTCTGGGTAATTTAAATTTTGCAGTAAAAAAAAAAATTCTCATATTCGAGGCAACTTTTACGTCAAAATATCCAGAAATGGAAAAAAATAATTTGTACTAACTTCTTCGGCATAAAACAGTTTCTTTGTAGCTTTTCTTTGGACCATTACCATATATACGAGGTCGCTGAGAATATCGATTTGCCGTTTTATTTTAACTTCTGAAGATGAAAACAAAGTTACTTTTTGAGGGAGAATTTTCTCCCAAACATTCAAACGTTCAATTACTTAAGGCTGCGTTATGTAGATGGAATTTTCTTTCTAAAGCCAAACAATCGATTAAAGAAGACCTAACGATACTCTACATTTGCTAACTGCATTTCACATTTACTAACCGCATTCCACGAAAATTGTAGAAGAATTAAAAAAAAATTCTAAAAAATGTCCTCATTTCTTTACGTTGTGACGGAAATTATAATCGCACAAAAAATATATATATGAGTCTAAATAACTAACGGTAGATAGATAAATTTTATGATGTTATTCGATACTCTTTTGGGGTGGAAGCATAAATATAATTAACAATGTTCAAACATAAAATGAAGTTTTTTTAAGGACAGTTTTAACGGCTATCTGCTAAGATTGGCATCTAACCCTGATTTTCTGGCTTTGAAGGTAGAGTTTTATTTACTAAACAGATCTGACAACGTGGTGTAGCGCAATTCTTGAATTCTACTTGTCTCATATTCATCTTTTCTTTTTGCGGTCAAAGACACATGATGTTTCGTGATTATATTTCTCTTTTCTTCTAGTAATTCTTTCGATATTGTTGGGAAAGAACAAGGATATCAGATTTTGCTCTGAAACTTGACTCACCAGGTAGCGCTACTGCACTACGATAAATGAACCAAAAAAACTGCTCTTCCATGAGAGACGGTTAGCGAGTGTTTTGTACGCGGCTAACGTGTCGCATGCATTCAACGAATGCTTCTTCTTTTATTATTTACTCAGATAGTCAGTAATGTTACTTTTTGTTTAATAAAGATTTCTTTTCTTATGTCCACAAGATTAGCTATCTTTCATTCCTGTGAATCCAGTATCACCAAGAGATCTCTCAACCTTTTTTGACAACATACCAAAGGTAAGAAAACCTTTAATATTCTACATCTACGAATCTGCACGCCTTCGGACAAAGTCCAACATTTTGATTATGAGACTGAGAATCGATGAACTGAACTTTTATAATCTCCACAGTATATTGAAGTGCATTATGTTTTTTTTATACAGTTTCGATTCTTGAACTTTTTTTTATCAACTTTTTGAACTGTTAATTATAAACTGTTTTGAAAATGTCGAGCTTAAAAGACCATCATCTCATTGATAAGCTTACTGATAATAATTATTCTGTGTGGAAATTTAAAATAGAACAGATTCTAATAAAAGAGGGTCTCTACGACGTTGTATTTGAAGAGAAACCGGAAACCGAAACTCCTGCATGGTTAAAAAATGACAGAATCGCCAAGGCGTTAATATGTTTAAATATTTCGGATTCACAAATAATTCATGTATTGCATGCTCAATCTGCTCGAGAAACATGGCAAAAGTTAAAAGGAGTACACGAACGAGTAAATTTAACAAATAAACTTTTTCTTCTGAGAAAATTATACTCCATTAAATATAAAGAAACAACCAAAATGCAAGAACATATCCAGGAAGTTTTGATTTTACATGAGAAATTACGCAGTATAGGGGAAGAAATAAAAGAAAATAATTTGATCGCGATTCTGTTATGTTCGCTACCAATTTCTTATGACCCCTTAATTACAGCTATCGAAAGCAAATCTGAACAAGAGTTATCGCTAGAATATGTGAAAAATAAATTGATAGATGAATATTCCAGACGCGTTGAAATGAGACAAGCTAACCAAAAATTCGATTCACTCGCATTAAAGGGGTATAGTGAGAAAACGAAATTAAAATTCTGTACATTTTGCAACCGGAAAGGTCACGATCGCGAGCAATGCTTTTATCTGAAACGCAATAAAACCGGAAATCGAGTGCATCAAAACCACAAAATTCAAAAAGGAAATGACTCGGAATATCATCGTCCGCCGCCACCTAGCACGTCAAAAAATAATCATAAATTATTTCAAGCTGAATTGCAGCTATCTTCGGATGTCAGTGGGAAACAAAATATAAAGAATCAATCGGACGAAAAAGTTTTGAAGCAAGAGGGGATAAATTCCGCAGACCATTTTGTGCTAACAGCAAGTGAGAAAAATGAATGCAAATATACCGTAATTTTTGATAGTGGTGCTACAAGTCATATGTTCTATGACAAGAGTTTTTTCTCTCAGTTAAATGAAAAACACAAACAAGTTGTAACTATTGCAGATGGAACAAAACTTAATTCGCAAGGGATCGGTGAAATATCTTTTCAGTGCGAATCTTTAGAAGGAATTGTAAGAAAAATAAAACTTGTAAATGTTTTATATGTTCCTGAGTTGGATTCTAATTTACTCTCAGTGCAGGCAGTAGCCAATAAAGGATATGTAGTAACTTTTGAGGATGACGTGTGCACAGTTAGAAAGGGTGATGAAATAATAATTGACGCGAGATTAGGTAGAGGTTTATATAGAATAAATATAAAACCCGTAGAAGAAAAATTGTTTTCTGTCTCCGAAACACCTGTGTTATGCACAAATAATAACTGTATCTTAAAATGGCACAAAAGATTAGGCCATAGAAATTTGGAAACTGTTAAGAAAATTGTAAGGGAAGATTTAGTTTGGGGAATAACCATTAATAATTGCTCTCACAGTTTAGAATGCCCAACGTGCATTAAAGCCAAACTGAGCGAAAAACCGTACCCAAAATATCCGTCACATCGATCTGAACAAGTCTTGGATTTAATACACACAGACGTGTGTGGTCCTATGGAGGTTGATAGTTTAGGGGGAATGAGATACTTTGTAACTTTCATCGAGGATTTTTCGAGATACACTCAAATATACTTTATGTCATCGAAAGAGGAAGTTTTTGACAAACTCAAAGAGTATGTTGCGTCAACCACAAATAAATTTAGATTGACAATTAAAGCTATTAAATCCGATAACGGAAAAGAATATTGCAATGAAGCCGTTGATCGTCACCTAAAGGAACTTGGAATTGCTGCACAAACCACAGTTCCGTATTCTCCGGCACAAAACGGTGTCGCAGAAAGGAAGAACCGCTCCATAGTCGAGATGACGCGCGCTCTATTGATTGATGCAAACATGCCGAAAACTTTTTGGGCAGAAGCAGCAGCAACTGCGGTGTATTTACAAAACAGACTACCAACGAAGTCTACTGAAAAAACGCCTTATGAGATGTGGAACGGTCGAAGACCGAATTTAAGCCATTTAAAAAAATTTGGATGCAAAGCATATTTTCATATCCATAAACAAAAGAGAAGAAAGTTGGATGAGAAAGCAGAAGAAGGGGTATTCGTTGGATACGACCTGAGAAGTACTGGGTATAGAATCTATACAGGAGGACGAAGAATAGTCGTCAGCAGAACCGTAAAGTTCTTAGAAAATTCTAACCCATCACATTCGAACAATGAAAATTCCAATGGACGCTACGATTTAGTTCAATTTAATCTCCCACAACCTCAACATGATGATAATGACGATATTCCTGAAGAGGGAAGCGAAGATGAAAATAGAGATTCAGAAATACCTACACAATCAACAAGAAGCTCCGAAAGAAAAAACAAAGGAATTCCACCTGAAAGGTATGGCTATAAAATAAAAAATGAATCTCAAGCGTTTATAACTGAAAACAAAGATCCACAGTCCTATAATGAGGTATTATGTTTGCCACAAGAAGAAAAACAAGAATGGTTCAAAGCCATGCAAAATGAATTAGACTCCCTAAAGAGAAATCACACTTACGAGCTAACAGAGTTACCTAATGGAAAGCACGTAGTTGGAAATAAGTGGGTATTCAAGAGAAAAAGGGGTGATAATGGCAAAATTAAATACAAAGCTAGACTTGTTGCTAAAGGTTTCACACAAAAATATGGAACAGACTATGACGAGACTTTTTCTCCAGTGGTAAAACACACCACTATAAGAAGTTATCTTACATGGGCAGCGTATAATAAAGCAAAGGTACATCAAATCGATATAAAAACAGCGTTTCTAAATGGAAATTTGAATGAGGAAATCTTCATGAAGCAACCGGATGGTTTTGAACAAGACAACAGAGTTTGCAAACTAAAAAAGTCAATCTATGGACTCAAACAAGCAGCGAGATGTTGGAATGAAGAAATAGAAAAAACGCTCAAAAATCTAAAATTTGTACAAAGCGAAGCTGATCCCTGCCTGTTCTTTAAAGGAAGTAACAATGACAGAATAAATTTAATTGTGTATGTCGACGACATACTCATAAGTTCTAAAGAAGAAAATTTAATTCGTCAAGTCATTGAGGAAATAAAAAAAAAAAAAAAAAAAAAAACTACGAGATAACAGATTTAGGAGAAGCAAAACATTTCTTAGGAATTGAGATAATTCGAGAAGACGACGGAAGCTTTCTACTATCTCAAAGAAAAAAGATCAATCAACTTGTGAACGAATTCCAGCTTCAAGATGCAAAACCTACTAATATACCAATGGAGACTAATTATTATGGCCAACAGAAGGAAGAAAATCTTCTGACTTCAAACGATCAATATAGACAAGCAGTTGGAACACTGCTTTATATTTCTTCAGTTACTCGTCCAGACATAGCTGCCGCTACCCATATCTTGAGTAGACGAAACAATAATCCTAGACAAAAGGACTGGAACGGAGTTAAAAAAATAATTAGATATTTAAAAATGACAGAAGATCTTGGTTTACGGATAGCGTCAGGATCTTTTCCTAACCTCTCCGTGTACTCGGATGCTGACTGGGGACAAGATCCTCAAGACAGAAAATCAACATCAGGATATATTTTCTTTTTGGGAAAGTCATGCATCGCGTGGTCATCGAGAAAACAGACTTGTGTTTCACTCTCAAGTGCAGAAGCAGAATATGTGGCGTTGTCACAGGCAATGCAAGAACTGTCATGGCTATTAAAATTGACTGACGATTTAAATATTTCACAGAGACTACCCATAAAAGTTTTTGAAGACAACCAGTCGACGATTAAACTTATAGAGTCTGAGAAACATCACTCCCGCACAAAACATATCGATACCAAGTATCATCACATACGAGACTTATACAAAAGAAACATAATTGATTTGTTTTACCTTCCTACTGAAAAAATGACTGCAGACATTTTAACGAAACCACTTCCGAAACCAAAGTTTCAAATTTGCAGAGATCATATGCAGTTGGTGCAAGTTTCTATCGCAAAAGGGGGAAATATGTTGGGAAAGAACAAGGATATCAGATTTTGCTCTGAAACTTGACTCACCAGGTAGCGCTACTGCACTACGATAAATGAACCAAAAAACTGCTCTTCCATGAGAGACGGTTAGCGAGTGTTTTGTACGCGGCTAACGTGTCGCATGCATTCAACGAATGCTTCTTCTTTTATTATTTACTCAGATAGTCAGTAATGTTACTTTTTGTTTAATAAAGATTTCTTTTCTTATGTCCACAAGATTAGCTATCTTTCATTCCTGTGAATCCAGTATCACCAAGAGATCTCTCAACCTTTTTTGACAACATACCAAAGGTAAGAAAACCTTTAATATTCTACATCTACGAATCTGCACGCCTTCGGACAAAGTCCAACAGATATTAATTATGATACTAATGATTTTTTTTTCTTATAAGGAATCTCCGTGAAGTGTTTGACTAACTTTCGTAATCGTTCTATCCCATTGGTCGTGTCGCAAAAATGGTGGCACTACGAATAAAATTTTGAATACGAATATGGAGCGATCTATGAGTATACTGAAACCAAATGAAAGAAATATGAATAAGAATGATGTAAGGGTATCTTACTTCCAAAAATTTCCAATCCATACAGCGAGAGAGGTACACACAAAAAAACATAGCCACATGCACTGTATGAAAGCCATTTTTTTTTCTACATCTAAAAACTGGCAGCTTCTTTTTTTTTTACCCTTGCCGTAAGCCCCGTAAAACTCTCCCCTTCCTAGCAGTCACTAGCCCCTTTACCGGGCTTTTCGGAACAGGTCGTACACCACTCAAACGGCTACATGTTAGGAGCAACGGCAATGCGAATGCATTTTTAAGTTCCATTTCTCACCTAGTTCACTTACGTGAAATTAGGAACAACCAGCAAAAGTTTTTTTAACAGCAGACAATGCGTATGGTTATCTTACGATAGGTTATTCTTTATTTTTACTGACTGTTGCGCAGTAGTAGATTTCTTTTTTAAAATGCGGAGGCACTTGTCGCGAAGACATTCGCCTATAATTCACCGCAGTTTTGCTGGCCATTTAATTATGGGGGCGCCATATAGGCGGACCAGCATTGCCCCCTATGAAGGGACGACACAAACGGCCATTTTATTATGGGGGCGCCATATAGCCGGACCAGCATTGCCCCCTATGAAGGGACGACACAAACGGAGGTATTTTAGTGGCGCTTCACCAGGATTCGATCCGAGCACCCCCAGCACCAAAAACCAGCGCGCTGTACGACAAGGCCGCCACGGCCATGCGCAGTAGTACAAATTAAGTTGATACAAATATATTGAAAACTCATATCTTTCGCCATACAAAGTAACGGTGCAGTTTAACTGAAAATCAGGTATCAAACCTTTTTTCTTTTTAGTATTTTATTTTCTAGGCAGTTTTTATCAGCTTCAACAATTCATCGAGACTGTCTTTCTCTCTCGATATATATGAGTGGGGACCACCCACTTTGGCGGAACATTCCCATTTCTATTTTTTGTGCATAAGAAAGAAATAACGAAAGATTAGAAAGAAAAATTAACAGGAGTTTTCTCCTCATTGGTAGTTTACTCCCCTTTCTAACTATCCATTTTTTTTGTATGAAAGAAATAATGAGAGATTAGCGGAGAAATTAATGCTGCTGTGTACTAACCCTACTGTATTCGTTCACCTCAATATTAATCTATGGAGAAATTGTGTCTACTATCTACAGCTACATATATGCTGATAATCCAATAAAAATTGTATTTTCAGATAGCCTTAGCTTTTCTGCACCTTGTAACAGGATTCACTTTTTAAATTTCGTCCACCAAAAGAATAGAGGAGCCACACTATACCAGATTTTTCCTCCCGAATAATTTCCATTTCAAAATATTATTTGCATTTTAGAAATACGCAAAATGCCCCAAGTTGTAAAATTTCTTTCTCCATTACGGAGTTCAACTTAGAAAAATCTATCAATCCAAGTCGGCAATCCTAGGTCACATTTTTTCCACAGGTTAACATTGAGCTGAGCGAACACAGTACACTGCAGCCTTACCAGGAGAACGCTCCCCGTTGGCGGATCACTTTTCTTCGTTACAATTCGTTTTATTTTGTGCAAGTGAAAGAAATTCTAGCGAGAAAATTAACAAGGGAATACATAGGGAGCCTATGCTAGGATTTTAATTTCTTGTTAGCATACGGAAGAACAAACATTTTGCAATATCAAATAGCTTGTTGATTCAGCGTTTGGGACTGAATTCAAAATTTCATTCAGCATTTGGGACTAGGAAAATTTTCGAGGATAGGTAAATAAGTACCAACATACTAAATATTGGAATTCACATTAAATCTCAAAGCTGGAATTTGTAAGTGACAGTCACTGATATCTACTTATATCTCTTCATAAACGACGTCTACAATGTCATTTTATGTAGTAATAGTGGGATTTTTGCAATATTTTCCTTTCTTCCTTCTTGAACTACTTATGGTTGTTTCTGTTAGTTTTGGATAAACAGTTTTAATATATATGTTACTACTATGTGTTATATTACGTTTGAAATTGTTTTTATCGTCTTCCATATTTAAATTTTGAGTCACAGTTTTAATTTCCTTATTCACATTTTATGTACAAAAGTATTTCAACAAAACGTTATAAGTCTATAAATTACTTTCAGTTTGTGTATTGAAACCCTTAGTTTAATACACATGACAGAGATATTTTAAAAATTAGCCTCAATTAAAAAAAAATAAATCAGTTTTTTTCGTCTAAATGCTTATTAGTCGGCTACGTACTCCAGTGGAATGAATAAGAATTAAGGCGTCTACAAATTACTCGATTTATTTTTAACTATCAGTTATGAAGAATAAAAGGATTACTATAATATACTAACTAAAGAAAACTATTTTATACCATTGAAACTACTTTATACCGTTATTTCACAGTTGAAACACTTTTATACCATTACTTCATCTCTTACATTTTCTTACTAAACTGATAAAACATGCATTAATTTGGTCCAAAATATTTGAAAAGTTAACCTTTTGAAATGCACTCGAATTCCCATTTCGGATGTATGATTGAAAATTTTCCCTAAGAATAATCAAAGAATGTCACACTTTTTTCCATACTTTTACACTTTCTAACACGGCTCCGTTTGGATGTTCAAGAGATTATTTTCTTTTAATTTCGAACACCATTTTAACAGAAGTCTTTTCTATTTTCTTTGCACCGGTTTTACAGCCGTTTCTGACAGAAGACGCACAAACTAAGAAAAATCACATTTCATACATTTAAGTATGAAAATATGGTGTTCATGTGTTTTCGATCAAGCTTAAAAGTAAATGTTATGATTTAATCTTGCAGAATTCTTTGATTTTAGAAGAGTGATTCAAATATGATGTACAGGTCCTTTATTTACTTTTCTTTAATTTAACAAAGGCCCCTATCTTTTCTCATTTACGTTCCTCAATTTATTCGGATACTTTTCTTATCGCATTCCACATTCCTATGGTTTACCTAGAATCGAAATTAGCCCCTTCGAGTCTTGCAACGGAGCATTCTTTCCTTGGAAGATTTTTATTTTACATGTACACTGCGTCTGTCACTATCTAGTTTTAGATATCGTAAAGCATACGGAACTTAATTAAGTTGTACCCAAGCAAATTCATTTTTAATTTGTGAGTACACTGTACACGAAGCCCCAAAACTGATATATTTTTGTTTTTCTCCCCTTTCCCTGCAATAGGCAAATGGAAAAATGGATTTAAGACGTTGCCAGATAAATGGTATATAAATCACTACGGGGATCGTAAGCCTGTGATCGTAATTCTTACGTCGCGACTAATTCACTTGGTTTTTAATCAAACGTTATTATTCTGTATGAAAATTGCCATGACATATATTGTATTAATCCAATACCCAATTGTATACTTGTAAAATGCCCTGCTGCATTAACTGAACTCATTTGAATAATTTTGTCAGTCATCTGTGATGTTACGTACCATCAATATTCCCGTAATGTTCTGGATTTGTTTAGTACCTTTACAAAAGTGAACACTGAAAACAGGTTGGTCACAGTGTTTTGCTACCAGGAACGGATATTTTTCTGGATAAAAGGCATTTCTTCGTTTGCTACTACTGTCCTTTTTAATTCGTGTCAGAATCGACAATTAATTATGAAACAACCCAATTGTAAAAACACTGAAAGGAAAATTTCCCATGACTTAACACCGGAATTGAAGATGTGAGATGCGTCGCTTTGCGCATTGTGTCGTTTTTCCTTTAGCGTTAATTAACGTCTCGCAATAGAGTTATACAGTAATACCATTAATTTCATTTTAGCATTCTAGTGACTACTCTTGATGCGTCTAGTGATCGCTAGCTCGATGTCTCTCTCACAGCAAACTTAATTCTTTATTCCTTCCAATTTCGAAGTGTCGGTCCTAAATCACCTGCAGTAAGCTTCTGTCTTGTTACACAAGCACCAAATATCTATCCTAATTTCAATAGCACCTAGTTTTTCAATGGCTTGATCATCATCTCAGCCAGGGCCTGATTTAGAAAATTCTTGACTATAGGCACAACTCGGGATGGGGGGCCCCCAAACACTGATGTGGGCGTAAAATTTCCAAAATTGACACACACACACACACGCACACACAAAAAAAATAATCATGAATCATTGAGAAAGTACCATTTACCAAGAATTGGCTATTTGAAGCGTTGAAGCCTCGAATATTATCAAATAACAAAACACAGTACAACATATTAATTGCATCATTAAAACACCAATACAATGCAACCAAAAAAGCTTATTAATCCCTTATATACACTATAACATGCATATGATGAACTATACATATAACTATACATATGATGAACCAATCAATCAAATTTGAAAGGAAATATAAAAAATTGCTATTAAAAAAGGTAAAATAAAAAAATTTGAACTGGGATTTTTTTTCTCTCTTTTTCCTTTTAAAATAATTTTTTTTTTTCGAGGGGGGGAGGGGGGGGGGGTAGGCCCGGAACTACCGGGCCTAATGGAAAATCAGGGCTTGATATCAGCTGCAAATTAATCTTATATCATTTCGACCACAACTCTATGGATTTTAGCTGTCTCCAAGTTTTCATTCGCAACGAACTCCATTGACAGGAATTCGTAACGGATTTTTTAAAATCTCTTAGTTACTTTCTTCCCTTTTTATAAACAACGGACCAAGAACGGTGCTGTCCTGTTTCTTCGATTGGGATGACCTCTTCTTCATTTACGACCACTTTCCCCTTGTCGCATTGATGACTTTTTTGGCCACTATCTCACTCAATGCTCCGTGGTCACTCATGCTTTTTAAAAAAAAAAATTGTCTGTTGCATTTTAGTTCCCCTGTAAGGTAACCTTCTTGAACCACAGATGCCTGTGTTGCATATGGCATGTCTGTCGTCATTCATGATCCCCAAAAAGCTTTCTGCACTTGCGTGCTCCATACAAGGTGTCGTCGAGTCTGCCAGGCCATTTTGTGTCGTATGCAGTGGAACCCTGATCTATCGTTTTTAAAGGGAACTATTGCACTGAACGACAAATGGGAGAAAACTACAGATGCGAGAACACAACAAAGAAATATTATCATCTGGACTAGAGGAAGTAAACGACACATACGGGAAAACGATGATTCGGGGAACGATCGATCGAGGTTCCTCTGTACATTTTACGCAACAGCCCGTATAAATTGTTTCCACCGTTACTAACGAAAATGCCCTTAAATTTCCCTGTCGCTACGAAAGGTTCTTAATTGCTCTTTCATTATACCGTTTCAAGACAGAAAGTACTTTATCCGTGTTACAGGGGAATCTAATCTGCTGTATATATCTAACCGGCTGTAATAAGAATTAAGATATTGCCTAATTTATTTATTTTTTAACAAAATGTAAGGGTATTAAATATTTAGCACATACCAGAGCACTTTTTGACCACAAATTAAATCTTCTTAATTAGTTTCTGGAGAAAAGTATTTGAAGTCGCATCACTTTCATAGAATGAAGAATGATTGCATAAAAGGAAGCCATCCGAGAAAAAAAATATTAATGTTTGATTTGATTATATAATGAGAGAAGTTGCTTAAACTATTTCAGGAGGATTGTCAGAGACAAAAAACATAGTTAATTGCTTTTCAACACCCTTGCAGTTCAGGGTAAATCGATGTTCCTAGGAGTATAATTACTTCATACAGTTTTCTTAATTAAAAGCAATTATGATTTGCGTATGTCAAACATCTCGTCTGTTCAAAATGTTTTTAAAATTTATTTACTTTTATATAATATTATTTTATTTTGTTCGTTCATCTACTTTATTTTTGCACCCATGATTCGCTCTTCACTTTTATGGCAAACAGGAAGGGACTAATCTCTTTGCATAAATTTAAAAATAATGTTTTTATTATTTCTAAAGCATTTTTTTCATCGGTATCTTAAAAATCATATATCTGAAACCTTGAAGCAACAATAAATGTAATTTCAGGTATTTTTACAAAATAGTGTTTGTATAGTAATAACATGGTTTGAAGCAATCATGGAAAATTCGATTGAAGGAATAACATTTTTTAAAAATTAAAAGCACGAAGACTTTTGATTAAAATTAACTGTATCCGTTATTTCGTTTAAATATTGTTTTTCTGTCCCATCATGTTATACCTCCCCTCAGAAATAAATTAACAAAATATATCTAAAACATAAATATTTATAAATTCTGCCCACCCGTTTAATGTCTTTAACCTGATGTTATAGCCTGAGGCAAAATTCAATATAATGCAATCATCAGATTTAGGTAACATACACTATCTGCAAAATAACTCGTCTAATTTAATAGAAATCTCGCAAAAATGCAGTATTTCTTCACAGTGTTTTTTCCTTAAAAATGACTCGTGTATTCATTATTCGATGCAATGTTCGGCAGGGAAATGGAAACTGTAACGTAATTGTAAAAGCTTTCATTTGAATAAGTAACACACAGCCGTAAGCGCAGTGCAGTTTTGAAGCGAAAGATAACACTAGCTTTCTAGAAATAATAAATGTATCAACGGAGATATAAATTTCAACTTTAGAGATACATAAGTGAGATTTCATTTATTTCGAAATATATTTGGTTAGTTTAAAAATTCATTCAAATGTTAAAAGGTGCCAAAATATCGAAATACCAAAATTTTATGGTGCAAATTTCTCACCAGCCGTTTATAACATCAATGATATGTTAATATAACAACATCATGTTATGAAAACAGTAGAAAAATTTGTCTACGAAATGTATGTATATATTATATACATACATACATATATATATATATATATATATATATATATATATATATATATATATATATATATATATATATATATATATATATATATATGTATATATGTATATATATATATATATATATATATATATATATATATATATATATATATATATATATATATATATGTATATATATATATGTATATATATATATATATATATATATATATATATATATATATATATGTATATATATATATATATATATATATATATATATATATATATATATATGTATATATATATATATATATATATATATATGTATATATATATATATATATATATATATATATATATATATATATATGTATATATATATATATATATATATATATATATATATATATATATATGGGAAATTCAATCCCATCTCCATCTCCAAACGTTACGCGGCGCTACTGTCTGTGTGACGTCAGTGCGTGCGCCCGCATGATGTATTCCCGCCTTATCAGACGATCGCTGTACTCCGAGATGGGAAGACGTCCCTCTCGAGCTGTTTATTTTAATTTCTTAATATTTAACTAATAAAGGATGTTTATATCCAATGTTGCTGTGGTCGTTGCTTCCCCACATTTGGGGGCTCGACCTTTCTTTCTCTTTCCCTGCGTGAACTGTTCCCCCTAGACCCGTTTTCCGTTTAAAAAAGAAGTATCATCGCAGCAGACGGCTGTGGACACTTTTGTTTTGAATTTAGTAGTGGCTGACGTGCCAATTGCAGCAGACGGCTGCTCTCACCGAGGATATTTGTTTTAATCTACTAGAACACCTGTAACAAACCCACGAATCTTCAATCTTTTTGCCACGGACGTTGAAATCGAAACGAAATAATTGTTGCAGTGCTGAACTGTGTAATCTTCAAGAACTTAGTGCAATTCCTACACTACTGGATATAGTGCCATTCTACTGGATAACGTGATTTTGAATAGTGACATTCACCTATATGAAAAAAAAATTGACTGGACTTTCGTGGACTATTCTTCCTATTCTCATTGGATACCCTTCGAGCCACAAGGACTGTTCCCTTAAGCGAGGTAGGCCCCATTTTTTTTGTTGTTTTCCCGTTAGTTTGTGTTTCAAAATTTCGTAATTTCTTAAGTTTAAAATTTTCCCCCTCAGTTGTGTTATTAATTTGTTTCAATTTTCATTATGGCCCTAACCTTAGGCGATATCCCTCTAATTGCTAACTCCCTCACATATGGAACAACCCAAAACGTAAAATTATTAAATAAAGTACTCGGTTATACCGAATTCGATCGCTCATCGCGAAAAAAAATGCGTCAATTTTCCTCATTCCCCTCAAAATTCGATGTCGCGAAACATAAAGAATGCTTAATGAAGGATCTTTCACTCGCCGATTTTATTTCTGTTGCTAATTTATTACATTTAGATAATATCAGTACTAACAAAATTGAGTTATGCGATATTATTCTTTATGCCCTATCCGATTTGTCCAAATTTCAAAATTCTCTGGATACGAGTTTTTTATGCGACGCTGAAAACGAAATTCCTTCTGAGTCTCCCGCAAATGATTCAAATGTAGGTCAAAGTACTTCCAGCCCTTTACAAAACATTCCCGCTTTTCAGTCAGATATCCAGACTAAACATCTGTGGCTTGACGCCTCTCCTAGCAGAAATGATGTTTTGATAAACAATAACGATGTTTTGATTCCCGATTCTAGAGTTCTCACTTCTGGTTGTTGTTGCGAGACCTTTCAACCTCGTGTCGCCAGTTCACAGGCAATAATTTATATTCCGTCCACAATTTTTTTGCCGACGTAGAGGATAACTTTAATTTATTTCCCGCTACCAGTGATCAACAAAAATTGGTTTTTGCCAAACGCCTCGTTACAGGAAATGCTAAAACTTTTTTGTTTTCACAAAGAAATCTGAATTCGTATGATTCATTTAAGACCGCGTTAATAAATGAATTTTCTGATAGAATCACATCCATTGAAATTCATAGACAACTCGAAAGACGTCACATGCGTTCTAATGAAAGTTTAATGCAGTATTTTATAGCGATGCGTGAAATTGCAAACCGCACTACTAATACTATTGATGAATGTTCCGTCATTCAGTATACTATACAAGGAATACAGGGTACCCCATCAGAGAAAATTATTCTTTACGGTGCAAAATCTTATACCGAATTCAAAGAAAAACTCCGAACATACGAAACCGTAGTTAGTCAAAAGAACACAATTAGTTCGAATTTTCGACGTGCCGGCGATGGCCAAAGACGCTGCACGGAACCAAACACTGCACCCCAAAGACGTGACTCAAAATTTACTGTTGCTAGCTCAGCTAAATCTCATCAACGCTGTTTTAATTGTAATGCAATTGGACATATCTCAAAGACGCGCCCTAGTCGTTCTCTTGGCCCTCTTTGCTTTTCTTGTAATTTATTTGGACATAAGTCCGCGGACTGCCGCCGTACTCCTCAAATTGAAAGCTCCGCGACGCATGACGGTGTCAACACGGTGCATGTTGTTACTTCTCCCACTAATATATGCAAAACGGTTGTTATTTTTGATAATACATTTTCGGGATTAGTGGATACTGGCAGTCATTCGACGCTTCTTAAACATTCCGCGTGGATTAAACTAGGATCACCACCGTTGACGAATAGCACTACAATGCTAACTGGTTTCGGTTTTTCAAAAACTAAAGTCATTGGTTCTTTTGCTTCCGAAATTAAAATAGATGATCAAATTTTTCCAGTAAATATCTCCGTTGTTCCAAATAATTGTATGACTTTCGATCTCATACTAGGTTGCGATGTAATCCAACAGGCGAATTTGACTATTACACCTGACGGTGCTATGTTTTCAAAAATTTTAAAACCTGATGATCCTGCCACACATGACGATTTTGTAATGACAATTTCAGCCGATACTCCTTCTTTTGATATTGGTCCTAACATTTCTCGCCAAACCCGTAATGACGTTGAACAGCAATTGCTAGCCTACAAACCTAACAAAACGAAAACTGCAAACATCGAACTTGATATAACGCTTACTGACGATAAGCCAATTTTCCATACACCCCGACGCTTACCATTTGCAGAACGTGATATAGTGGATGCTCAAATTGACGAATGGTTAACAAATGGAATTATAGAGCAATGTTCTTCCCCCTACGCTAGTCAAGTCGTTGTCGTTCGTAAAAAGAACGGTCAGCCGAGAGTTTGCATAGATTATAGGCAATTAAATCGTAAGTTAGTTAAGGATCATTACCCTTTACCTTTGATCGACGATATTTTGGATCGTCTCCAAAATGCCAACATATTCAGTACACTCGATTTGCGTAATGGATTTTTTCACGTCCCCGTAAACGAAAAGAGTCGTCGTTACACCAGTTTTGTGACCATTCAGGTCAATTTCAATTCCGATATATGCCATTTGGATTAAGCTCTTGTCCTTCTGTTTTCATGAGATACATAAATGCCGTTTTTCGTGACCTTATTGCCAAAGGTATTGTACTCCCATACATGGATGATCTCATCATTCCGGCTAATAATGAGTCTGAAGCTCTTGAACGTCTGAACACTGTTTTAATTGTAGCTCGTGATTATGGACTTGACATAAACTTTAATAAGTGCCAATTTCTGTATAACAAAATTGAATTTCTAGGCCACATTGTGGAGCACGGAAAACTGTTCCCCTCCTCCTCCAAAACTAAAGCCGTTCTTAATTATCCTGATCCCCAAAACACAAAAGATGTCCAACGTTTTTTAGGTCTTACTGGATATTTTCGTAAATTTCTTCCCTCTTATTCTACCATAGCAAAACCCCTTAGTGATCTGCTTCGTAAGGACACCCCATTTCAATTTCAGACTGATCAGAAAGCCGCATTTCAAAAATTAAAACACCTCCTTTCCCAATAGCCCGTTTTAAGTATTTTTAACCAAAAGAGTCCTATTGAAATTCACACTGACGCATCAATTGATGGCTTGGGGGCAGTCCTGCTACAAAAATCCAAGTATGATAATTGTTTCCATCCCGTCTACTACATGTCCAAGAAGACGTCGGACAACGAACGCAAATATACAAGCTACGAACTTGAAGTTCTCGCCATTGTGGAAGCACTTAAAAAATTCCGTATCTACGTTCTTGGTTCCCATTTTAAAATAGTTACTGACTGTAATGCATTTGTGAAGACCCTAAGTAAAAAAGAACTTAACTCACGTATAGCTCGATGGGCATTGTATCTTCAAGACTTTGATTATGAAATCGAACATCGTACAGGTTCAAAAATGGCTCACGTTGATGCCCTTTGTAGAAGCCCATGTTGCATGATTATTCAGGACAGTGTCCTTATACAACTTCTTAAAGCACAACAATCAGACGAGCATATCGAAACTATAAAAAAACTTCTTTCAACCGCACCATATGACGACTATATAGTTAAAAATAATCTGCTATATAAAACTGTTCAAGGAACTGATTTACTTGTTGTGCCCGAAGGTATGCAGGCGAACATAATTCAGGCAGCTCACGAACGAGGCCACTTCGCAGTACTACGTACTCAAGAACTGTTGCAAAAAGAATTTTTTATACCGAACATGAAAGAGAAAATACAGCGATGCATCAGTAACTGTGTCACATGCATCCTCAATAACAGAAAACGTGGAAAGCAAGATGGAATGCTGCATCCCATTGAAAAAGACGACACACCCCTGCACACGTACCATATTGACCATCTAGGCCCACTTGCCGTACTTTCTAAACTCTCTATCGACAACCCGGAAAAATGGTATTCGCATGTTCCAGCCGTTCAACAAATCATCAACTCCACCTTCCAAAGTAGTATCAATTCCACTCCATTCGAAATTCTTTTTGGGACTAAAATGCATTCTCCCCATGACATCAAAATTGTTAATATGATCAACGAGGAAATAAAATCTACATTTCTCCAAAAACGTGATGATCTCCGAAAAGACGCTAAACGACAAATGTGCAAGGTTCAACACGAAAATCGTCGTACTTACAATCTGAGACGCAAACAAGCTCACCCTTTCCAACTCGACGACCTTGTAGCAATCAAGCGTACCCAGTTTGGTCCTGGTCTCAAACTCAAACAAAAATTTCTTGGACCATATAAAATTACTAAAGTAAAACCAAACAACACTTATGATGTTGAAAAGTGTGCATTCTTCGACGGACCAGTGAAAACATCAACTTGTGCAGAATATCTGAAACCTTGGTCCAACACCATTGAGCATATAACTTGATATTTTTATTCTACTGAACTTATTTTTTTTACAACAGACTATTGACAATTGACTCTCAAGAACTTTATTTTTTTTTCTCACGTACATAATTTTAATATTTTTTTTCTTGTCATCACTAATATTGTTTTTTCTTTTAGTTGTATCACATTTGATGTGTCTTTTTTTGCCAGTTTATTTCCAGCCAACTATGGTATTGTATCACTATTTTCATTTTTTCCATTTTATATTTTGCATTTTTACTGTTATTTTATATTTGTATTAACTGTGTTCTAATGTTTTTGATAAATTTTTGCTGTGTACCTTAAGGCGAGGTCGCCTTTCCGGTCATGATGGCCGAATATGGGAAATTCAATCCCATCTCCATCTCCAAACGTTACGCGGCGCTACTGTCTGTGTGACGTCAGTGCGTGCGCCCGCATGATGTATTCCCGCCTTATCAGACGATCGCTGTACTCCGAGATGGGAAGACGTCCCTCTCGAGCTGTTTATTTTAATTTCTTAATATTTAACTAATAAAGGATGTTTATATCCAATGTTGCTGTGGTCGTTGCTTCCCCACATTTATATATATATATATATATGTGTGTGTGTGTGTGTAACCGTAAGAAACGAAAAAATTTACACATTTTTTTATGAACAATACTAGCCGGGCGAAGCCCTGCTAGTATTGTACATACAAAAATCACCCGGCTTGGGCTTCGCCTAGCTACGCTCAAGCCATCCGTCCACCAGATGACTGCTTGGAAACAGTCCCCCCCCATGAGATTTTAAACATTCCATTGCCATCATACGATTGAAAATCTAATGAGAGTTCATTCGACTTCCTGCAAATAGTCCTCCCCCACCCCATGAGATTTAACACATTCCGTTATCGTTGTTTACAACCCAAGGGGAGAATTTGCCGTTCTTCCTACCCCGTTTGAAGAACCGTAAAAAATCGAAATTTTATGATAGAGACTTGAAATGAGGTTTATATGAACGAGAAAGCTTTCATCTTCCAGATGATGTAAATATTTTCTTTGTAAGATAAAAACTCGAAGAGCATCGACCGTAGATCCTCAAAATTGCTTAAATTTCTCAAAAAACGTAAAAAGATCAAAATTCTAGATCATTTTTTGCCGCGATATCGTAATCTGAAGTTAAAAAAACATAAAATATCCCACAAAACATAAAACCAAAAATTTTCTAGAATAAAATTTAAAATTCGGGCTTCGAGGTGCACATGGTCAGACTCTTCACTACCCGTGTGCCAAATTTCACAGTTGTAAGTTTTATAGATTCGTCTCTACGCCGCACACACATAAACACACACATATATACACACATATACACACACACGGACACTTGCTTTTATAAATATAGATTTATATTTAGTAAACGGAGATGATATAACTGCACTTACATATATTTATATGTATATGTATAAATATGTATATAGACATATTTATCAAATGCTTGTCTGCAATTCCGTGTAGCAAACATGGTACATTTATGCAGCATATTTGCAAGAATAAGGACAACTCCTAATATGATACAGAATAACAAAATTTTTCTGAAAGGAGGAACGTGGGTTACCAAACTGTATAATGTTTGGTAACTTCATCCTATTATCGATTTTGACTTATGAACAGCACAAACGAATCGAATATTGAATTCTGTGAGAATCAAACTTTTTTTCAAAGGCAATATTGAAATTAGTTTGAACTATTCATAACCTTCATGACCGAAGTTACGGAATAACTGGTATTTGATTTACGTTTACATGCATATCACAATGTTTGACATAGTAAAAGAAAGGCCAGTTAATTATTGAAAAGTAAAAAAAGAACACGGATATTACCATTTCATAATTGAAGATGCAAATAAATTAAGTATGTCTCAGTCAAATATATTCAATTCTAAAATATATTCAGTTGCTAAACTCAGTGCTCCGCAACCGCTGTGCCGTGGCACACTAGTGTGCCGCGAGGTGATCTTGACTGTGCCGCGGTGATTTTATCGATTATGATAATAAAAAAATTAACCACCGCATTAAATAGAAATTTTTTAAGTAAAATATTCCTCTAACTTTTTGTTAATATGTAATTTTTCTGTGTCGAAATTATACACAAAACAAAAACATGTTGTTAGTCATACATTGTATGTATGCTCGAGCGTCATATTTCTGGATTTCAGTTAAGAAAGAATATCCACAAATTTCTGACAAGGCCATTGCAATTTTGCTCCCATTTTCTACGACATACTTATGCGAACAAAGTTTTTCGACACTGGTTCTAATTGAAAATGACAAACGATCATATTTAAAGGGCCTTGACCATGAACTGTAGCTCTTTCTATTATAGAGATAAATATAAAATGTGCAAATATAAAACGCACATTTATCAAAACAATCTCAAATATCTCATTAATAAATTAGTTGCGTTTAAAGTAATTTTGATTTGTTAGGCTTAAGTAAAGACCAAAACACAAATTTTATTATAAAAATTTAAAGAGAAAATTTTTTTACTTGTAAACTATAATTTTATATTTTTGTTCTTGTGTTGGTGTACAGTTCAAAATGATATATATAAAACTTAAATGATTATAATTATCTTGACACATAGAGCTATTTTGTTGTGTTATTTTTATCTAATAAAAACATAATACGTATTTATTGTAATTTATATATTTGCAAGCTTTTTCTTGTGGTGTGCCGCGGAATTATCGAAAAAAACGTTGTTGTGCCGTGGAAGATAAAAGGTTACGGAGCTCAGGCTAAGCTGACTGATAATAGCCTTAAAGATAATGATTCTTTTTTATGATAACTTCTTATTTCAATGATTATACTAAGTTTAATTTTATGTTGTTGCTGTACGCAGAGACATCAGCGGGAATATATTTCATGTGGTCTACTTTAAGTGAGCTTGAGAATGTATCTTTTTCTGATCATCATGAAATACAATTATTTTTTTCCATACATTTAAGGCAAATTTATCCGCAAGTTTGTTGTTTACATGATATCAAACCCTTTCTGAGGCGGGTCAAAGGTAACTTCAAGATAGTTTTGTTTATGGGCTTCTTTCTACTCTCTTTTATAAAAAAACTAGCTGAAAACCCGCACTTCGCTACGGAGTACATTCAAATTAAATATAACTGTCAATGTAAACAATTAATGCCAAAAATAAATAAATAAATATAAATAAATAAATAAATAAATAAATATATATAAATATATACATTTAAAATAAATTCGACGATCAATGTATACAAAAAATGTAAAAAAAACAAAAAATATCTTTATAAATAAATCGTAAGGGATATTTTTATAGACAAAATAATGTGGAAGAAAATATTCAAATTAAATATATTAGGACATACTAAAGAATATAGTACAGTTTGAGGATCATATCTTTTACTGAATTTTAATATTTTTTTGGATAATGTCCAATCGTCTACCGCGTTAGCAAGAAAAAAAATATTTGTTTGTCTATTTAGTTGTTATGCACGTGACGATAAATTTATTTAAAGTACCAGAAAAAGAAATCACCTGATCAGCATTTAATAAATTAAATTCTAAAACTGAATCTTTAAAAATTCCGCAAAAATCAGAAAACGGAGGTAAAGATTCGAAAAAGACTTCATTTTAGAGGAATTTTTATGATCCTTTTCGTGATATAAATTTTATAACCCTCAAATTATTATTTTAAATACAAACTTAAAAAAAGTTACAAAAACAGCTTAAAAATTCAATTTAAAAAAATCTGAGAAGAATTTTTCAAAAATCTTTCTTAGTACAGTTAATATAGTGTAACTATATTAACTGTACTACCCTACACTATAAGAAGAATCACCATGCAAAATTTCAGCCTTTTAGGTCCAGCGGTTTGGTCTGTGCGTGGTATATCAGTGAGTCTGTCAGTGAGTCAGTTACAGAACTGTTTTATATATATAGATTAACATGCAATATAAGTGGAGAGAAATAAATTTACTAGGAACATTTGTAGGGTTCTTTAACAATATTGTATTGTTAAGCTTCTAAAATAACCTAGCTCTGACGTCAAAAGCGGAACATCTTGTATTTATACCGTTGTGCTTTTAAGTACAATTCAAACCCTGCGATGTCGCCACATAACTCACATAACTCCATTTTAAAAATTCCACGAATGTCATTGTAAGGGGAAGCCATGGTATGAGGGCGGCCGCTCTGAGGAGAGACTGGATTGTGATGTTCACCGAGAGAATTACTAACGATCTAATTTGCCAGTGAAGCAAGCATTCCTTTCAGGTGTTAATGATATGTTTCTGTCAGAGGAGGACCTTTGTCAGTGCCAATAATTAAAGACGCACGGTCTCAACAATGGACTAGACATCGCAGAGCCGGGTTCCTGACGGGCGTATCATTGGAGGCGGGATAGATGTCATGCTGCAACTGAAATCAAGCGGCGTCCAGGGGATGAACCTCCCTAGAAGAGCCGGGGATCACAGTGTGCTGATTGCATCATCGGAGGGCAAGAGGGTATTTTGTGAAGGGACAGCTCGAAGGAGGTTATTTAAGCAACCAGCACGCGTCTCCAGAGACACAGCTAACTTAATTGCCCCCACCCCCACCCACACTCATTTTCAAAACTCGAGCTCTAGCACTATCGACCTTGCACTCACTAAAAATATCCCATACCCCTACATCATTGAAACTTTAGATCTCTTCGACTCTGACCACCTTCCAGTATTAATTCATTTTGATCGGCAGGTCGACATCCAAATTCCCAATCCCCCCACGCGTACAAATTGGAAGCAGTTCCCAGAAATTCTTCAATATTCCACCCTCTACTACCCCATCATTCTTAGTCCTGAGGACATTGAGTATGCCACCAACAGCTTAACGGCAGCAATCGAATACGCCAAGGTTAACTCTACGCACGCATTGAAAAAGCCGCGTTATCATAACCTTCCACCTAACATTGTTAAATTAATTAAAGATCGTAACGCGGCTAGTAAATTATTTCAATTTATCCGTCTCCCCCAACACAGGAGTAATTATCATCTCCTGCGCGCACTCCTGTCGCGATATTCGAACTTTCCGTAACTCCACATGGGCTGAATTCATTCAAGAGCTAAATCCTGATGATAACTCCGCCTAGCAATTTGTCAGACATTTACGTAAGCAGTACACACAATTTCCGTCCATTCAAGGCCGTCATGGAGTTGCTATGACTGACTTAGACGAAGCCAACGCCATCGCTGACTCCTATAAGGAGCAATTCTCTCCTAACTATGACCTGGTCGATGAGGAAAACGAGAGACTTGTCCTCACGACCGTTCAAAATTTCGTTTCCACCCCCCCCTACCGACTCTACTTCCCCCACTAACTTCTTTGAAATTACGGACATTATTCAAAAACTTAATACACTGCTGGCCACCCAAATTGCAACACCAAGATAGACAAGAGATATCACAACAAAATTTATTTTGTAGATAACATGTTGACCAAGTATCAAATGATTAAATTTATAGACTTCTGTGAAGTGTGGTTCCTGCCAAAATCAGTAGCCAGAGTAGCCGCCATTGTTGGAGATTACCGATGCCACACGCCTCGGCATTGATTCAAAGAGACTTTGGATGAGTTCTTGGGGTACAGCAGACCAAGCAGATTCCACACGTTGCCAAAGTTGATCTGCTGTGGCAGCTGGGGATGGAATCTGGGTCAATCGTATAGCAACCATGGACCACACGTTTTCTATCGGCGAAAGATCCGGAGAGGGAAGCGGCCAGGGAAGCAATTCAATCTGGCGATTGACGAAGAACCGTTGGACAATGCGTGCCACGTGTGGTCGCGCATTATCCTGTTGAAATATGGCTGTGGGCAAGCCCTGAAGGTAAGGAAGGACAACTGGCTCCAACACCTCGGAGATGTAGCGCTTGCTGTTTAAAGTTCCGGCAATGCGTACTAGAGGTGTGCGAGAGTGATATCCAATACCGCCCCATACCATAATACCCGGTGCAGGACCAGTGTGGCGGTGCATAACGCAGCTGTTCAGCATCCTCTCTTGACGGTGTCTCCAGACTCGAATGCGACCATGGTGGTGTTGCAGACAGAAGCGTGACTCGTCAGTAATGACAATTTCATTCCATTCCGCCGTCCACATCCTTCTGTCATCGCACCATTGGCGGCGGAGACGTCTGTGGTTCTGCGTCAAGGGTAGACAAAGCAATGGACGTCTTGCGGATAGACCACTCTGCTGTAAACGGCGTCGAATGGTACGCGCAGACACTGGATGATGCGTTACAGACTGCATGTGCTGTGCTATGGTTCGTGATGTGACTGAGCGATCCGTCACTGCCATGCGCACAATTCGCCTGTCATCACGTGAAGTGGTGCGCTGAGGTGGATGCGATCGAACACGCCGGTCCGTCGTAACCTCCTGCATCCAACGATCACATATCCGCATTACAGTTGTTTGGTTTCGTCCAACACGACTACCGATTTCCCTGAAAGATAATCTACAATCTCGGTAGGCCACTAGCCTTCCTCTGTCGAACTCGGATACTTGATCAAAAGATGATCTCTGTTTTCGACGAGGCATAATTGATCGTTTTTTTGAAAAAACCACAAGAAAAACATAATTGCCGAACTTGAAATCGTCGAAATCTCCAAGCCTTAAATAGCGCTTTGAAGTGGCGCCACAGGCGCGCGTGATGTGCGTTTGCGCTGAAATTATAATCATTTGCATATCTCACCTTCGCTAATGCATGTTGTAAATTTCATGTTATTTACATGTTTCCTTCAGGGTGTTGCACTTACAGTGGCCAGAAGTGTAATAAAAAGGCTCCTGGCATAGACAACATTAATCATATAATTCTTAAAAACCTCCCAACTAATATTATACTTTACTTCACTGTAATAGTAAATTCCATCCTAAAATTTCCATTAAACCCCATCCAACCAACCAACCATCCTAAAAGTTAACTACTTCCCCACTTGTTGGAATACTTCAATAATTAGCCCTATCCCCAAGCCAGGGGGTACCGTAATCTTCCCCAGAGTTATTGTCCAATCAGCTTGCTGTGCTCCCTTAGAAAGATGTCGGAGCGCGTCATTCTTAACAGAATCACTGAGCACCTCGACCAGCACGACATCATCATCCCAGAGCAATTTGGCTTTAGGTCTGAGCACAACACGACGCAGCAGCTCCTAAGTGTAATGGAATTTGCACGTGATGGATTACAGGGTAAACGACCTACCGCTGCTCTGTTTCTCGACATAAAATGCGCGTTTGACAAGGTCTGGCACCCGGGACTCATCTTTAAACTTATTCAAATTAACCTGCCAGCCTGTCTCATCCATCTGATTCATAATTATCTGCATAATCGGAATTTCACCGTCCGCATACACAACAGCCTGTCCCGGAACAGGTACATCACGTCGGGAATTTTACAAGGCTCGATTTTAGGACCGAGCTTGTTCACTCTGTTCGTCAACGATGTACCGCGTGGAGATAATACTCTCCTCGCTATGTATGCGGATGACACTGCTATCCTTTCTTCATCTAATAACGAACACTACTTGTCTATTCAAATTCAACGTCACATAGACACTTTAGAGCATTGGTTTACGAGCTGGAAAATTAAAATCAATCTCTCGAAGTGTTAGGCGATCTAGTATTTCAGTAATCGCTATAGCAATCCTCCGCGTCTTTATATTCATCACTCCCCACTTGAATGGGAAAACACAGTGAAGTATCTTGGAATAACTCTGGATCGAAAACTAACTTGGAAACCCCATATTACCAATACTATAAGTAAGTGCAATGCTGTCACCATGCAAACTCCGCACCCTATTTTCCAGTCCGCATCTCTCTGTGAGAAATAAAGTCTTATTATATAAGCAGTGCATTTTACCCGTTGCACTGTATGCTGCCCCTGTGTGGTTTTCCGCTGCACAAATGCACATTAATAAATTAGAAGTTCTCCAGAATAAAACTCTCAGGCGAATCCGCCGAGCTTTAAGATATATGTCGAATGTGACTACCAGAAGAAACTTCGGCATTTCAACTGTCACCAAACAGGCTTATAAAATTTCTAAGAAATTTTATGATAACCTGCCTAATATTAATAATGTGATAATTTCGGGATTCCCAGATTACGATTTCAGTCTTCCTGCTAATCGTAAGCGCCCAAGGGCGTGTCTCCTTAGGAGCTAACGCTAATTCCCTTACCGCGATACTCTTTTTATCTTGTTCACCTACTTATGTCGCTGCCGAGCGCAGTGCTATCACGCTGACCTGGTGAACCCTACGATGTGGGTTCGGGTCTAGGTGGTGTCGCTTAGTCTAAATTTCCTTATCATGATATTTTCACTTTTCCCCCTTGGAAATCTGCAATCTTCACATTACGAATTGTATGACCCTGAACAGGGCCTTTTTTTTCTTTTGCTTGCAAACTTAACACCTTGTTTGCTGAGGGCCACCTTTACCTTAACTCATTAATTTTTTTCACTGAAATATCTTCCTATTATTAATTCACTCTTAATACTTAATTTAATCTTTAAACTTTTCTTTCCTATCACTCTTAATTATTTTAATTTTTATTAATTTTGCCCTTCAACTCTTGAAGGCTTTAAACTATTAATTATTATTCTTAAAGTAACTAGTATCCTTAAACTTTAACTACCTTAATGATTTTTAATACTGAGCACAATTACATTGATTACATACTATCTTGCGACAGGAGTTAAAGCCAGCTGGTCAAGGCACTCTACTTCTAAAAACTCAACTCTGCCAGAGTTACAGAGAGACGGAGCACGGGGCTGCAGAGCCGGGTCTGACTTCGGAAAGTGACTTTGGTCTTGAAGTGACTTCGGTCACTTCAAGACGTGACCGAAGAACGTGACCGAAGACGTGACCAGAGTGAATGAACCTCCCTAGAAGAGCCGGGAATCACAGTGTGCTGATTGCATTATCGGAGGGCAAGAGGGTCCTTTGTGAAGGGACAGCTGGAAGGAGGTTATTTAAGCAACCAGAACGCGTCTCCAGAGACACAGAGAGACGGAACACGGGGCTGCAGAGCCGGGTCTGACTTAGGTCTTGAAGTGAGTTCGGTCACTTCAGTCAATGACGGCTTGAGTTGGGAACTCCGGACGGGAAGGTTGCCGAGGAGTGCGGTCGAGAGCTAAATTAGTCTGCAGAGCTAAATTAAGCATGCTAAATTAGGCTGAAGGCCAGAACTGCACGAGAGGTGCAACTTTAATTTATGTGTTGTAAATAAATTTGTTCAATTTTAACTTTAACTAAAAGAGATTTATTTTCTCCATTCCCGTCTCTGTCGTAATTGTTGAATCGGATTGGAACATCTGGACTTAGCCCTAGACGGCACGTTGCATGTGCGCTAGAGAGCAGAGCAGCTAGTCTAGCGACTTTACAACCCTCTATTTTAGCGCAGTCAAAGCTGTTTGCCAATGAATTACGGCGGAAAGGTTATTAATGAATTAATAGATTTTTGTTTCATAAAAGGAGCCGGTTTAATCTAGTTGAACTTGCGGCTGTCATTCCTAATGCAGCCACACCTCCCTTTTATTTATGTTTAGTTTTTAGTAAAGATATCTTGTCATAGATAAACACAAAAATTATGTAAATTAATTGATCAATCGATTTGTTGATATACACCAGCAATTAAACAGAGGCGCCCATTCGCATATATATATATATATATATATATATATATATATATATATATATATATATAGTTACATAAAAGTTCATAGCTATTTTACCATTTGTTTTAGAGGGTTTTTTTATGAGCATTTTCTTGAAATGTATAAAGAACTTTCAAATTAAATGAAGAAAAACCAAATGCTGATTAATCCTTACTCATTGCCCTTCGTAAAATTTCTTTTGGTTCTGGTTCTTTTGGTTCTAAAGTATGAAATTTTAGTCTTATAATTCACTTTCCAAGTTAAACGTTTTTATTACTTTCAAATGTTAGACAGAAATTGGCTTCGAAAGATAATAATAGCAAGTATTCAATTACTTCACTTATGTTGTATCTACGTTTGATGATTTTTAATTATATTATATTATTTAAATTAAGGAGGATTATTTAAAGTAATTTAATATTATTCGACCCATAATGGATAAACTTGGAGGATGATTAAATGTTCTTTTCGATATCAAGAGAAGTTATTTTTCTGCTGTCGTGCTAAAAACTCGTAGTGAACTGAACCGCAGAGACGCATTTCATGGGATGTATTCATTTAAAAACTGAATTACTGGGTTTCGGTTCGATACTGGAACTTTTTTGAGATAAATTGCAACCAACTTTTGAAATAATAGAAAAATTATTTAAATTTCGTTTGACAGTAAGGTATGGAAATTGAGATTTATTTCTGGAAAGAAAACGATCTCGATTTATTTATAACTGCGCTCCCTCTAAAATTTTAAATATTGGACTTAAGTGTCACAAACCGTTTTGAACATGATTCCTTATAATTTTTCCTATTTGAAATTTCTTTATATTTTTTTCAAGATATTGTCCTTTCAAAAAATTAGTTTAGAATGATAGCGTGAATTATTCAGAAACAATATGCATATGATATAATATCAAATCAATTACAATAAGAAACGATGATCTATTCAGCATTAGCGAAATTATTGAATACTTGCAATTTTCTTTCAAAGCTAACTCTTATCTAACGTTTAAAAGTAATAGAAACATTTTACTTAGAAACTAAATTATAATATTAAAATCTCATATTTTAGAACCAAAAGAATCGAAAAAGCATTTTACGAAGGTAAATCATTGAGGATAAGTTAGTATTCGATTTTTCTTCATTGCATTTTGAAGTTTAAATTTTAAATTTAATCTTCTGACTACCGTTTTTAAGGTCCGGGAATCGAACTCTGGTCTATTATCGAGGCTCTAATTCTACTGTCTGAACTATCCTGGCCATGTTCAGAATTCCCATATCATGAATTCTGTTCCTCACATAATTCCCTATCCATTTTGAGACCACCGACAGGGAATGCTGGCCTATACATATTTTTCTTTCATTCATTTGCTTCATTTTCCTTCTGTGATGCTGAATTTGGAAATATTACTGCTTCATATTCATTGTTTTTATTGAACTGTGGATATCGTCATCTGACGAAAAACTATCAGAAATTTGATCAATACCGAATCCAAACAATGCAGAAATTTTCATGGTTTTAAGTGTCATTGAAGACCATGAATTCTGCTTTTCTACTTTTAATTACGGGTACGAGCACAATACAGAGGAAAACATACACAGACAACATACATAACACTTAGATTACATTACAAACCTGCGCAGCGACACACTTTTTTTGAACGCCCAGCCTGAACTAGGTGGCGCCAACAGTCAGTGAGAATTACAGTTAATAGCATCTGTCATAAGTGTATGTATTTCTCTGCGTGAAATATGACAACATTAAAAAATAATAAAACGGTAATTTCTGTTCTGAGTATGCTGATATTAATGGACTAAAAAGATTTCTTTAAGTAAAACAAATAACATATATATTCTTCAAGACACTCGTCTCAAGTCTCCTGAGATAAGAAAATAAGTCTTTTCTCCGTATTTATAGATCTCTTGATTTTTCTTCACAAGGTTCTCTATAAGAGTCTTTTTCTCTTATTTGTTAGACCCAATTAATATGACTTATTAACTACAATTACATAAATGAACGATAATATTGAGAGATAATATGAGAGATAATATTTTAAGTATTATACTTAAAATAGTATCTCTCAAGATATTTACCTTATGTCAGGGCTTTAAACATTTTCCAGTTTAAAGACGGCTGAGGAAAATCAACGTTTAAAAATGCTGCCAAAAATTTTAAACATTCAAAATAAAAAAAAATTAATAATAAAATCGTAATAAAAGCTTGAAGGTTTTTAATAATTATCTCTTCCGATTCTCAATACGATTCCAATTCAAAGAACAAATGCAGTTTATTCCATCAAAGACATCATCTTACAATGGCCGCATCCAACGCTCTTCTGGCAAGCACACCGAAGTAGCTCTAAACGGGTTGTACGAAATTGGCGATGTAGGTTAGTATTGGAAAGACGGGGCAAATCGCCAAAGATTGGAAAGGTTACCATATAGATAGAAAATTCGTATTACGGGCGATTAAACATTAGAGGTGGTTAAAAATTTTATTACATATATATATATATATATATATATATATATATATGTATATATATATATATAAATATCTATCTCTCTCTCTATATATATATGTATATATATGTATATATATATATATATGTATATATATATATATAAATATCTATCTATATATATATATATATGTATATATATGTATAAATATATATATATATATATATATATATATATATATATATATATATATATATATATATGTATATATATGTATATACATATGTATGTATATATATATGTATATACGAGGGCTGTCCGTAAAGTATCCGAACTGAATGTATAAAACATAATACAGACACCGCTCTGCGTGCGCACGCTAATTAGCATGTTTAAACATATGTAAACTAGTTATGTTGGCAATTAGCCAAGCACTGCGAAGCGCGGTTTTCTTGTAGCAATAACGAAAAGTGAACGCAGTGGAAGTGTCGTGTCGGGTTGGATTATGACGGAATCTACTGAGCAACGTGTTTACATCAAATTTTGTAGTAAAATTGGGAAAACGGCAACCGAAACGTTCGATTTGCTTAAGAAAGCATACGGTGATGATGTTATGGGCCGAACTCAAGTGATTCAATGGTTTAGACGTTTTAAAGATGGAAGGGAATCTGTGGAAAGTGATGCACGATCAGGGCGTCCATCAACATCGAGAAATGATATCAAAGTGGAAAAGGTTCGTACTGTGGTGCGATCAGATCGACGAATAACAGTTCTAGAGATTGCGGGCGAGGTAGGAATAGCAAAAACTGTTTGCCACGAAATTTTAACCGAAGATTTGGGCATGCGGAGTGTATCGGCTAAGTTTGTCCTACGTTTGCTTACCGAAGATCAACGAGAACTTCGCATGCAAATGGCTTCCGAGTTATTCGAACGGTCGTGTCATGATCCGGAATTTCTGAATAACATCATAACAGGGGACGAGACGGGTGTATGGATACAATCCGGAAACCAAACAACAATCATCTGAGTGGAAGAGTACGAGTTCCCCCCGACCAAAGAAAGCCCGGCAAGTTCGAAGCAAAATCAAAGTGATGTTAATTATTTTCTTCGACCGTGATGGAGTTGTGCATTACGAATTTGCCCCGGATGGACAAACCATTAATAAAGAGTTCTACCGTGATGTGCTCAGGCGAAAATTTTCGTGATTCCGTGAGGAGGAAACGACCAGCAAAGTGGAAATCTGGGAAATGGATGCTTCACCACGATAATGCCCCTGCTCACTCCTCACATGTGGTTCAAAATTTTTTAACCAAACATGGCACCGTTGAAGTCCCGCAACCTCTCTACTCACCAGACCTCGCTCCGTGCGACTTTTTCACATTTCCAAAGCTAAAGAAAATGCTTAAAGGACGACGGTTTGAGGATGTGATGAACATCAAACAAAAAGCGATCGAACAGCTGTTGACCATTCCAAAGAACGACTTCCAATCCTGCTTCCAAGAGTGGCAACAACGTTGGGCTAAGTGTGTTGCTTCTCAAGGCCGATACTTTGAAGGGGATTAAACTGAAGTATGTATAACCATTATATTTTTTTAGTTATAAATTAAATTCGGATACTTAATTAATAACTAAAACCGTACAGACCCCATATATATATATATATATATATATATGTGTGTGTGTGTAATTAAACACCCCTCTGAGGTACCACGCTCTCATGTACATGTACAACATTCCTTAGGAGAGGGAGGGAGTTTTATGACCCTGACGCGAGTAGGCTCTCAGCATCATATCTCTTCTGTTTGTTGTTGAATAAAAATTTTATTGTTATCAAAAGTGTGATTGTTTCGTTGTTGGAAGTTTCAAAACCCCTTATAATACAACTCGCTACAGTGAAGTAGTCTCAGTTCGCAGTACTCAATAGTAACGCACAACAAACTACCCTAGCCTCACATCATAATCGACCGTTACGACCTGCGAATGGTTCTTTTACGTGAAGTGTAGCAAGTAGTAGGCTAGTTCCCTTCACTTCTAACAACAGAGTAATATGTGATTAAATGAATGTTTTTAACTCGTAATTTTTTTTTCCTAAAGAGAGGTACCGGAACGCAGTTCCGGCGCGTTCCGCCTCAAATCGAGTCCTCTCCCTCCCCCTCTCTCTCTCTCTCTATATATATATATATAGATAGATATAAATGGAAACATTTCGTTAAAATTCAGTGGCTTTCAACCATTCCAGATTTAAGAAGTACTCAACGTGGATACCTTTTTTACCATAAGAAGACGAATAAGAATGAATGCCGGGAAACTTAGACAGTCAGCCTTTTGCCTTTATTGAACGAGATGGAGCTTAAATAAACAGAGGAACGGCGTCCGAAGAAATTTTCCAAAGATATCCCGAAAGTAAATATTCTGTGCCACACACATCACATTACAATCCGGAATGATTCGAGATAGAAATGCCCAAAGAAATGCCGCGGAAAACAGCGGGGAAAGAGGTTCTTCTCGGCGAAAAAAAGAGAAGAGTTAATAACACTGTGCAAATACAGACATCCCTTGAGCAAACGCTAAACAGAAATGGCATAAGATACTTCTGTGCATGACGTTGCTGGGAAAAAAGTGAGTGTTGCCTGATGGGATGGTAAACTAATCCGGGAAAGGAGATATAAACAGAATTTTCTGAAAGCGAAGATGAAATAATCCGGAATGTTGATCTATGGTTCAGTATTCAAGTTTATGAAGCAGGACGCGTCTATATAACAATATGTGTGTCTCCATTAACTATGGAGTCTGGTCAGATGACTTTTGCCATAAATTATTTTATACTATCCCCAGGTAAAACACGTGTGAGGGTCGTTACGAGAGATCCTGGTACGGATACGAGTGCATAGTGATTAGCACACCCATTCCGTAGGCAAAAGTTTCACTTTCGATTACTGACGGAGTATGAATTGTTTTAAAGGGCAAGAGAGGGAAGTGAGAAAGGGTCATAGACGTTATAGCACGCCCAAAAGGAAAAATATATAAGGGATTTTCCCCGAGGATCGGTGGGGGCGCCTTCTTGTTTCTTTCGAGGGAGGAGAATGAGAAGCTCTTTAGCGTCGCGCACCTGTCCGGTAAGTGATATGTCCGAGTTTAATTCCTGAGCGAACATTGTTGCTATTAAGGATGATGGGTTAGTAGCCACATTAGATTCGTTTAGCTCTATGTTAACTTTTGGCGAAAAAATTTCCGAAGGTTGTCGACTTGAACATTAAGAGATTTTTTAAAAACTATTAGAGAAAGAAATTTTTCACTATGCTATGTTATTCATTTTAGAAATTTCGTCCACTAAAGGAAATGATGTTCATTTAAAACTCAGTTTACCTCATTCCCCCCCTCCCGAAAAACTCAAATTGATAAAAATTATTCGCGTTTCTTTTAATGAGTGAAATAGATACCCGGGTAAAAACATTCTTTTGTATTTTTGAGGACCGAGGAATGGACGTGAAACTGTGTTGCACAGTTTAAGTTTATATAAAGTTTTTCTTAGAAAGGTTTTCCCATAATAATCACATACTTTATAACGTTACCCAAGAATCGACGTTACAGCATGCAAGTTAAGGGCAAGAGACGTTAGAAGTCTTTATAATGGAACTAACAAATGATTTTTGAACTTTCAAAGGGTAAACAAATGTCTGTGAGGAGCCAAAATTTCGGTCTCTCAACATCTAGAATGCTCATAACATCCAAAAATAACCGTGTCTTCTTATGGATATAAGACTTCTAATAGATATAACCTTCATTACCACGTTTTTATTAACTTGCTTTCTTGTTTGTGTGTGTGTTTGTGTGTTTGACCAGTACAAATCTTGCAGTCGATTTTTAACTAACTTCCCGACTAGCTAGACATTTGAAACTTTTAGAATAGCCCAGAACACGATGACAATGCATTTTTAAAATACTTTTAGCCACCTTTAAGCAGATTTGTATCATGTTTTTATTATTTTCAATTAATTTTGTTTTCTAGATGGTGCAGCCATCTATCAGCCGGGACGGGAATGAAAAGTTAAATCGAGTTAACTTCCAATATCTTCGTTTTCTTTCAAGTTGATGGAATAATTCATCAAAAATTTTTAAAAGTATTTATTAACATATGGAATTGCCAAGTTTATATGATTCAACAGAAAATTTAAAAACATGGTATATAAAAAGTTCTTTCTATCTTGTAATTATTCAACTACTAGCTTGCTAGCTGACTTGATACCACCTATTTCTCTAACTACTCTTCTTCGCTCTCTCTGTCTTTTTTCATATCTTTTATCTCTCATTATTTCTGGCCACGCCTCTTCAGTCTCATTGGCCATATTATTCTCATCTCTTCTCATCTTTTAGTTCGTCGTTGCCGCTTCTCTACCCCTTTTCCCCAATGCGCATCGTGGGCGGGACTTATAAAAATTTCCCTCTTCCTCGATTTTCACATGCTCAGTTCAACACCAACTATGGGTGGTCCTTTTTATAGCTATCATAAATTTATGGCTTTTCGTTATTTTTCTCTTCCTGCGTTGCATAACTCATTCTTCAGATTCACCGTTTCCTTTTTATATTAACTTCTATTTATACTTTTATTTCTTTCTTCGTGCCCAATCTTCTGTAGTAGTAGTTTTGGTTCATTGTTGGCTTTTCTCCCCACTACTTCTTTTATTGCCAGTCTTTTGCTTTCTTACCCTGTTTCTTTCTTATATTGTGCAATTATTTTAATTCGACTCGTAAATTTCCAACTCTGCTGCACCTGGCCTTGAAGCTATTGCCATATCAGTATGAGAGAGAGCCTACCGAGAGATGACCAGAAGCGGATAACCTATACTTCGAATAAACAAGATGGCTGTAAATTTAAAGATAAGGTCATTTCGCCTGTCCTGTTTTACTTATTTGAGAATGGGCGTAACGTTCCAGTTGGAAAGAGAAGCGGGTTAGTGATCTGAACGTCCCTTTTTCGATGCTCTTCTCTGCAAATCACCCGTTGTGTTCACTAATAGTGGCCGGGGCACGTAAAATAAGCCGTGGCTACAATGTCCTACAAGTTCTCAAATTTACCTCTGAAGGTGCGGGGTCAAGTGTTCCAGTCTCGTCACTTGACTCGGTTCAAAATTACGGGACCGGTCATTCAGCCAAGTTGGACTCCGACCCTTGTGGTGCAAATTCAAAACAGGAGCCGTCCCTTTCAGCCCAATAGCCTATTACGATCTGGTGAATGGAACCTCCAACCAGGGGGCATTAGCAACAAGAACAACAACAACACTAATTTAGAATAAGATGAACAGTTCCCACCCCTTTTAGAACAGCAAATCTGATTTCTCGAGAATTATACGGATATCCTAATAAGATTACTTCTTATACTACATTTATCATTAAATACCTCCGTGTCTAGTCCGGATATGACCACGTTAAATCTGTAGACTGGAAAGTCCCTCTATGAAGTTCAGAGAGAGTGGGAGAGGGTACGATCCCCCAGATGTGCTCGGCCAAAATTGAGGTGCTTGATTATAACGGTATAATATTATTTTCTTAAAAATAACGATCATATTGAAATAATTCTTTGTAATAATCCAAACACAATGCTTGATTCTACGGCAACTAGACTGTGACTGAATAATTTATTTTACCTTAATTTTGATAAAACGGCACTAAAAATTTACCGTTATCATTCAGCGCCTGCTACTGAATTTCAGTTGAATTATTGGCAAGATTTATATTAGAGCATGGAGTTAATTAGAATGGATTCTGAAATAAATTATTTATTATTCAATGGCCAAAATATCTTTGTCGTTTAATGGCGTTAATCATTATTATTTGGGAAATTTATATAAAAAGCTATGACTGACTCAAGTTCTTTGACACTTAAATTTAAGATATTTCAAAAAGTGCAGTTAATCAATTTGTGCAGTGAACGTCTCTCTCTCTCTCTATATATATATATATATATATATACACACAAACATTATTTTAAATATTTTTTGACACAGTTAGTTTATATTTGACAAATGGAGGAAAGAACACTTCACAGATATAACAGTAACGGATTGTCTTTTACGGATGAAGTTTTATTTGGTAAAAAACAAACAAAAAAAGTATATTTAACAATAAATGAGGTTTATAATACACATTTTTCCAAAATTTTGCTATCTTCTTTTTTTCTTCAATTAATTACGATGCAAACCTAAATTTAGCAAATGTTTGTGATAGATGGTTGACTCAGTTCAGGATCCAATGTCCTTGATATTAGTGTAAAGAAATTAAAAATTTTAGTATTTTTTATAATATGCAACTACTAAGTGCAACTACTAAAATGAAGCGATGCCTACTTTATTTAGTTTTCTTTTTAAAGCCTATTGATTGTTTAAATTCATCCTTCTCTATTAATTTTTTAAGTCAATGACTGGGAAAAATTTCAAGGAGTACATAAATATTTATGGTAGCTGCTAAAACTTCTTAAGTGCCGGCTGATTAAGTACTTTAACGATGATGGTATTGTAAACACTTGGCGCAATCGCAATTGGGGAACATCAAGGGAGGGTTAAATTGAAGTCCATTTGGTTTAAGCTAAAAGATTAGTATTCCACTCAAAAGAATAGTTCTTATACCGGCATCAAGAAAATGTAGTAAAGTTAATGAATTTTAGAGTATCTTATTATTAAAGTTTACATTTTTTTCAAAAAATAAATCTTTATGATAAATTGATACACCTGTGTGCATCTAAACTTGAATCAAGTACGTCACTGATATTTGAGATATAATTTCTAATCAATTCTTTATATTTAAAATTGTTTGTACAGAGTATCTGTTGCATGATCTTCTGATATGCAGTTATAGATTTTATTGAAAAGGAAGCCCTTTTTAAATAATATATGTGGTTCTATTTCTTATTTATCCTGCAAACCTCTAACGGTCCAGGCACACTATAAAGTAAGAGTCATAAACATAAAAAATTCCTTTTTTATTCTACGTAGAGGTAGACTAACATAGACCGACTTGGGGATTCAAATAATAACACAACAGTACCGCAACTTGCGGTACTAAGAAACTGAACTTCGTAATGAACCCTTTCAGGCAGAACATACGTTCACTAACAATACACGTAACCATCGGGCTCTGAAATAACTATCGAAATTGTGCAGCCACCTAGGCTAAATACTAATACGTGCTCTATTAGTTAAATACCGCTATCACCTTCAATCTAACTTTTCTCGCCTCTCCGTATCCCTACTAATAGCGTAACGTACTACCGTACAAATCTCCACTCCCTTCTTGGGCTCTTGCCAACTCAGCGTGTGTCACTTAAATAGACCAGACACCTGCTCCGAACTCACTTCGACTGGCCTGCTCTGCGCAGCTACCAGAAATTTGCATCTGAGCAACACGCGAACCCTACAAATAATACTTCATAATACACTGCTGGCCACTGTAAAAGCAACACCCTGAAGGAAACATGCAAATAACATGAAATTTACAACATGCATTAGCGGAGGTGAGATATGCAAATGATTAGAATTTCAGCGCAGACGCACATCACGCGCGCCTGTGGCGCCACTTCAAAGCGCTATTTAAGGCTTGGAGATTTCGACGATTTCAAGTTCGACAATTGTGTTTTTCTTGTGGTTTTTTAAAAAAACGATCAATTATGCCTCGTCGAAAACAGCGATCATCTTTTGATCAAGTATCCGAGTTCGACAGAGGAAGGATAGTGGCCTACCGAGATTGTGGATTATCTTTCAGGGAAATCGGTAGTCGTGTTGGACGAAACCAAACAACTGTAATGCGGATATGTGATCGTTGGATGCAGGAGGGTACGACGGACCGGCGTGTTCGATCGCATCCACCTCAGCGCACCACTTCACGTGATGGCAGGCAAATTGTGCGCATGGCAGTGACGGATCGCTCAGTCACATCACGAACCATAGCACAGCACATGCAGTCTGTAACGCATCATCCAGTGTCTGCGCGTACCATTCGACGCCGTTTACAGCAGAGTGGTCTGTCCGGAAGACGTCCATTGCTTTGTCTACCCTTGACGCAGAACCACAGACGTCTCCGCCGCCAATGGTGCGATGACAGAAGGATGTGGACGGCAGAATGGAATGAAATTGTCTTTACTGACGAGTGACGCTTCTGTCTGCAACACCACGACGGTCGCATTCGAGTCTGGAGACACCGTAAAGAGAGGATGCTGAACAGCTGCGTTATGCACCGCCACACTGGTCCTGCACCGGGTATTATGGTATGGGGCGGTATTGGATATCACTCTCGCACACCTCTAGTACGCATTGCCAGTTCTTTAAACAGCCAGCGCTACATCTCCAAGGTGTTGGAGCCATTTGTCCTTCCTTACCTTCAGGGCTTGCCCACAGCCATATTTCAACAGGATAATGCGCGACCACACGTGGCACGCATTGTCCAACGGTTCTTCGTCAATCGCCAGATTGAATTGCTTCCCTGGCCGCCTTGCTCTCCGGATCTTTCGCCGATAGAAATCATGTGGTCCATGGTTGCTCTACGATTGACTCAGATTCCATCCCCAGCTGCCACAGCAGATCAACTTTGGCAACGTGTGGAAGCTGCTTGGTCTGCTGTACCCCAAGAACTCATCCAATGTCTCTTTGAATCAATGCCGAGGCGTGTGGCAGCGGTGATCTCCAACAATGGCGGCTACTCTGGCTACTGATTTTGGCAGGAACCACACTTCACAGAAGTCTATAAATTTAATCATTTGATACTTGGTCAACATGTTATCTACAAAATAAATTTTGTTGTGATATCTCTTGTCTTTCTTGGTGTTGCAATTTGGGTGGCCAGCAGTGTATATAAATACAGGAGAAAAGACGCGTACTGTCACCGGATATTGTTAAGAGCAGGGGTTCTCAAAGTGGGAGCCGTGCCTCGGCGTTCCACATACGGCGCTAATAAGAATAAAGCCCTTTACATATACTGAAATTTTTTTATCTTAATTTTTAACGTATGATTACGTTCCTCCATAACAGTCCTCCGGAAAGGAAAATTTCAGATGCGAAAACCGTCCGTCGGTTTCACGAGAGTTATATTTTTGGCAGTACGCCAAACCCAGTCTGTATCGCTTGGGTAAGCAGTAAACAGTTAAACAGAAAAGTACCAAAATGTGTCAAAATTTTGACATACACACACACACACACACACACACACATATATATATATATATATATATATATATATATATATACGTACATATATATAGATACATATATACATAACACATATGTACATATATACATACAAAAGAGGTAAGCAACGATAAGGAATCCTATGTTAATAACCCGCGGTAGTTTCGTTAGAAGAGACTACTGGAATTTTTTTTTACCTCTGACACTTCATATTTGTATTTATACTAATGGGTAAATAGTAATTTAGTTAGAAATAAAATGAAAAATTTTCTGTACTATACAATGGTAGGTTCATAATAAGGGCACCGACGGAAATTATCTGCGGATCAAGGAAGGCGCGGGTCTAAAAAGCTTGAGAACCACTGGTTGAGAATAATGCATTTTGATAAGTTCCAGAGATAATAGTTCTAGTGACACATTTATAGGGGAAATTTTGTCCGTTGATTCCTGAAATATTAACTAGGATTGTCTTCGACTAGATACTAGATTAACAGAATAAGGAGAGGAATCTTGTTTTTAACTGCAGTTTGACCAGTAATGATAAACTTTCAATTAAAAATAAAATTATAAATTCTCCCTCTCTCCCCCCCTCTCTCTGTATATATATATATATATATATATATATATATATATATATATATATATATATATATATATATATATATATATATATATATATGTATATATATATATATATATATATATATATATATATATATATATATATATATATATATATATATATATATATATACATACATATATATATATACACACACACATATATATATATATACACATACACACACATATATATTCATATATATATACACATACACACACATATATATTCATATATATACACATATATCCACATATACATACACATATATATACACACATGTACACACACACACACACACACACACACACATATATATATATTTATATATATATAATGTTTGTATGAACTATTTAACATTGGTAATAAATATATTGTTTTAACGTTGGTATTGAATATATTGTTATTGTTAAGTACATTGTTTTAAGAAATATTTTGACTAATTTATTTTTATGTTTTACAGCACATAATAATTTTATACACATATTAATTAAGGCGTATATTTAAGCACTAAAATGATATTAGATAGTCAAACGAATTTTTCCTATATTTATTTTATCACGGAGTTAAAAAAGAATGAAAAGAAAAAGTTTAATGTGCCTTCCAAGGATGCTTCTTCCCTTTTTTTCAATTTTTTTAAGCAATCTCTTCTAGATATAACTTCCTTCTTTTATTTTTCATTACGGAATATAAATATTTAGCCTCCCAAAAAGTTTTTTTCATCATCAATTAACTGCTTTGATAAAAATTTAATAAAGCCTGCACCTCATACAGGCTTTATTTACGAATTATTATATTAAGAGTAATCTTTGTGATAAGAAGCTTCATAAAAAATTAATTGCGTACAAGAAAATTGTTTTCTCCAACACTGAAAAGGTAATAAATGACAGGGGAATATAATAGAATTACAAAATTTTCGATCTTTAACAGGCTCCGCATAAAATACTTTATTTTAAAATTAATGATCCTGAACTGACGTGCAATAAAAATCCAACATGAAGTTTATCAGGATTTTTAACTTGTGGATCATAATTTGACCAATTATGGCCCCTTACTATCTGATGAGATTAATAGTACCAGAATTATTCGGGTCTTATAAAAAAATAACCATGAAAAACTTTGTTAATCATCTGATCAACTTCTTTAACAGTGTTCAATGCGTTCAGAGACAAAGTGAGGATTTTTGATTATTTTTCGTTTCTAACTAATTGTACGTGTACTTTCCAATCGATATTCTAGGTACGATGTAATTGTAAAAATTAATTCTCACCCGGTTGCGTCAATCACAGACGATGGCTAAGGAATTCTCATTCTAGAGTATCTAATTCGACCCAACAGCGACCGAACTACTTAAAGTTGCTGTGTACTAACGCTATTGCATTCGCTCATCTCAATGTTAATAACCTATGGAGAAAATGTGTCTACTGTTGACAGCTACACAAATGCTGTTTATCCAATAAAAGTGGTATTTTCAAATAGCCTGAACTTTTCTGCATCTTGCAACGGGATTCATTTTATAAATGTCGTCCACTAAAGGATTTTAGGAGCGTTTAAAACACACTAGATCGGATTTTTTGCCTGAATAATTTAAATCTTAAAATATTATTTGCTTTTTAAAACGAAAACGAAAATGCCCCAAGGTGTAAAATTTCTTTCTCTATTACGGAGTACAATTTTTTTAAATCTTTAAATTCCAAGTCGGAGATCCTTGGATAAATTTTTTTCCCATAGTGGGAACTGGATCGTCGTGACCCGATATATAAGTGTCTCGTAGAGTAAACCATAAATGAAGAAATGGCTCGTATTTACATCTAGTTTAATATGAGCTATATACTGTAATCATAATATACAGTAAATTGTTCCGTAGAACTCTCGTAAAATAGATTAGAGAAAGTGGGAACATAACACAGTCCAAATTGAGACCTTCAGTCTCCTAGATTCTCCGCATGTCTCAGTACGTTAACTCATCAACACTCCGTCTATTCTTCCGACCAATCGTCCTTCCTCCATTTATATCTTCCTCTCCGACCTTCTAGAAAGATCCAGAAATCCCTCGAAATTTCCACATCTTGAGTCTAACTCTTTGCAGTTTTCTTTTCTCGTCGCACTTGCCCGCTTGAGGCTTTTTTCGGTTCCTTTTGTCAACCTTGCTCCTCGTAGTCGGCACCTCATCCTTTTCCTCTAATTATCTTTTTCTAAGCATTCTAAATGATGCATCTATTTCACTTGGCAATGGTCATTTTAAAAAGCTCATTCAAACCTTGCCACCTGTGTGGGCTCCTTTGAGTTTATTAATGATCCTGTCTTTCAAACTTAACTTAGTCACATCTGTACTGGATTTTCCAAAATTTTTATTGAGCCTGTTTCACACCATGTGAGAGTTCCACACATAGCTTAATATTGAGGTGAGCGAATCCAATAGGTTTAGTACGCAGCAGCCTTAAGTAGAAGTTAATCGAAGAGGGAGGTGGAGAGATTGAATTGTCCCGCTATTGGAGAGATTCTCTCCTGGAAGAAGTTGACCCAAACTAGTAATGTCCTGGTAAGTTCAGTTTGCTTGTATTTTTTTCTAATCTTTTGGATATTGTTCCGCGACGTTCCATTCGACAGTATCATAGCAATATGCAGTTAATTTTGCAATAAAGACCTCACACACACACACAGACACACATATATATATAACTAGTTGAAAGCCCACACTTTGGTACGGAGTACATTCAAATTAAATACAATGGTCAATGTATGCAATTAATGCCAAAAAAATAAATAAATAAATAAATATATATATATATATATATATATATATATGTATTTATAATAAATTCGACGATCAATGTATACAATTGATGTAAAAAAAACCATAAAAAATATATTTATAAAAAAATCGTAAGGGATATTTTTATAGACAAAATAATGTAGAAGAAAATATTCAAATTAAATGTAATAGGACATACTAAAGAATATAGTACAGTTAATATAGTACAGTTTCAGGAACATAATATCTTTTATTGTATTTTAATATTTTTTTGAATAATGTCCAGTCTTCTGCTACATTAGCAAGAAATTTTTTTTTGTCTATTTTGTTTTAATAAATTAAATTCAAAAAATTAATCTTTAAAAATTCACCAAAAATCAGAAAATGGAGGTAAAGATTCGAAAAAGAACTCATTTTAAAGGAATTTTTATGATCTTTCTCGTGGTATACATTTTATAACGCTCAATTTATTATTTTAAATGAAAACTTAAAAAAAGTTACTAAAACAGCTTAAAAATTTTATTTAAAAAATCTAAGAATTTTTCAAAAATCTTTCTTAGTGCATCCCTACACTATAAGAATCGCCATGCCAAATTTCGGCCCTTTAGGTCCAGCGGATTGGTCTGTGCGTTGTATGTCAGCCAGTCAGTCAGTTACGGAACTGTTTTGTATATATACTAGCGGCCCATCCCGACTTTGTCCGGGTTGAACATAATATTATACCAATAAATTTCCAGTTGATAGCCAATAAATTTCCAGTTGATAGCCAATAAATTGCAAATCTTTTTTACCTTAATAATAACTAAATAATACCTTAATAATTAAAGTTAATTTTTTAAAAGAAAAAGGCGTGCCGGAGATCGGCTAGGTTCGAACCTCTACCGTCAGAACAGAAGCCCACCGCGATGGCACCACGATAAGGATCGTTGAAATCTTCGGCACAAAAAGCGGTAGAAGACAGTAGCGGTAACAATGGAGATTGTTAGGATTAAGCCCCTAACTTTATTTCTACTGATCAGATATACATAATATATAGCCTATGTCCATCTGGAATAATGCACCTTTCAAACAGTGAAGGAATTTTTCAAATAGGTGCAGTGGTTCTGGAGATTACCCTTGTGAGATTTCCCCTCCTCATGGCCCAGCGGCGGAATGCGAAAAGAATAGTTCCCCCTGCCGAGGGTCACTTACAAAAGGAGTCAGTTTTTCGACTCTCCGGCGAGGAGCGACTTGACAATAGCGAGGCGCCCCGATGTCTACAGCGAAGACACTATATCACAAAAGACTAACAAAGGCAGACCATCCCCCTGATGAGACGCTCTAATGACCCAACGTGTGCTGCCGAAATAAAGAACAAATATAGTTTGCACACGGTTCACGGCCAAGGACCTATCAGAGCCCCAGATCAAAGAGCGAGGTTGTTACAGATCCCGACAGGGAAAAAAAGTGTTAAAAACGGATGCAGGAGATTTTTAGAGAGGAGACGAGTTTGAGACGAGATTCGAAGCCTGAGTTTAGGAGGGATAGCTGATCTCCTAGATCCACTCATTTTGAGTGACTTCGATATTTTTGGAGGCTCAGCCCCCTGTGTGAAGAAGACCTTTTTCTCGCTGAGAAGGGTCGTTTGGAGATCAAAGCTTGATCTTCCATATTTCCGAAGCAGCTAGCTTCTTTGGTGAGAACGTGGGACGAACCGTCCACTACTCTGTGATAATCAGATCACACTGCGTCTGGAGTTGAAGTTCGCCTCATTCCAGCCTGTTCCGACGAGTGAAATCCGTTCCCAGCAACTGAAACTTCTGCAATTAGAGTTTTATTGCCTGAAGGCCCGATCTACGATCCGTAGCGACAGATCAGCCAGCCAGCTGAACGGACAATTTTTAGCGTGCATCGCAGACTTCAAAGGACATTATTAATGTAAAGTGTATGTTCCAGAACATGACCTAATCGTGAAGTATTTAATCCAGAATCTCTAATAAATTGATATTCATTGTAAAAAGTTCTTATTAGTAAGCTGTTTATCACTAAACATAACCGGTGTGACGCTACCTAGCGTGTCGGCTTTGACACCAAGCACGGAATATGTTACACCCTCCACATACAAAATCGGTCTCTCTTTATATATAAGTATAGATTATAGAAGTATAAATACACATTGGTATCCCAAAATTAGAATAAGAGATGAAATAAAAATCTATATCTATACTCTATACTAATATATAAAGAGAGAGCGGATTTTGTATGTGGAGGGTAATCTCTGGAACCACTGCACCTATTTGAAAAATTCTTTCACTATTTGAAAGGTACATTATTCCAGATGGACATAGGCTATATATTATGTATATCTGATCAGTAGAAAGGAAGTTAGGGACCTAAATGTAATCACCTTTACAACTTTTCCTTTGTCCACCATAGTCAAGTAACCATAGCAACACATCAAACTATATTTTCCTTTATTATCAGTAAAACATTTAATATTTTAAAGATTCAAGTGGAGGAGGAATTGATAAATACAAAAAGGATTTTTGAAACTGGTAATGTTAAAGGGTTTATTGAAGAAAACTACATTTGGAACTACGCTTTTTATTGGACATTTAAGGTAAAAAAAGATTTACAATTTTTTGGCTATGAACAGGAAACTTATTGGTATAATATTACATAACTTTATTTAACTTATAAACTTCATGTTCTTGAATTTAAGTACAATTTTATGCACAATTTGTGTAAACCGAACCTGAATTATTGAACTGTATTCAAAAATCAGTGTGTTTCATTGAAACTCTGAAATTTATTGATTATTTCGAATAGGCCTATGTATGTTCCTTTATAAGTGAAAAAGTATTGCTTTAATTGAGCTGAAATTTTGTATAGATATAGTTGATAGTTCAGATTAAAACATAGGCATATTAATTTTTGAAAATCTGTCCCCGGAGTCTTTTTCATTAATGTTTTAATGATTTTGCCCCTAAAAGTTGCTTATTTCGACAGCTTCCGCGGCTGTCCTCGCTGACAGCGAGACTATGGGGCTGAATCGTACCAAAATCGACACGCGAGTGCCCCGGACACGATTCAGTGCCTGACGCACCCGAATTTTTTAATTTTTAATTTTAAAAAAGTTATTAAATTTTTGTGCCATTTTTGGGGTTTTCTTCGTGTCTTTTTTTTTTTTTTTTTTTTTTTTTTTTTTTTGTGTGTGTGTGTGGACTCTGTAACGGATAGGCTATGGGGCCGAATCGTACCAAAATCGGCACGCGGGTGGCCCCCGGACACAAATCAGTGCTTGACGTTACAGTTTCCAATAAAAATTCCTTTTTCCCTCACCAATAACAAATCCCAAGGTCAAACATACAAATATATTGGATTTGACTTACGGGAAGATTGCTTTACTCATGGACAATTATATGTTGAACTCTCTAGATCAGGAAATACGGAGAATCAATTTATTTTAAAACCTCAAAAAAACGAAAATTGTGGTACACCAAGAAGTTTTAAAATAAGTTATACCTGCCTAATATCTACTTAAGATAGATAATTGTTCAACCCGGACAAAGTCGGGACCGGCCGCTAGTACAAAAATAAAAAAAGGATTTTAAGTAAAGAATGTTTTTTAAAATTATTTTAAGCACCTAAAATAATATTCAAATTAATATTACGTTAGTTATTAATTAAAGTTAATTTTTTAAAAGAAAGAGGTGTGCTTGAGACCGTAGTTTTATTCAAAAATAAAAAAAGGATTTTAAGTAAAGAATGATTTTTAAAATTATTTTAAGCACCTAAAATAATATTCAAATTAATATTACGTTAGTTATTAATTAAAGTTAATTTTTTAAAAGAAAGAGGTGTGCTTGAGACCGTAGTTTTATTCAAAAATAAAAAAAGGATTTTAAGTAAAGAATGTTTTTTTAAAATTATTTTAAGCACCTAAAATAGTATTCAAATTAATATTACGTTAGTTATTAATTAAAGTTAATTTTTTAAAAGAAAGAGGTGTGCTTGAGACCGTAGTTTTATTCAAAAATAAAAAAATGATTTTAGTAAAGAATGTTATTTTTAATTATTTTAAGCACCTAAAATAGTATTCAAATTAATAGAAAAAGTAATTTTTCAAAAGAAAGAGGTATGCTTGAGACCGTAGTTTTATTCAAAAATAAAAAAAGGATTTTAAGTAAAGAATGTTTTTTTTTAAATATTCAATTTTTTTAAAATAATATTCTTAAAAAAAGGATTTTAAGTAAAGAATGCTTTTTTTTTAATATTCAATTTTTTTAAATAATATTCTTAAAATAATATTCAAATTAATATTACGTTAGTTAATAATTAAAGTTAATTTTTTAAAAGAAAAAAGCGTGCTGGAGAACGGCTAGTTTCGAACCGCTAACGTCAGAACAGAAGCTCGCCGCGATAGCACCACGCCAAAGATCGTTGAAGTGTTTGGCACAAAAAGCGGTAGAGGACAGTAGCGGTAACAATGGAGATTGTTAGGATTAAGCCCCTAACTTTATTTCTACTGATCAGATATACAGAATATATAGCCTATGTCCATCTGGAATAATGTACCTTTCAAACAGTGAAAGAATTTTTCAAATAGGTGCAGTGGTTCCGGAGATTACCCTCCACGTACAAAATCGCTCTCTCTTTATATATAACTAGCGGCCCGTCCCGACTTTGTCGGGTTGAACAAAATATTATACCAGAACATAGGCTAGTTTCGAACCGCTATCGTCAGAACAGAAGCCCACTCTTCAGAAGCCCACTTTATTCTCAGCAGAATAAAGTAAGCCCCTAAATTCAGAAGTAAAGTAAGCCCCTAACTTTATTTCTACTAATCAGATATACATAATATATAGCCTACGTCCATCTCGAATAATGTACCTTTCAAACAGTGAAATAATTTTTCAAATAGGTGAAGTGGTTCTGGAGATTACCCTCCACGTACAAAATCCGCTCTCTCTTTATATATAAGTATAGATGATCAGATACACATAATATACAGCCTATGTCCATCTGGAATAATGTACCTTTCAAACAGTGAAAGAATTTTTCAAATAGGTGAAGTGGTTCTGGAGATTACCCTCCACGTACAAAATCCGCTCTCTCTTTATATATAAGTATAGATGATCAGATACACATAATATACAGCCTATGTCCATCTGGAATAATGTGCCTTTCAAACAGTGAAAGAATTTTTCAAATAGGTGACGTGGTTCTGGAGATTACCCTCCACGTACAAAATCCGCTTTCTCTTTATATATAAGTATAGACTATAGATAGATATGTGTGTGTTGTCATATCGCTAGATATAGGGGAAAATCCCTCATAATATTGCATGTTGTGAAATCGGTATAATAAGAAAAGAAATGACCACAAGATTTCCAGCTAAAGGCAGTCATTCTAAATGTAAAATGAATGAAACAGAGAAAAGTTCTAAAAAAGGTGACAGAAGAAAAAGAAAAGCGTATCAGGCCTCATTTATAGTTTTATCAGAGGAGAAACATAGGTTCAACCTCATCTGAAGGAAAAATTATTTATTTCTCCATTGGGCCCTATTTGGCGTCTTTGGCAATATCTTAGAGCTGAGACATGTGCTTGTCATATTTGGCGACCATTTTTGGAAGCTATATTAGGCGATAAATCGTGTGGTACCGTACAATTCAGTTTAATCGAAATTTCTACACAATGATTATTATTAAGATAACTACCATGATAACTATTATATACTGCTTTAAGAACTATATCAGCAATAAATATTTTTACGACAACAAACGTTCATAAATAAGAATCGGGACTTTTAAGATAAATAACTACATGCAGACACAGTTAATGTTTCCTGCTCAGAAACATGATTTATAGCACTAGTAACTTTTGCAACTAATACTTCATCGTCCCTTTAAAAAAATGTTTTCTCTTTAAATGATCCAGAACACACTGTCAAAGTTTGGCGAGATAAATATGAAAACACGCTGTAAAATGTTTCAAAACTATTGTATAATACTGGAAAAGAAGCCGCCGAGGAATGAATAAAACATATTTCTCAAAACGATTTCAACAGCACCGAGTTGGAAACGATTTCCTCTTTAAAACTTAAATCCTAAAGCAACAACTTCCGAAGTCTTCACTTCAGTGTTTTTTAGTAAGATATATATTATATTTTGTCCCGTTATTCAAGGGAGATCTCAGTGCGTATATTTCCCATTGGCTGCTATATAGAAGCCATTTTGGAATCGCTCAGCTCGATTTTAACCTATGGAGAACATTTTTTCAAAGATTGTGGACTTGGATTTTAAGATTTTCTTTTTTTTAAATTGTTTCCTGCAATAGAAAAGGAAATTTTTTATAGAGTATCTTTTTCACTCCTACAATGTTGCAAAATTACTAGATACAGGGGTAAATCCCTCAAAGTATTGCGTGTAGTGAAATCGGTATAACAAGAAAAGAAATGACCGTAGGGGATGACATAGAATCCGTCAGCCTAACTATTTCTTACCAATCATATACCAATCATTGATCCATTTAACCAATCAGCGCCAACGGAATCTTGGACGCTGACGCTGATAGATTCTATGTGAACAGGCTCTATGAGTTGAAGCTGAGGACAATATTTCTAAACGTAGAATGAATGACATCACGAATTTGTTGGCTAGGAGCACGATATAAGTAAATCAACATGACTCCGTATGAAGGGACATCACAGAAGCATTCATGCCTTAGGACCTGTTCACATAGGAGTCCGTTACGTAGCGTTAAGGGAAAGATGACGTTGAGACGAAAATAAACCAATCATAGGCGTTAAAAATTTCATTGCTAATCGTTTGGAGGCCTATGATTGGTTTATTTTCGTCTCAACGTCATCTTTTCCTTAACGCCACGCAACGGACTCCTATGTGAACAGGCCCTTAGTCGGGATATGAACGCAACCCCACAATGCGGAAGATCGCGACACTAACCACTCTACGATGTGGGCGGCAGAAAAGTGAATCTCAAAGAAACTACGGGCTTGAGTTCCCAAATAAAATTGTACTAACAACTATATCGGGAAATTCAGTCCGTATTCTACCCTAATACACTCTACGAATTGTAACTTTAAATCCTGGCCGAAGTCTCACGCGTTATGGTTCATTCCAATCCTGTTGATCAGCTTGATCTGATAGGGATGTTTACCATAGTTCTTGGTTTGTTTCAAATGCAGAGTAATGTCTTTCCCTTTTCGAACAAATAAATCCCTTTGAATGTTAACAATACACTCACATCTAACTTAGCATTTTACTTTAAGTTCTTCATTTCGTGTTTGACTCAGTGGTATATCGCTAAGTGAAACGTTCGCACGAGCCAACGCTAGGCGATTCCAGTTTAATCTCCAGTGACGGCAGATGAACCTTACGTTATTCCGATTATTCTGGTACAAGATCGCTCGAGAGAACGATTATAGACAGTCAAACAAATGGGGAAAAAATCGACGTAAGAAAATTCAAAACAAAAATGTCCGCATCATTGAAAAAACGCGCTATCCCTGTGTCATAATCATAAAAAAGGTAGAATAAATGAGGAAAAAACTGAAAAAAAATTTAAAGGATAGTTCAATTATTAGAATATCGACCCCGAAGTGAGAAGACAGAGGTTCGAGTTTGACCGTCTAACCTCGTTACAAAATATTTTTGCAGCTTGCTGCGTTTACATCCTTTTGGCGAGTTAAAATCAATAGTTTAGCATAGTATTTAATATCTATTGTTTAGTTTATACATATCGCAATTTTTCCCGGTGTCTACTCGTTTTCACAATGCATGGAAGGAAGATGATTTCTGTTTATGATGTTAAATTTCACTATATATTTTTTACGTGACTTAGAATGACAGCTGTGTTGAAATTTATCTTATAAGCCTTATCTAAATTTTTAATCTGCTGACAAAAACATCCAACGAACAGCTTTTCTTCTTCAAGGTGTTCCCAAACTATTTAATCTTAATTTAAGTCTTCCCTTAATTAGATGGCAAAAAATATATATATCTACGAGAAAAAGTTTTTAAACAGTTTTTAAAACTGAAGTCTAAAGGAGGTGATGAAATTCTCAGATGTTGATTTTTAATTAAAATTTAATCGATATTTTGATACAAACTTGAATAAAGATTCTCGGAATAAAGATTCTCGGTTTAGAATTAGGCATTAATTTTAATTTTAATTGATTTTAAAGTATCCATCTTAGCACCTTTCGTAAAGAGGTTCTTTAATAGATAAGATGAAGTTGGCTGAGTGAACTTTTGATTCTCAAATGCTAATGAGGTCTACAGTTCAGAGCTGATTCTGAAAGGCCACAAGCATCCATGCCAACTGTGGGATTCGAATTCACAGACTCTGGATTCGAAAATCAGTGCCCTAGCTATTCGGCCATCGTCCCTTAGATAAGCTGAGAAAAGAAACCTTATATTAGTAATCCTCACAAAGTAAATCGGACGAAGCCTGAATGGCGATAGAGTCCGCGCTTTCAAATCCCGCTGTAGTTATGGGAGTCTGTAGCCTGTCGAAACTGGTTTGGATGGTTAAGGCTGTTGTGTACTAACACTACTGGACTCGCTCACCTCTAATAAAGGTGTTGGCGACGCGTAAAGCTTTGTGCCATATATTATCTGTTGAATTGATTTTATTGGGGGGAAATCTTCCCTCTTGAAATGTTCAGACAAAATGTTTAGATGCCAAAAAAATTCAAAAGGTTTTTTTCCCAGAAACAATACCACAATCGCAACAGTTATGAGATCAAATGGGGCAAATATTCAACGAAATTTGCAATAACATTCTATTCATATTTATAACTTAATCTGGGTATGAGCAATTTCGCATTATCGTCAGAGCTGAAATGCGAAATTCAGATTATTAGGCAACAAAAGAAGATAAGATTTTTTTATTGCAAGTATGGCGAATTTAGATTTACTTCGAATATTTCGTTATTTCTTTTATTTTGTTCAGAGACGAGCTTTATTTATTCTTCAGAACGAAATTTGAATAGGTAAATTAGGATGAGCTATTTTTACTTTCAAGTAAAAGTATATTTTCAGGCCACGTCTTATAAAAATGTTGATTTTTTTTTTGTAATACCGTTTTCTATTTGTAAAACTAAAATTGTAAGAAACTAAACAACTGCAAACGAATCCCACGAGCTACATATTAGGGAATAATACATTACAAATCATAATTAAGGAAAAAATAACCGATCTTGGGACAGAATAAGATATCTAAACATCTAATGCTTTAAAAAATAGGAAGTTTTTTTAAAAAACAAAACGTAATTGAATTGGCATTTTCATTTAGTTCATAAATGTGTTTACCCATAATGTTGCGTATAGACTAGATGATTACTCATTGGACATTATTATTACTTATAAATATTTATAGCTCGGTGTTCGTGATGACAGTTCGTGACAGACATACCCTTCCTTAAGAAACATTTATTCATTTCTATTCTCATTTCTCGCGCAAATATTTTACAGGAAACTTGCATTTAATCGCAAAAAAAAAAAAATAAATCTCACTTTGGAAAGTTATTTATGGACATCTCAGTTTAAATATTAAAATTGGATGCTGAGCCCTTATTTTGCATGCCGACTGTTCTACGCAATTTTGTCAAGGAAAGTTGGAAAGTATTGTTCGAAATTTTCAGTGAAATAAAAGAACTAAGATTTTTTTTGGGGTGTTGATGCAGCAAAACTCTGATACAGCCAGCAGGTTCTTCACGAAAAACTAATGAATTTCGCACCATAAGTTTATAAAAAGTCGTCTTATTCTAATTTTGAAGTTTTAATTTCGCGTTTAAAGACAGAAAAAAAGTATAATTTCCAAAAGTACTGCTTCTAGAAATTTAATATTTATTATGCAAGTGACATGAGGATCAATATATTTATTGATCCTTTACAGTTGTTCAATTAGGATGTCACTTTGAATACTTGTTTTAGGTCTTAAAATATCAACTTTAATGTCCTTAATTTTTATATTCTGGAGCAACAGTATGACTTACCCATTACTTGAAACCTAGAGCAGCTGTAAAAGATCTGTATTATGCCAAACTAGCTCAGTTATGACTTTTAATGTTTCTGTTGTTATAAAAGACAAACTTTATTTCCAAACGAAAGGTTTTCCACCCATTCTACAGCATATAAACTAAAGCACACAAACGCATAAACTTAATCATATAACTAATTAAGATAATATAAACTAAAGCATATAAAAGCATATAACTACAGCATATAAATTAAAAAAGATTTTATAATTTATTTATTTATTACAGATGCCCGGAACATTGACTATGAAGCCATTTGTTCACAGTAAAGGGCGAGACTGCTGGCCATTCATTTAAGGGGGCACCGTTCAGGTGGCCAGCATTACCCCCTACAAGCCGGTTCCGAAATTTAGAACCGAGTTAAGTGACGAGACCGGAACACTTGACCCCGCACCTCCAGAGGTAAATTTGTCTTATAATCAAAATGTTTTATAACAACTTGTAACTAAGTGGAACCCTAGTGAGAGATCACACCATTAACTCAGCGACATTTGAGTTCGAGTCAATTGTATAGTAAGGGCGTTGGAATTCAGACGAATGGAGCTCAGTTTGAATCCCGACCACTGAATGCCTTCTTGTCTAGGGCGGATATGGGCCCGTTAAATCCGTTGGCTGGAAAGTCGTTCCAATGTTGTAAGCGGGTGGAGGAGGTTACGAGTCCACCAGATATCGTTCCTGGAGTTTCTCGGTCAGAATTGTGGTGGCATCAGGGATGTTGACTCAGCTGTATGGTGCTCCCATATAAAAAGTAACCAACAAATTACCGCTGTTAATAAAGCGAATGTCTCCGGACAAGTGCCTCCGCATTAGAAGCAACAAATAAAACAAAATTTTAGAGAAGCAATTCACATTACTTATCAATAAGTAACTTATGGAGTCGTAACACAAACATGGTTTTGTACAAATTCAATATCTGCTGATATGGATGATATTTGGCTTTATTTCGGACTCAGATCATTTTCTTTGAGAGCGGGTCACCAGAAATGCCCAAGAAAGGGCAAATTCTGTCTTTCTATCTCTTTCTGGCTTGACCTACTACTCCATCCCTATAGTCGGCATCTGCTCGAATCCCTCACCTCAATCAGCATACCCTGGTGAAACTTCTTTGGTCACAAGCTCAGTTTACGGTTGTATGAAACTTGACGAAAAGTTAAGAAAATTTAAGAAAACTATGCAAGAATGGCGAGTGGAGAAAGAACTGAAAGAAAACGGGTTGCAGAAAGAGCAATCTGACATTTCTCACGATAAAATCGATCCATCTAAGACTCAAACTGAGGGCCACCAAGCTTTTTTGTTCTGCCTCAAACACTCACACTCATTATCAGGCAGGGGCTGTTGTAAACATAATATTGGAAATCAGCGTCTAAAAAATACGAAACTGTACAAAACTGTGTCAACTGCTGCTCACGTTGTTCGTATCAACGTATGTTAGTGAATCGTCCATTTCGGAAATGAAGCATGCGAAGAATGTATATCGATATCGTCTTACTGATTTTTACTACCTTGACGTATTGAGAGTTGCACGTAACAATTACTGGGTGAGCCAAAGGTTCGTAAAACTTTAAAAATTCATAAAAAATGAAGAAATTATGATAAAGAAATGTGGTTTGTAAGAAAGGGCTCACAAGGAAGTCGGATTTTTTTAGCAGTAACAAAAAAAAATTAGTTTAAAAAGTCACCGGTATATGACGCGACATGCGGAAGATTCAACAGAATTATGCAAATCAATCTTGAAATAAAAGCCTGTGACACACGAGGATTTCTCATTCGCTTTCAGAATGTTATCATTACACGATCGAGGGTTGTTGGTCAAGCTGTTAAGGCTTGAGTCGCCTTAGTTGTGTCGTACAATGTTCTGGAGGTCATGTTGAACAATTGTTATAGCAAGAATAAATGAATGTAACGTACAGTTGTCCTGTTCATTGTGTTTCGGGTCGTTAGCGTCTTCTACCGGTGACTTCATTAACTATTTATGTAAAATATAAACAAATCAAATAAACAAAAAATTAAAAAGTGAGCATAGACTGCTAAAACAATTTAACTTAAAACCTACCCTAACAAAGAAAACAAAACTTTTCAATAAAGGATAGCGCAGAAGCTTTATATCCTCATAATGCAAATATACAAATATAACTAAAAATAAATAATCCAACAGAGTTAGATAAATGCAAGCAGAATATAGACAAAAAAAACCAGAAATCAAGCACTCAGGGCATCCACGCACCAGACGCAAGACTCTGTATTAGTGCCGGAACTGAACCATAAAAAGACATAGAGGTAACCGACAGGTCTCGTCATCAGGGAGCCTAACCAAATCAGTTACCTCAAGGGGAACTTTCTGAATAGGATGCAGATAAGACCAAAAGACATTCCAAGGCCCCGAGTTACCCATGGAAACAATTAGTCGAAAGAAAATGAAAAGACAAGCACAACTTACAGTAAGGGCTTAAAGCACCGTGCATGCAAGCACACAAATAATCCTAATGTAAAGTAAAAGATGCATACACACCCCAATTCCGTAAGTGAAGGTTATAGCGAAACAGCAGCCAATTCTATCCTAGTAGTTACGATACTACAGTATCACCCCCCATTACAGCTTAAACAAATGAAAACATAAAAACTATCCTAAACATCTTTAAAAATTCCTGAGTCTAAAACCCATTTTTTTAAAACTTTTAAATTGCCGAAATTTTTAGGGAAATTGTTCTTACTTAAGTTTTCCTCGAAAATGTTACATGCCTCCAAAAAAATCCCCAGCGTATACATATGTTTTCTATTCTGTATAATTGTGAATAAAAAATATTATAATAAATTTTATAGTTCAAGTTGCTATGGAAATTGGTAAACTTACTGTAAGTTGGTAAACTTACTGTAAGTTGTGCTTGTCTTTTCATTTTCTTTCGACTAAATGTTTCCATGGGGAACTCGGGGCCTTAGGATGTCTTTTGGTCTTACCTGCATCCTATTCAGAAAGTTCCCCTTGAGGTAACTGATTTGGTTAGGCTCCCTGATGACGAGACCTGTAGGTTACCTCTATGTCTTTTTATGGTTCAGTTCCGGCACTAATACAGAATCTTGCCTCTGGTGCGTGAATGCCCTGAGTGCTTGATTTCTGTTTGTTTTTTGTCTATATTCTTGTATTTATCTAACTCTGTTGGATTATTTATTTTTAGTTATATTCATTAAATATTTTTATTTTGCTGCTAAAAAATTCGACTTTCTAGTGAGCTCTTTCTTGCAAATCGCATTTCTTTATCATAATTTCTTCCTTTTTTATTAATTTAAAAATTATTTACGAACTTTTGGCTTACCCTATATACACCTGATTTCTCTAAAATAGTCAAAAGTTTGTGCCAACATAAAAAAATATATTCCACTCATTTTTAAATAAGCGTTTGAATACATTTCGGTTTTGAGTTTTGTTTTTTACGCTTTTATATTATGATGTATAATGTACTATGTTGCGGCCCGCGTAAAATAGCAAGCTTATGCAAGTGCCCGAGAGAAAAATGTTGAGTACGGCTGGTCTAAGGTGTGCATTCAGAAGTGTTTTAGTCCACATTTTGGGAATATATATATTTTAATGTCTACTTTACATTAGGTAAAAAGAGCATACTCAAATGCCACTACTTAGGATAATTTTTTTCTGAAAAGGATCTAAAAATTGGTTCTAAAAGAATATCTTCAAAGATCATTTATTTAACTAGCCACCTACCCTGCAAATTTCATTAACTATCACTAAAACTCACATTTTCTTATTTTTCTTTCTGAACTACTTTCAGAACTCTCAGACAGTTCTGTAAAAGTTGGACAATTTATCACGGAACTAAATGCTCCAGAAACTTTCACATCGATTGAATGCTGGAGATCACAACTCTTTCGCTGAGTGAGTTATCCCCCCCGGCCAAAACGTCAAATGTGCTATGAAAAAGAAAAAAAAAGAATGTTTCTAACTTATTTTCACCTTTCATAGCACGTTTGGTATGTGTTAGGCTCACCGATTTTTCTCGCCTACTGAAGCGTCGGAAGTAAATTTTATCGTGTTCGTGGGAAAAATACCGTGAAAAATGTTTCATCGATACATTTTATTCTCTTAAATATTTTTATGATGTAGTGTAACACCCTACGAATGAAAAAAAAATCTTGATTCGACTTTTCATGTAGGGTCATATAATTCGTATCAAGGTACGGAAACAAATTTCGAGATAAATTTGTACTTTGACTGAAAGAAATAGTAAAAAAACACAATCTAATTTATTTTGGTTTATGCAGTTCTTAAAAGTGAAGAATGGCTACTGACATTTGACTAAAGGATTCACACACACACAGAATTATGATTATGAATACAAATATTTACACACCTTATTTAAAAAATTCCTCACTTCATTATTATTAAGTTCTACTTAGCTTACTAATGTCCTTTCGATGATATTCCTTTAGATTTCAAAAATTTTACTTTACTTAATTATTTATTTTATTATTACTATCATCATCATTTGTTTTATTTTTTAAATATGCGACAGACATCTGTCTTCTGACGATAGGTACAGTAGAGTCCCGATAATCCGAACTTCGGTAATCCGAAAGTCCGCTTAATCCGAAACCAATAGTCAAAAAGAACTAAGGTTACAATAAAACCATAGTGATACTAAGTAATATAAAGTATATTTCTGAAAATTAAAAGAAAATTCAAAGTTAGACAATGTACGGAACTAACTATTACTGAACTACATTGGTTTGAAAAAAATCTGCTACATTTTTTTGTCGAAGAGAAGAATACCTCTCCCTTGTAGCCAAATTACGCCAGCGCGATACCCTATGCTCCCTGTCACCGTCTGCTTCACCTTCACTCTTTTCTGAGACATTGACAGGTTCTTTCAAAACCATTTCAACAATTTGCTGATCGCCTAAAATCTTACTCTCTCTACTGTACTGTATTAGGCAGCGTTCCGCTCTCTTATCACCCATTTCGTCCCGAGAATTGGTTATGTGTAGACAGACCTTATAAAATAAACTGTCTAATCACACGTAATATGCAATATTTATGTAATCACATGTTATTATGTAATTTAAGTTTATTTTAAGAATGATTTCGCTTAATCCGAAAAATTCGTTAATCCGAAAAAGGTCTGGTCCCAATCATTACGGATTTTCGAGACTCCACTGTAGTTCTTAAACATTGTTCCATGAAGATCCGCGAAGCTAGCAACTCTATTATGGGAGCACCCTATAGCGGAGCTAGCATTGCTCCCGATGAGGGAAACGACCAATCCTTATTCGGGATTGGAACCCAAGGCCACTGCGTGGCAGCTCAGAACGCCATCCACTATACTATGCGGTCGGCAATTCATGTATCTTGCCTTACAGGGAATTCCAAATGACGATTCACTCCATGAAATACGATACTTTTCAGTTGATTGCTTAATCGATGAATAGGCGAGCTTGCTTTGATTATTTAATAAATACTAAACATTAACACCTGATGACAGTGTTAAATTTTTCTCAAATATGTCTACAAGAATCAACTTATTTAAATATAAATTTCAAATCTACAGGAATCAACTTATTTAAAGTATAAATTTCAAATTCTATCAGGTGTTTGATTAGTTGTTTAGTTTAATTCCTTCAGAATTATCTTCTTTTAAACGAAAAGCTACAACGTATGAAGTGATAGAAAATCAGAATGCAAAGTGCATTTGAATTTCAGAAAACGTAACAACTACACCTGTTGTTTGAGCAAGCAGCCGTGATATCGTACTGCTGTCGAACTAATGGAGGAAAGGACAGTACGATATCCAATAGGGTTGTTAAATATTCCGCTGAGTTCTCAAATTAATAAAAAAATAAATTTATCAGTTCCGCCTATTGTGACAAAATTGGGTGAAAGAAAACGTCGACTATGTAAGGTAAAAAGTATAAGAGTGACATAAATTAAAGAAAAAAAATCAGGTAGTCTCATCTAACAAACCTGCTGCGGGTTATTAAGGCTGCTATGTACTAACCCCATTGGATTCGCTCACCTCAATGTTGACCTATGGAGAAAATTTGTCCACGGATTGCCGACTTGGATTCAAAGATTTTTTTTTAAAAATTGTACTCCGTCATAGAGAAAGAAATTTTATATTTGTGTACATTTTTCGTTTTTTAAAAAAATGCAATTAATATTTTAAAATTTAAATTATTCGGGGAAAAATCTGGTATAGTGTGTTTTAAACGCTCATAAATTCTTTCGGTGGACGAAATTTATAAAATGAATCCTGTAGCGCTTTACAGAAAAGTTCAGGCTATCTGACAATACCAATTTTATTTGATTATCAGCATTTATGTACCTGTAAATAGTTCACAAAAATATGCTTTAAATAAAAAATTTGGGGGCAGCGCTCAACCCCCCCCCCTATAGAGAGAGAGCCATTACAATACTTCAAAATGTCAATCCTAAGGGGGGTGGAATTCTCGAACTGTCAACTGGACTCCCCCCACCACAAGAGCCTGCAAGAAGAGGAAAAGAGAAATACGATTTTTTTTCTTAGTACATAGCAGCCTTAACGTAGGATTACTTATCGTTGCTTACCTCTTTTGTATGTATGTATGTATGTATGTGTTATGTATATATGTACCTATATATATACATAACACATACATACATACATATAGGTACACAAATAATGTCGTCATAAATACGTCAAAATTTTGACATACATATATATATACATACGTGACATACATATATATGTACGTATGTATATATATATATATGTATGTCAAAATTTTGACGCATTTTGGTACTTTTACGTTTAACTGTTTGCAGCTTGTCCGAGCGGAACAGACTGGGTTTGGCGCGCTGCCAAAATTATAACTCGCGAGGTACGGACGGACGGTTTTAGCGTCATAAATTTTGCATTCCGGCGGGCCGTTATGGAGGAATGTAATCCTACGTAAAAATATCGAGCCGCTGTGTAAATGTTGCGAAGGTGCATGTATATTGTTATAAATATCACCAGTTCGCATATGTAAGACTTTTTATTGGCGATTTGTACCACAGTTCTGGGTAGCTGGCACTCATTACTTGACGTTACTTGAATTACTCGAGTTACTATAAAAATGTAAAGAAACGTCGTACTTGGAACTGGTCAACATCTCTGGAGTGCTAAAGATATGATGAGTAAGACCAATATTAAATTCCCCAAAAGATGCATGTGCATTGCTTTTTGAGACTTCATTTCAATCGGAACATCATAATTTGGTCAAGTGGAGTAAGTACAAATTCGGGGTAATTATAAACTAAAGAGAAATTTCTGGTTTGAGGTAGGAAATAATATTAGTTACACGGTCATTACATCAACAGTTTAACTTCCCTCCGTAACTGTATAGTATTGTTGGAATTCTAGTCGGAAGTTATTTGTTAATATTTGTGATTGAAGTTTTCTTGCCAAAAAAGTTTGATAAACAATTTTGCAAGGCTTGGTAGAAATCCTTATTTTGAGAACAAATAGCAGCAAAAGCTGTGATCCTTCGTTGGATCTTATTTATTTATCTTGGACTGTATAATATTATAATTCGTCTCTGGTCGTTTGAATAACCTTTCATTCACAAATTTTTTGAATTGTCACCGCTAAGTCGGGTGAACGATACAGATTACAATTGCGTCCCGCTTAGTCGGGGAGCGTTGATCATTCTTCCGTTTTGCAGGATTTGGCCACACCTTCACCGTGGCGCTGTAGTCAACATTCCGAGACGGAACAAGCTGAACCAAAATAATATCAAGGTAAATATAACATTTTGTATTAACATGTTATGCTGTTATTTAAGGTATTCTCAAGATAGGCTCAAGCTAGAGTCAATTTAAAATTACCCCACAAAATTTTCTGATTGGGGTAAATGTAAATATTATTTTCGGGTAACTGTGAACGGTTATTTAATAAATGATTTACTAAATAGCAGCATAGTGCCAGTATGTAATTCAATATTAATAGAAACAAATAGGCAGTACTTAGTACCGTAAGTGATTTTTGATTATCTGGACCGTCTTACTCCGAAGAGTATCTAATAAAAGAAATCATGCATGTAAAAAGTCTAAACCACTCTCACTCACATGCCCAGAAACGTTATGGAGTACCTAGAAGTGCTTTTTTTTCGTCGAATAAAAGAGAAAAGTTCTGTTAATAAACTAGGCGCCGGCTGTCCCACAGCATTATCGCATCAAGAGGAAATAAACTTGATGAAGGTAGTGGATCAAGCCTATCAGAGACGTGATGATGGGTAGATGAAGTAAACTTGGTGAATTGTATTAAAGATAAGAGCTCGAATGGGTTGTCCGTGCAATAAATATAGTGGTGTTATGACTATTGGTCTCAAACGTGCTTTAGCTCACTGCTTGGCGACCTTTTTTTGAAGGGCGATAAACGAGACAAATATGACAACCTCGATATTCTGAAGACGTAAAGCGGTATTGCATTTGCGCGCATGCGTTATCACCATTTTGCAATGAACCAATTTTATTGGATAACTAAGGTGAAGCTAGCGGTATATTTGAAAGTAGCTGTTAATTTAGACGGTTAAGGTAGTTGTCGTTAGATTTTGTAACGTATTGGTTGTGCGTTTCTGCGTTTGAGTTTTTGATAACGAGGCGGTCGATTTTAAATGCGGCGCTTGAAGCTTTAAACGTTGTTTTGTGTCTTCTAGAGTATAGTTTGTGGCAAAATGAGTGACATGATTGAATTGGGTTGTTGTTTAAGATGGATTTTATGGGAAACAGGTGTGTAATAAATTTTTTTTAAAATGGAGGATTGCTGTTTATGCCTACGACTTCATACATCCAGCGGAAGGTTTGTTTTACTGACCGCTACAGACAGTATATTCATGGCGAAGCCGTAGGCTAGGGATTTCAATGATGGTTTTGGACTGGTGCGTAGCGGAGCACGGGTATCTGAGCGAAACGAAGATCCCATGTGCGCCTACGAGTTTCATACAGCCAGCAGTAGGTTTTCTTTCCAACTTATTTGTTCTTTCTTGGTCACCATTGATGTTTTTTGTTTACATATCGCACTAAGCATAACAGGTTTGTGGATACTGGATTTTCTCTCCAAAAGTGTTTGGCGCCAATATTTCGCCAAGGGGGTGCGTCTGGACCAGCTGTTCCATTCTTCCTAGGTCGCTACTTTGTTTACGTTTATGCGGAGCGTCTCTGGGAGGTTGCAATCCCAGAGACACTCCGTAGAAATGGCCAATTTGGCGATTTTGATAAAAAAAAACGCTAAATTTTGAAAACAAAAATTGGAGTGGGCTAAAGCACATTTTCATCAAGGATCGTGTTCCAGGAACTGATTGGTACTGTTGCTTCTTACAGTGTCATCCTTTTTATTATTCAAAATTATAATTGTAAACATGCTGTTAAGTTTCAAAACATAACATGAAATAATACAATATTAACTGATTTACAATTACCTCCATATTGGTATCTATGTTTTATTTAAAGCATAAAGTTAAAACTTGTTTAAAATTACCTCTATGTTGTCGGGATCATTGTAAATGGATGGCTAACTGTAAATTGTATTTTAGAGCTCTTTAATATTGATATTATTAATTTTTATTTGCGACATAGCAAGAAAAGTTAAAAAAAAACAGTTATTTGCATTTATTCTAATTTTAAACCTAAATTATATTTTTATAAGTTAAAATATTTTAATCCTTCATATACTGTTTACAAGTACCCTACCTGATCCTAAATTACTAAAGATAAATGAAGACAAGAATAATGGTTTTATGTCACAATTAAAATTTTTTTTTTGCATGGATGAAGTAATTAGCCTATCTTTGACATAGAATCATTAAATATCCATTAATAAATCTTTAGAACCATTATATGTATCTGATATTTAGTGATGTCATTTGAGAGATAGACATCTAACTCATTCATCCATGAAAAAAAAATTACTGCTTTTGAAAAATTGTGATATAACATCTTCATTCACTCGAGTCTTCATTTTGTAGAGCATATTTAATTCTTCTATTTTATAAGAAACTCTTTCTACTTGATGTTATGGGTAATAAATAATGCTACTGCATATCTTCAAAAAAAAAAAAAGCTCATTATTTTTCAAGCGAAGTCCGAAAAATATGCTAATAATTTTTTTTACTAAGATTACTTCGTGAATTTGAATTTTATCATCGGATATATAAGTGACTGACAGATGAGGTTTGGAAAGTGATGACTATTCCTCTTTTCAAGGGAATAAGCTATCTAGTCGTTACAGTAATCTCATGACGGTATTTAAAGCAGTTATTTTAATCTCAGTTTCCTATCTCAAGTACATCGGTTATTTAAAATATTCATATTCTAAAATTTGTTGAGGCATTGGATTTTTGTGCTTCTGCAGTTATACAAAGGATGGAAATTTAATAATGGCAACTAGGTATGTACAAAGTATACAGAAGATATACAGGTGTGAAACTTTTAAAGCCCTTCAAACTAGTGACCAGCATTGTTTAGCCCCTTGTTGCTAACGTTGTGGTAACTGCAGGATGCCGTTGGCAGCGCCTGATCAGTTAATCCTTCGAATGGAGCGATCTACAGCCTGCAGAATTTCTCTTGGAAAAGTCACAGGGACTTAAGGCTGCTATGTACTAAGAAAAAAAATCGTATTTCCCTTTTCCTCTTCTTGCAGAATCTTGTGGTGGGAGGAGTCCAGTTGACAGTTCGAGAATTCCACCCCCCTTAGGATTGACATTTTGAGGGATTGTAATGGCTCTCTCTCTATAGGGGGGTTAAGCGCTGCCCCCAAATTTTTCATTTAAAATATATTTTTGTCAACTATTTACAGATACATAAATGCTGATAATCAAATAAAATTGGTATTGTCAGATAGCCTGAGCTTTTCTGCAAAGCGCTACAGGATTCATTTTATAAATTTCGTCCCCCGAAAGAATTTATGAGCGTTTAAAACACACTATACCAGATTTTTCCCCGAATAATTTAAATTTTAAAATATTAATTGCATTTAAAAAAAAAAACGAAAAATGTACACAAATGTATAATTTCTTTCTCTATGACGGAGTACAATTAAAAAAAAAATCTTTGAATCCAAGTCGGCAATCTGTGGACAAATTTTCTCCATAGGTTAACATTAAGGTGAGCGAATCCAATGGGGTTAGTACATAGCAGCCTTAAGTCCGGGGAACATGGGGGATGGTAGAGCACTTCCCAGCCCCAGCGAGCAAACACATCAGCCACAGTGGGCGCACAAGCATTTTCCTTCCACCAGTACGATGCAACAAATTATTTCGGACGAAGGAACGGTAACTAAAACATGGCTGTGTTTATCCTGCCACTGTGCAGGCGTGTGATGTTTGAGAGGAGAGCGCATTCGCTCTGAGTTAAAGCAGGTAAGTGACATATGTGTGGTGCAAGCTACTTTCCTGGGTTCTGCTGCATGGGGGCTCTACAGCAGTGTTGCCACTATTAAAGTTCCATCCCCCGTATTAAAGATTCTGCAATGAGGAATTTGCACGTTTTTTTATTTTACATTTATGATATAGAAAATAGAAAAATATGATCGAAAGCATCTTTTTTTTTTAGTTTTAGAACTCTAAAAGTTAACATAATTTGTTTTTAAACGCGCACTATTTACTTCGTCTCAAAAACGCTACTTTTCCTACGCGGATACATGTGACGTCACAATGCACTATGGCGAATTTGTTTACTTCGGTGTTTGGATTGTGTTGCGTAGTTTGAGTTTGATATCTAGTGTTTTTTCTTTATTTTTAAGATCTCAAAGTGTGTTACAGAAAATTTTAAATATTGTATAGTACCTTGCTGCACAACCACAACGGTACATACACCAGGAAAGCTTTTTTTTAGTGTTCCAACAGATAATGTCAAAAGGAAATCATGGACAGTTGCAATAAAACGCAACGAAAAAAAAATCCTCATTCAATAATTTTTTAATTTAGCTATAATTGTGAGTTTTAATGTGATACAGATGATTTGCCAAATCATTGCAGCAAATATGAATTTAAAATACAAGTTTTGACATTTTCCACTTAAATAAATATTTAAATATATTTGTAAACACCAGTTTTGTTATGAGTTATATTCTCCAGATGGTGAATTCCACCTAACATGAAACCATTACGAAAGAAAATCATTTTAAACAAATTATTAAGTGTTATATATCATTGGAAAGCTTATGACCTCTAGAACTATAACGTACTATTGCTTTTTCCTTACATTAAGTTTGTTTTGTAGGGGATGTAATGGGAAAATATCTATTTGTAAGTTTTTTTAGCAAGTAAAATTATCATTTTTATACCTTATTACTTACGTAAATTATGCCACTGAATTTAATTGGAGTAAATTTAATATTAATGTAAAAACTATAAAAGTAAAATAAATGCATGTTTGTGACTGTTTTGAATATAAATAGCCTAGTTAATGGTACAGTTGCAGCATCATGTATTATATGTAACATCTATTACAAATAGTTTTTATATTTTTTATTACAGAAAAAAATGACTGATTTTTTATGTCAAGGTTCTGATAAATTACAGGCATGTCTTGTGATGTTATTTTTTAAATTTTTGAACAAATTGACATAATAGATTCACAGATTTTTTTTATCTTATGATGCTATAGTATAAATGATGTTCCATTTTATGTAGCATCCGTTACATTAAAGATTTTTTTTTCAGCTTAAATACACCAGAAATAAATTTTGAAACCTGTCAAGTTTATCTTTAGTTTTTATCAGGAATTGGTTTTATCAGGAAAAAATAATACTCTCCTATTTTGAAGCATTAATATGCATCTCATAATCTTTTTATTATTTATTTTGTGTGTGAATGTTTCGTCCGTTACAATGGAATTCACCAGATGCTGGGTTGGGGGTAGGTGATGAAATTTTAAAATAAATACAATTTGTGTGCAAAATGTGACAAAAGCATAAAATATATTAATTATTTTGTAAGTTTATTTTTAATTAATCTTTTTACACTAGTTTTGGGTGCTAGTTTTTTACATAAAATGTATAAAGTATTGTATTAAAAAGATTTTTTTATAACTGCTGAAGTATTTCTAATTATTTATAAATTACTTAAAGCTAACCATGGATGGTCTATTGTATCTACCCCAAACACACTATCATTAAAACTTTTAGATAAAATTAAATATAATACATAAAGGAACTCATCCAAAGATGCTGCACAATCATTGCATTGGACGGAAAGGACATTTTCTTCCTTTTCATTCAACTTGAGTTCCACACTGTAAGTCTTTTTTGTGACATTATGTTCTGGTGTCACCCTTGCATTGACTGTACAGATGTCTCCATCCCTTTTTACCTGAACATATCCAACAGCATTATTTCCATAGCCTTATCGTCCAAATCTAAGTAAAAGTAACTTTCTAAGTACTAAAGCATTAATTTAAAAATGTGTTTTTAAAACACAAAATTATGGAGTTAGAGGATTGTTTAAAATTATTATGAGTAGTAAACATTTGTTTCTTTGCACCACTTAGTATGTGATTAGTCAAAAGTTTAATTATCATGCATAGTTCAGATTTATTATAATTCCTTTACCATTTAAAATACACATATTTATATGATATGAATGCAGAACACTGAACGCATTCGTAAATTTGGTAGTGTTTTTAATTTCTGTCAACTTTCTAATACACAATTAAAAATACTAAATATCCTATAACAGACACTACTTGCAATGTTGCAGAGCTAATTAATTCTACAAAATTAAACATGTACTATGAATGAATAATAATAGAAGCTGTTTATTAAACTTTTAGAGTACGATATTAATTTAATAATATGCATAAACAATGTGTAACTTTAAAGTTTGTGTAAAGTACAACGCACGTCAGCGTTCTGCAATCTACATTACATAACTAGAATAATAAATGCAAACAAATATATACATCCCTCTGAACTTTAAATCCTCGTATTTCTGCTCCCATAAAACTTGGATTATTTCCCAAAAAGGAAAACACTGCAAATGAATCCATTTTAGGCAGGTTGTCAGATTGCCCTTTTGCAAAACCGGGTAATAACGCCATGGTAAACAAAACAGAAATAAAACTAAGAATAAAGACAACGATAGAATATAATTTTAAAAAAAGGGGGAATAAACAATAGCCACAAACTAAAATTAGAAAAATTAAACCAAATTAGAAAAAAAATATGATTTTAAAATGTTAGTTTAAGAGGAGGAAACGTAGAATCTCGCGCTAGACAAATGTAAACATTGAAGCATGGTGCATAGTGACGTCAGAACCAATCACGTAGCGTTTTGAGGTCACATGATTTTTCAACACTTTTCGCTTATTTTAAATTTAAAATTCTTATTATTTAGATCTATATATACGTTTTAATTGATGTTTTCGAACAATTCGATAACCAATCTGTTAATAAAAAATAGAAATGAGCATTTTCCCCACATGTGCAAATTCCTCATTCTATCAGCATTACATTCTCAATTTGAAACTGCTTTTTAATATCGTTTTGTCTTTCGCAGAAATTGAGTTAGAACACTCATAATACTAATTAGCAGGGCTTAAATAATTGTTATTGAGAGTTGTAAGCATTTTTCAAATTAAAGTTTCTTCCCTCACACAATATAAGTCGACCTTGCAGCAAAATCATCCGGATAGGAGCTGCTGTGTAAATGTGACTAAGATCATGCATATTGCATTTATAAATGTCATCGATTTGTGTGCTTTACATTTTTTTTTTGCTTTTTTTCGTACATTGGTGGTTTGTGCCTGAGTTCTGGAAAGATGGCCCTTCCAGACTTTTAACGTGAATTCATTTGAATAACTCGAGTTACTTAAAAGTCGTACGTTCAACAGCTCTGGAATGCAAAAGATACTGCGTACTTTAATATTCAGTATAAAGAGCTCACCGTATCTTTGGCCTTTATAGTGTCACTATCGTCAGCTGCTTATAGTGTCATTTTCTAAACGCTCCTGTACATACGAGTATCTATATATATAAAATTGTATAAATTCGTTGTTACACTTACCTTGGGAAATTCGACAATGCTATGACATTTTTGTCGTTTTTAAAAAAATTTCTCAACTTTGACGGAACGTAGCACCAAAGTCTATGGTCACAAAAAAAAACTTTACACATGAAATTTTAGCCAATTTCATCTTGTATAAATTTATGAAGAACATTTTTCTCTACAAAATACTGGTTAAAAGATATAAAGGAAGAACTAGATTTTGATGTAAAAAATTGTGTTTTTCAAAATTTTGCTCAACATTTCTCTCTACAAAATACTGGTTAAAAGAACTTGAAGATAATCAAGGATGGCTAATAATACTTATTAGGCATTTATTTAATACTAAAAGTTAAAGCGTAAAGGAATCTTAGTTACAATGTGACACACCACACGGTGTGTATTCTAGGAGGCTGCCAACTCACCGTAGGTAGTTAAAGTTGAAATGTACTTTACACAGATATAGATTTATACATCAACACTTTCCCTAAATCTATACCTGTCATCAAAAGAAAACATGAATACAAATTAAACAGTCTTAAAAAACACTAAACAAAAAAGGATCAAGTTAGAGTCTTAATGTCAGACATGCCAAGACAGTCTGGAAGTTCCATGTAACGAAACTTTGCCAAGGGTTTTGTGAACAAATCAGCAACTTGTCTTTCACTTTCACAATATTGAACGTCTAACAGTCCATTTTGATATTTTTCTCTAACAAACTTAAAGCGAATATCTATGTGTTTTGTTCGACTGTGAAACTCATGGTTTTTTATTAATCGAATAGCACTTTCATTGTCAATTTGTAGTACAGGCCTATCAACTGAGGAACATAAATCCAGCAAAATTCTAAGTAACCACACAGCTTCTTTTGATGCCTGACTTGCAGCACCAAATTCTGCTTCTGTAGTTGACAAAGCAATGCATGTTTGACGTTTACTGGCCCAGGTTATAGCTCCGCCACTGTGCTTGAACAACATACCTGAAGTAGACTTTCTACTTACTGGATCACCAGCAAAATCAGAATCACTGAAACATTCTAGTTTGGTGTTTGCACCTGATTTATACTTAATACCCCAACTAGAAGTTCCTTTTAAGTATTTCAGTACTTTCTTCACTAAGAACCAATGGATTTTTAAGGGTTTATCCATAACTTGAGATAATACACTTATGGCATATGCTATGTCAGGTCTGGAAACTGTAGCTAAATAAATCAAACTTCCTACTGCTTTTCTATAAGGTGTTTGTTCATCAAGTTTTTCTAAGGTTTCTAAAGAGAACACATTTTTGTCAATAGGAATGCAAACAGGATTTGCTGTAGACATATTAAAACAGTCCAAGACCTTCTTACAGTAATTTTCTTGATGTATTAAAATAGAACCATCACTTAAATATTGAATTTGTAAGCCCAAGAAATAATTAGCAGGTTCAGACCTTACAGTGAAGTTTGCTGACAATTTTTCAAAGAACAGTTCTAGAAGTGTTTCATCTCTTGCAGCAACCAGTTCATCATCAACATAGAGGACCAAAAACAAGGATTTGTCCTTGTTTAAAAATAAGAAAGGATCACTGTCCATCTGGTTTAAGTCACAGCTCTGAAGAAACTTTTTAAACTTGTCGTTCCAGCATAGAAGGGCTTGTTTCAGCCCATATATGCTTTTCAATAGTTTGCAGACTCGCCCAGTTCCATCACCATACCCTTGAGGCTGCTTCATGTAAATTTCTTGGAACTCACCGTACAGAAATGCAGTTTTGACATCAAACTGTGCCAATTTTAAATTCTCACTTGCAGACACACTAATTAAAGTTCTAACAGTGTCCCAGCGAACCACTGGACTAAAAGTTTCTTGAAAATCAGTTCCAAACTTTTGAGAGAAGCCCTTTGCAACAAGCTTGGCTTTGAATCGATCTACTTTGCCCTCAACATCTCGTTTGATTTTGAAGACCCATCGATTCTCAACTGCTTTTCTGTCTTCTGGCAAGTTTATTAACTCCCATGTGTTGTTTTCAGCTAAGATTTTGCAATAGTCCAATTATCTTTGTCAGGAGAATTGAGTGCTTCATCAAATGTTGTTGGCTTCTCTTCTGCAAACATAACATAGTCACTAAATATTGCAGGTTTTTGCATTTGAGATCTATCTCGCAAATTTAATCCACTTCCAACCGGATCAGTATTTTCTGTATCAGAAGCTTCTATGTTATTACTACCAATAACATTACTTTCTTCACATGTTGTTTCTATTGAGCATAAAGGAATCTTGTCCACAGGCATTTTCTCACTGATAATTTCATTTCTGAAAACTACATCACGTGATAAAATAACCTCATTCTTTTCTGGGATACACGATAACCCTCTTTGTTTCCGAAATATCCAATAAGATAACCTTTCTGTGCTTTCTTGTCAAATTTCTTTCTTCTTTGTTTTGGAATGTGAATAAAGCACTCAGTACCAAAAACTCTTAAATGATTTATAACAGGTACTTCATTGAACCAAAGTTCATATGGTGATTTTCCTTCTTCAGGAGTAGGACCTGTGCGATTTAATACATATGCAGCAGTGTTGATAGCTTCACCCCACAATCTTTCAGGTAATTCTTTAGCATGCAGCATAGATCTTGCAGCTTCGACTAAAATTCTATTTTCTCTCTCTATAGCACCATTCTGCTCTGGGGCATAGATGTTCGATGATGTAAACCAGCTTTCTGCACTATGTCATTGACTTCCAAATTGTCAAATTCTTTTCCTCCATCTGTAAAAAATTCTTTTAAATATAACCAGCAGTTTTCACTTCAGCTAAAAATCTGGACAACATCATTTTAACTTCAGATTTTTCTTTCATCAAGTAGACAGTTCTGTAATTAGAATAATCATCTTTAAATGCCACAAAATACCAATTACCTCCTAAGGACTTTTCAGGCATTGGCCCACATACATCAGCATGAACTAGGTGGCCAGGAGAAGTAGGTAAATTCTGACGAGTGCCAAAGCTTAATCTGTGCATTTTACCATACATACATGCATCACAGTATTCACTGTCAAGCTTTACTTCTATACCTTTATGTTTTAAAAACTTTTGAACATGGCGTTTGTTTTGATGACCCATACGCTTATGCCATAATTGAAGACTCATTTTCAAGTGCCAAACAAGCAGTTTCAGGTCTCAATACACGCATAAGAAGTCTGTATACTGTATGATGTCTAACCCCAAGAGCATTAGTCTCACCACTACTATTTCTGAATTCACGAAGTTTGTTATCAGCATGTTCAGTTAGATCATTGTCCAATGCTGCACCTGATGAAAAAAGATTTTGGTCACTCTCAGGAACATACCAAACTTTAGTCAGATGACCTGGTTTCCATTTACCATTGACGAGCATCTCAATTTTAATTTTGCCAATTCCAATGGCAACATTGCTCTACCATCTCCGAGTCGTAAGGGGTTTGGAGAATCAAATTCTTTGTAGGATGAAAACCAGCTAAGCTTTGAAGAAATATGATGTGAAGCACCTGAATCAATAAGCCAATAATCTTTACTGTTATTTTCAGCAAATGTCATAAATGCTTGACCAAGATTTTGCTCAACTTTCTCAGCACCTTTTAACTTTTAGTGCATAACAGTTCTTTTTCAAGTGCCCTAGGCGGCCACAAGCATAGCATTTAATCTTCTTATTCTTAGAAACCTTCTGAGAATTCACACCATTTTTATCAGAATACTTTTTATCAGTAACATTATTTGGCTTTAGGCTATGTACACATGAGAGCGTTGCATCGCGCGTTGAAGAAATACAACTGATCAAATGATTGCGTACACATGCAACGCTTTCTTCTACTAGAAGGCGCGTTGCAACGCGCGTATGGAGAGTTCCACGCAGATCGCGCGACTGCAGCCCGCCTCGAGTTCCTTTGTGCTGAATTAGACCGTACACACGAGAGCGTTGCAACGCGCGCTCTGGGGCAGTTGACTACTATTTTTTGACAGGCATATTTTTATTTTTTTACAAAGTGCAGAATAAATAAGATATATATGAAATACATGAATTTTTCAAGATGAACTTATGCAAAATTTTCAAATGTTATTATTTTTAAAATTTTTTAAACATTTGAATTAAAATAGGGAGTTTGGTGTTACATGAAAGATACGCGACTTCGTGCCCAATATACTAATGTATATTTTTTATTTTATGATTTATGCATTTTATTATTTTTCTGATATAGAACTACAAATATACATTCCCTGAGTACATTATAAATTTACATTTCTTTAAATTTTCTCTCCACTTTCTATTTACAGATGATATTTTTTTAATGTAACTGCACACATAACGCACACATGGGTGGTGTTTATAAGTCGGATATGCTACGATTGATCTATGAAAGAGACAGAAAATCAAAAAAGTGGTGGCTAGACACTTTTTTGCTATGCTTGAAATAGCATGTGTAAATTAATACATAATATATACCGAAAAACATGAATCACTCTCCCTGTTAGAGTACAAAATTCGTGTAACATTTCTGTCAAATCGAGATCTCTGCAAGCTTTGTGCACAAAGAAAAGTTCAATCAAAACTTCATTCAAAATGCAGCATATGTAATTTTTTTAATGTGTAAATTAAAAAAAAATTTTTTTAATATAATCAAAGTTAAATTTTCATTATATTTAAAATTGTTCTGCATTTCATAATAAATAATTATATAATTTTTGAAACATTCTGATTAATTTTCAAAGTTTGAAGATTTTTGTAACCCTATAATACTGGCGGTACTTTAAAGTACCACTTCAATTAACCAGTGGTAATTAATTAAATTTTAAGAAGGTGAGTAATTTTTTTACATTAATTTGTTAGTTAGTATTGAATTAACATAAATAAAAATTTACGTGAGTTTTCGTTTATTAATTCATAATGTGGTACATAAAGGGTACATAATATAGAAAACGTTTTCATTACTCAATGTGATTACGAGTTTTTCTTCTGGAGAAATGCTATCCCTTATAACGTTTTCACTAGGAGCCAGGTCATCCTTAACAATTTCTAATAACTCGTCAAAGAATGAAATCGACATTCTTAAATAGTTAAAAAACTTGGGCTCAGGTTTGCTTAGATTCGGGTAAAGTGTTACAAAAGAACCGTGAGTCAATCTGTCATTTAAAATCGGATGTACCCAGTATTTTCTTTGTCTTCGTCTTCGTGCTTTATACCTACGGTACAAAATCCAAAATCTATGGTACAAATGCTGCCTCTTCAACTTCCATAGCTATACTGGCGGTCAACGTGGCGTTAACGCTACTAGTGTACACATTCGGTTTTTCTAACACGCGCTTTAACGCTCTCATGTGTACATAGCCTTACTATAAATGCTACACTATTATTTTCTGTAAAAGGTTTTCCCTTAATTTCTTCCAACAGTTGCTCATGTAGACGCAGTCTTTCAGTTAATCCTGATATTGATCTTTCTTTGGAAGGCACTGATTCCCAAGCATTTTTAAATTCCAAATACTCATTAGGTAATGTATTCAATATTCTATTCAAAAGCATAGACTGAGGGAGTTGCACGTTTTCAATCTTTAACTCTTCTTGTAGCTCTTGCCAAATTCTTTGCAATTTAGACACATGAATAGCTATATTGTCCATTGGATCTTTGACACAATTAAATAGCTGGGAATATAATAAATCTAACCTCCTTTCATTCTTTTGCTCATAATCAGCATGTAGAGCATCCCACATTTCTTTACCACTTTTGCAGGTAAAAATATGTTGCTTAGGTTCAGGTCTTACACTGGAGCCTATAATGTACCGAGCGATTGCGTCCACCTCTTCGTAAGCTTTCAATGAAGTAGCATATTGTTTACGCACAGCTTCCGTAGCATCCGCTTCCGGCACTTCGGGTTTCGTCTTCTCACCCAACACCAAGGGCATAGCTTTCTGTACAGTAAGTTGTAATTCTACATCGAATTTCCAACTTATCCAGTTCCTTTCACCTTCTAATTTTTCTATGAAGCCGAACTTATCCATGTTCCCGCTTGCAAAAAAAGAAACACTGTTCTTAAAAACTGTCCGAAAAAGAACTTACGCCAGTTAGGCCTAACAGAATGCCGATCACGAAACGAAGTCCACGTTTAACAAAGTTCAAACTTTTAGCGTTACCATACTGGGCCCATAACCACTTGAAGGTAATCAAGGATGGCAAATAATACTTATTAGGCATTTATTTAATACTAAAAGCTAAAGCATAAAGGAATCTTAGTTACAATGTGACACACCACACGGTGTGTTTTCTAGGACGCCGCCAACTCACTGTAGGCAGTTAAAGTTAAAGTTGAAGTACTTTACACAGATATAGATTTATACATCAACAAAAGATATGAAGGGAGAACTATTTATTTTTATGTAAAAAATTATGTTTTTCAAAATTTTGCTCAATTTGGCGGACTGTAGCGCCGGAGCCAATGGTCATGGGATAAAACTTTACATATCAAAGTTGTAGTAAATTTTATTCTCTACAAGTTTTGCACCGAAAGTTTTTCTCAAAAATGTATGAATACGAAGATATGAGCAAAAAATTGAAAACTCCAAAATTGTTTAGGTTTTTTGCGCCCCACGGGGCGCGCACACGGGGGAGGAGGTCGAAAACTTAAATTTTTTATTATATACCCGATATATAAAACATATAACAAATTTAGAACTTTTCGACCTTTTGCAAGGTAACCCCCCCCCCCCCCCCCCCCTTTTTCTTCCTCTATTTCTGTGACTATAACCTCATTTGGCATATGAAACGTAAAACCAAAATCTTGCACTTCACTTTAACAATAATTTTAATGATATCGAGGGGCAGTAGCTAGTCTGTATAACTAAGTTAGCTCTATTATCAAGTTTAGAAATTCTAACAGCACGTCTTACCATGAATGGGTTTTAGATATTCGTTTCCTCGGATGAAAGGATCGGGCTTTTCTTGAATGGATGATTTAATTCTACAAAACTGAACCGAGTGCAAATTCTTGGAACTCGAAAGGGGTAACTGAATAATTAATAGAATAAGAAAATTACTCACCCGAAAGGAAGTCATGCACTTTAAATATCCGTATATAATTTACAAGCGTTTTTGCTCAGCATGGTGAATAGTTATTTAATTTTAGAATTAAAAAATTCTTATTTTTTTTTTCGTCGATGTTGGATATTTTTCGGCTTGAATATTTGCAATATGCTTTCAAACAGTCCATCTTTCTTTCTATCGACTAAGTGCCGATATAATGGCCGACTTCGTAAGAAACGCAATTCAAACTTCTGAAATTTGAGTGTTCGATCACGACTCAAAATTATTCAATAGCCATACTACACTAACAGCTATATACATACACTGTCTATCAATAAGTATTCAGGGTGTCTACTACTTTTGAGAAAGTCAATTTTATGACTTTTCATGACCTTAAAAATAAAATTTCACGACCATTGAAGTACATACTAATGTTTAAATAAATTAGTCCCCCCCCCCCCCCCGGGTCGTCTTTCAACTATATTCAGCTTATTATTTAAGTTCTTATCAGGAAAACCTTATTTTTAAAAAGTTGGGATTACAACCATGCAATACTTACTAGTTTTATTACTGTTATACAAATTCCAGATATGATTGTGACTCAAACACCCATGAAATTTATTGATGCAATGTAAAACACCTTGAAAGTGAATGATGCAAAAATTAATCATTCTCATACTTGTTACAGTTACTACAGAAACCACATTAAAGTAAATGATATTTAAATAACAATTTTTCAATAATTCTACACTGATGCAATTGTAAAATAGTTGTATCAATGTTTAATTTGAGTTAATTTTTGCTTAATTTGAGGAATTTTCCAAAACTGCTCTGAAAACATCAAGATGAAGAACAACTCAAACTGGACTGAGCCTCCCCGATATTTCCCTATTTTATAACTAAAAATAATATAAAATTTACTAAAACTACATAATATTTAATATTAATATTTAATAATATTAAAAAATTATAAAATTTATTATTATATAATCTGAAAGTCCATGCACAATCTGGTGTAATACGTTTCAGTAAATGTATAAAACAATTTTGAGCAAAAATATTGAAATTAACCCATTAATGCCGACTTCGTTTTCTTTAACCATTTTTGTTACTTCTCTCATATTTGTATGTTTTAAGTCTATTAATGTGTATTATACTAAAATTATATTTTTAGTTGCACTTTAACTATGTTTTTTTTTACTGGTACGTTTTTGTACCAATCGGCGCACGTGTGTAGTACACATCGAGAATAAAAGCTAATATTAAATTTATTTATTAATGAAAATAATAAAAAATCGGGAATACCACAATTAAATGAAATGCACGTTAGATGATTTTCTGACAGAATAAAACAATAAAATGTCTATTGAGTGCAAACATGACAGTTTTTATGGCACTGAGGATGCGGTGGCACATTAGACTTTTCGCACTTGTAGCTGCTTCTACCGGAACAGTTCTTGGAACGGGCATGTTCTTGATCTTATCTGATTCACTAGTGACTATTCTTGTCAAATCTTATTTGTGAGGCCACTTTATGCCTAAATTAATGTGGCTTACCTGGCCCTCTAGGCAATGTTCCATAAGTGCCTAACAGTTCCTGTGCGCATTGTCGTACGAACTCAAGAAGTGGGATTTCATAAATATCATTTTTCATTTTATACAATTTCCATCCATTTATAACACTGGCACTAAGTACAAACGAAAAAAACGGCCACCACCACTTTTTAGAACGAATTCTTACGCGATAATTTGCCACAGCTTGATCAACATGGTCGACACCACCCATATGCTTATTATAAATTTTTAGCTGTTGTGGCATGGAAACATTAATTTTCTTTTTTTCTGAGGCCCTCCATCGAGTAGCAGATGCAATAGGTTTTGTAGAAACTTTGTTACTTGCAACATTAACAACTTTATTGTCATTCCATTTGACGATACTGATATCTTCTTGACATATATATTCATATGTCCCCTTGCCGACCTTTTCAAGATTCCTTTCGAAGATAAAGGAGCATTTTTCAGCCAGTTTTCTCACAATGTCCCGGTTCCTGCTATGCCTCTTTTCGATAGCTCTTTCAGCAAGGGAATGCTAGTAAATAAGTTGTCCATGACAACATGTGTCCCAGGTGGGATCTCGCATTAGTCAAGTAACCCAAGAACAACATTGGCACCTTGGCCTAAATCAGATTTTGATAATTTTGTAGATGCTCCACAATAAGGTTCATCATGCAATAAAAGGCCATTAGAAGAACACAGAGTTGAAAGTTTGAAACCAAAACGTATTGGCTTACCTCTTATGAATTGTTTTAGTACGTGGTGCCCGAAATATGGAATTATAGACTCATCTACACTCAAAATTTTATACCAACAGCATAAAAGCATGACTTTCAAGGGGCAACAATTTATAAAATACACTTTTATAACAATGATTTAAAAGTCAAAATATTATTTAAAAAAATTCTAATTTAAAAGTGAAAGATTTTAGATTTTAATTCAAACGTGAAAGATTTCAGATTTTATTTCAAACTTGACTATACATTAGCCGGTTGGTACGGTTTCGTACCAACGATATATAAGTTTTTATATTTTATAATACAAAGCAAAACATGACTTTCGAATCGCCATAGGAGTTGAGAGAGAAGAAGATATGAACAAGATAATTGAGGAAGAAGTGAAAACAAGAGAAGACCTGAACACAGAATATAAAGCTGAACCACGACAGAAAAGACCGCAGACAATACTATACATTGTACAAGGGGAATATAAAGAGGAAGAGATAGTTGAGAAACTTAAGGAACATAATGAAGAATTAGAGAATGACGATATAAAAGTGATAACGAAGTTTAAAGTGAATAGAGGATATAACTGGATATTTGGATTAAGTGGGGAAGCCTATAAAAGATTGAAAGGAAAGACCAAATTAAAATTAGACTGGGAATGCCATGGCTATAGAGAATACATAAGAACACGTATCTGCTTTAACTGTTGGAGATTCGGGCATCCGGCTAAGTATTGTCGTGCCAAAGTAGTAACCTGCAAATATTGTGGCGTAGATGGCCATGAGATGAAGAATTGTGAGGCAGAAATTAGCTGTGCGAATTGTGTTAGATACAATAAATTCAATAAAACAACAGAGGATGTTAAACATTTACCCACCGATAAGAGGTGCAACAGTTACTGCACCGAGGTGGAGAGAATTAAATCTCTAACTTTTTATGGCTAACTCTTCCGAGTGTTTTCTTAATTTCGTTCATTTGAATCTTAAGAAGTCGCACACTGCTGCTTCGCAGTTCGCTGTGGACTTTCTTTCTTGTAATTGGGATATTGCTTCAGTCAACGAACTTTATTTGGCCCGAAATCGGGTGGCCGGTATTACCGGTGATCTTCAACTGGTGCACTCGGAGTCAAATTCAAAAGCTGTAATTGTTTTAAGTAAAAGAATTAGAACTGTTAGAATACATATAACTGAACATATAGTAGCCGTGAAATGCAATGTTCTGAAGGCAACATTTATTGTAATTTCGATGTATATTCCTCCGGTAAGCGATGCAAATGTGGATAGGACTGAGCCCCATATAAGTCAGTTAAAAGAAATTATCACTAAGTTCAGCGGGGAAAAGATCATTTTAATGGGGGATTTGAATGCGAAGTCAACTGTCTGGGGCCAACGGCCCACGGATGCACGTGGACTAATTATATTGGAAATGGTCATGGCGCATGATGGAACTATACATAATGATCCCGACAGTGAACCGACCTATCGTGACCCATTTGGGTTGGGATGGTTGGACTTGACGATTAATTTCGGTCTGGAAGATCGTAATATTAGTAATTGGAGGGTGGAGGACATAAATCCCTTAACTGATCATAACGCCATAGTATTTAACTTAACGATGGAAAAACGAAAGGAATTTACAACCGTAGAAAGAGGTGGGATATTAACAACTTGAACTGGTTGGATGTTCGCATTGATCTAAGGAATAGCATAAGGAAATGGAGGAGCAGTCTAACACTTAAAAACGTAAATGACTGTGTGCAAGAACTCGAAGAGGATCTGGAGGAGCTGTGTAATAAACATAAAAGGAAACCAAAAGGGAAGAAGAATAACGCGCATTGGTGGAATCCTCAACTCACGGTCATTAGAAGCAAGGTGAAAGCGTTGAGGAGGCGTTTTCAGAAGGAAAGAGACCCGGACAAGAGGAAAGAATACGAATTAATGTTTAAAGCAAAAAGGGCTAAATATAGTAAAGAAATGTTAAAAGCCAAGAGAACGAAATTTAAGGAGTTTTTGGATAAGGTCACAGTAAAGAACCTGTTTGGCGGGGCATACTCTATTATAAAAGATAGAAATGATAGGTCAGTAAAAGCCGAGGGTATAAGAGACCAAAACGGAGATATAAAATATAATGAAGACGAAGTCGATTATTTATTAACGGCTCAGCACTTTCAGAGGGAAGACGTAGTCATCACGCAAGATTATGCAGAGGGGGACAACGCACAGCAGATTGAACTAATTGAAGTTAAGAAAATGCTACAGGATATGGATCCAAGTAAAGCACCTGAGTACGATGGCATCACCCTTAGTATAGTACAAGAGATTCATAACATCGATGAGAGGTATCTTGTTGATTTATACAACAAATGTTGGGAGAAAAGAGAATTCCCTAGTCATTGGAAAAGAACGATTGTGGTATTCTTCCAAAAAGAAGGCAAGGACCTAACTTATCCTACCTCATATCGCCCTATTTGTTTATTGCCCATAATAGGTAAAGTTTTGGACAAAAGTTTGACAAACAGATTAATAGAATATTTAGAAATCAATAAAATACTATCGGAAGCTCAATACGGTTTCAGGAGAAATCGTGGCGTAACTGAGGCCTTAACTGAAATGATTAAAATAATTAAAAAGAATAAAGCAGACAAGTACCATACTTGTCTGATTACCCTTGATATAAAAAATGCGTTTAATATGGTGCGACACAATAGAATGAAGGAAGAAATGGGGAGGGTTAAAGTGGACAAACAGCTCCAAGTCATGATAATGAATTACTTAAATAACAGTGTTGTAAGGATGAAAAACAATACTGAATGGAATTATAATATAGGCGTGCCGCAGAGGTCTTCGTTGGGACCAATATTGTGGCTGCTAATCATCAACGAACTACTGGAAAAAGCTTGGGAAGATAGGATTAAAATTCAAACCTTTGCTGATGATGTTGTCATCATTTTAAAAAGTCGAGTAATTTACAGATTTTCTGAGCTGGCAAACAACGTTTTGGAAGAATGTGCAGGATGGGCACAGAAAAATATGATGGATTTTAGTGTCGAATAATCAAATTATATCATCATACCGTATAAAGGCGAGGTTAACAGGAAACCAGCTATTAAATTAAAGAATAAAAATATTAGATACAACGACGCATTGAAATATCTGGGTGTGTATATCGATGAAAAGTTGAATTTTATAAAACATATAACCATCACTAGAGAAAAAAACCCTGAAGTTCATTTATGGTATTAAGAGAATTTATAAAAGGACTTGGGGCCTTAAGGGCGAAAATATTAAAGAGCTATATTTAAGAGTTGTGGAAAAGATTTTGTTACGTGGAGCTCAAACCTGGTATGACGATAAGACTTTGATGAATGCCAAGTTACGACAGATGCAAAGGCCTTTCCTGCTAATGATAACAAAATGTTATCGCACCGTATCGACAGAGGTTCTAGCTATATTGGCGGGATGTTTACCCCTTGATTTAAAAGCGAAAATGGATAAGATGTGGTATAAGATCTATAATGAGGGTGACGAGATTTGGTTGGGGAATGAATCCTTCAATAGCCAAACTTGTGAATTAAAATCCAGGAATCTCAGAAAAATAAAGGATATAATGAGCTTCAATTGGTCTTATAAACTAGAACCCTTTGCGAAGAATACATATTTTACGGATGGTTCCAAGATTAACGGAAAAGTTGGGTCGGCCTTTATTAGGTATCATGAGAGTCAGAAGATCGATACTAAACGGAGAAGAAACCCTGATAACGCAACATCATACAGTGCTGAGGTTACGGCCATTTCCATGGCAATAGACGATGCTAGGGAAAAAGGTCTAAGTGAAATTGACATCTTTAGCGATTCCAGGAGTGCTTTGCAGGCTCTTGGGTCCTTAGAATATAAGGGTGAGATTATTGAGGAATTGAAACACAAGATCAAAAATAATGGTGTGGTCGTGCATTTCCACTGGATAAAAGCACATATCGGGATCAGACAGAATGAGGAAGTTGACACTGCGGCTAAAGAAGCCACGGAACTGGACATAATTGAAGGTACCTACAAAATGACCAGGCAACAAGTAAAGGAAAAGATTAATGCATATGGAATGAAAGTCTGGCAAGAAAGGTGGGCCGATAGTGAATTGGGGAGGCCGGTTCATAAAATCTACCCTCATGTTTCCTTAGAAAGATTAATATCGAATTTCTATATAAATCAAGCTATCACTCAACATGGAATTGTGGGCTCATATCAAAGAAGTTTTTTGGGAAGAGTGACATCTGTCCGTGCGGAGAGGTGCAGACAATAGAACATTGTTTATTTAATTGTGTAACATGGAGAGATTTGCGGTCGAGTTTACCTAGGGAAATTACTGAATGGTCACCACATAAATTCTATAATGACTACTATTGTAGAAAATTCATTTTGGCTGTGATGAAAGACCTTATGGACTTTCATTACCCTTTTTGGGGTCATTGATAATTTTGTTGTTTGTTTGTTTCGGTTTTTATAATTGTTTAACATTGCATGTATTTATTTGTATTGTATAATCCTAGTCAAGCTGATTGCCATTGCGAAATTTGTCGTCTCTCAAAATCATCCGTATACCTTCGGGAAGGACGGATTATCTTTTGGACTTACTGTTGAAGAATACTGAGGGTATAGTCTAGGAGATGGAGCCAGGTCGGCCATCTTGGATTTTCCGACGATTTGGCGCGTTTTGTTGGGGCGATAATTATTGCATACTAGTAAACCCCGCTGGCGACCTCTCTGGCCAATGAAATTGCGTCGATCAAACGACCGGTTACAGTTAAAATGATCTAGCAAATTTATAAAATATTTAAGTTAAAAGAAATATAATTTCGATTCAACTGATTTTACCTTATTGTGCAGCGTGGAGAACTACGATATCGAACAGTAGAAGGGTAGTATGAAGTAATGTCTACAAATAGAGCTCTACGGTGAAAGCAGTTATTTTAAACAGGAGAAATCATTCAAATACTCCTCTCCCAGTGCATTAGCTGAAGCTTCAGTGACAGTGGGCAAGAGTATGGACCAGATGGTTACATTTTTATAGCGAGAAATTAAGTGTACCGTAAACTAACGGAGTAGGAAACAATAACTAAACTTTATTCTCAAAGATATGCTTCAATCTATCTGCTAACCGTGAAGTTTCATGCTGCTAAATATCGGCTCAAGCCAAGCGAGAACTTCTTTACACATTGACCGTAGATTGCATTCGACAGCCATGTGCTATCGTCTTTAACAGACAGGGGAAAAGTCACTTCTCTGTCGGCTCTGCTGCAACAATGACCATGGTAGCGAGTTCCTACGAGTATGATATCATGTTGCAAGATAGGGCTGTTGCGATTACAGAGTTTTTTTTTGCGTTGAGAACACGACTTTTGTTTCCTGCACTGGTATCATACATAACTCGTTAAGTTCAAAAAGGACTTAAAAATTCTCGCACATTAATGCATCTTGGTAAGAGGTAAGCCAGGGGTGTCAAACTCAAACGCTAACAAACAAACAAGGTTTAACTATAGGTGGGCCGCAAAAAAATCATTAATAGAAACGTAGGTTTATTTACCTGATTACAGTATATTCAACATAAATATACACATTTTGTTTAATAATAGCAGAAAAAGAGTATAATTAAAAAACATTCAGCGAATTCTTCCTATCTTATTATAATTCTGCGTCGGTTATTTTATTATACATTATTGTGTGACAATATATTGGCCGGTCCGCAAAAATGTTCGTCGCGGGCCGCAAGTTTGACACCCCTGAGGTAAGCTATGGCCAGGTTTGGTACCTAGGTTCACGGAACAGGAGGACAACACAAAACATTTGCCAAAAGATCTAGGGGAAGACAGTTAAGGCCTGTTCGTATTGCATCCGACTGTTACGTTTCTTTACTACGTTAGATCGAAGATTGTTGACATGACTTGCGATTGTTTTGGCATACCACGTGATCAAAGAATTGAGCTCTGAGATTCCTTAAAATTTTTCCCGCTGACGCTACGTATTCAGTGTGAACAGGCCGTTAATCTAGTTTTATATCGCGATGCACAGTTCGGTGGAAATTGCTGAAAAGTCAACTAGAACTACAAGGATTCCCGGGGTTCTGCAGATAGGTATTCTGGTGACACACCTGATCTTGAATTATGTGTATCTTGAATTATGTGTGTAAGTAATGCCATCATTAAGTCAAATAGTTAATTTTGCATTTGACAAGTTAAATGCTTTAGATTTTTTTTGCCATTATACTATTAATATACATTATAAAATTACCGAGACATGCTAAAATAACAGATTTTAAAAATTATTAATTATACGATGTCAAGTTTTATTTATATGAAGTAATAAATTTCATTATACTTCGAGTACAGTATGTACACCTCATACTGGAGCAAATTAATATACTTATACTGTAAAATTCAATTTGGCATACTCCATTCTAAAACCAAAATTAGTAATTTAAAGATAGGTGTAAAATGTTTGTGTTTAGAATCAAATGTAAAATTTTTACGAATATAAGAAAATTAAAAAACAAAACAAAAAACAGATGATTTTATTCTAAACACAAAAAATATTGCACATATTAATTATTAAACATGTAAATTAATATCTGATACTTCTATATAATTCTCTATTTATGAAAACTTCTGTTTGATAAAAGTTTCAGATCTAAAGGAACAAAGATTCTCTTACAATAAAAGACATTGGTTTAGTACATTGACTGAAGCTTTCATAACAAATTTCAATTTCATATATACATACACTGAAACATAATATATCAGATTTGTATGAAGAATTAGAAATTTTGTTGCATACGAAGCAAGAAAATAAAACTTAAGAGCATTCAACCTGAGCAACTGGAGTTATAAATGACTTAGTCTTTAATTAAAAGGAAGAAAACAATTTTCATACATTAGATCAAAAGACATGATTGACATGGGTAATTCAAATACAAACAGAAAAAATCACATTTGCAAAATATGACTTTAAGATTTTTGACAAATGTGCCCTAATCAATGACATCAGTAAGCATGGAAACTCGGTGCATGGAAAATGAAAATGAAAGTAATGAAAATTAAAGTAGAATCAATAAATAATTTAGAAAGATCACAATGAAAAACAAAAAAAAATACTATTTAAAGGCTCTAAAATATGATCTTCAAAGTACATAATAACATTGAGAAAACAGCTTTAGGAATATTTTTTAAGAAAATTTTTTTTCAAAAAAATTTTTAATGCCCCAAATTATTTGATTGGATTTTAAGAGTTTTTGATTTTTCCGGTTTTTTCAGTTATTCTATAACTACAAATATACCTAAATTTTTTTTAAATATGTGGTTGATAATATTTATCATGAAATTTAGTATATATGCAACATTATTCATTTAATTAATTTTTCTCTATATTATAAAAAGCATGGCTTTAAAATTATCTCATTAAAAGGGAGATATATTAAAAGTATTTGTATCTGATATCAATAAAAGTGAAAAGCAATAGTAAGTTCAAGGATTTCAGAAAATTGATTTGTATATACACATAAATGCATATTTATTAATATATTCAAAAGAACCAAATACAAGCAATTCTTTGATTGTTAACTTAAATGTAAAGACCTGTAAAAACAGTTTCAACAGATAAATCCTTTAGAGGTTTCACTAACCAGGCATCATTCAAAAGTCTGCAGAACTTAAAACCATCTTCAAGTTCACTAAATTTATCCTCAGACACTTCCCCATTATGATTACTGATACCATCAAATGAGCTCCTGAGCAACTTATTCAACTTCCAAGGTGAGAATATTTTTTCATCCCTTTCAGCAATGTGAATAAAACTGCTTCCATCAATATTAAGACTGTCAAAGGATTTATCCTTCAAAACCATACTTTTACACATTTGGGAAAAATCATTTTCCAAAGAAATTAATTTGAATTTATAAGAATTCTTTAAAGACATAGAACGGAGGGCTTCAACAATATCACTGGTATCCTCTTCGTTAGAGTTAATTCTGAAGTTTTGTGTGAATGTAAGGGGTTTCAATTCCTCATCAAGATGTACAAGGGCAAAGATATCTGATTTTGTAATGACATATGCTTGAACAGAGATATTAAAACATTTTCCATATGCCTCTCTTATCTGCAATAAAAATAAAGGAAAATTACAAAGTGATTTTGACAAATTAATGAGGGGAAAAATGAAAAATATGAAAATTTTTATGACAAAAAATAAAGGAGTTTAAAAGAACTATAGAGAAAAAATTGTAATTGTACAGAAGACAGAGTAATAACATTTATATCTTGTTATACTACTTAGGGTACAATATGATGTTTTAGTAATTTTTTAGCAGTATATTAAAGTTAATATGACTATACAACTTTTCTGCTTGAGATCTATGTTTCAGCAGCAAATTTCAATCAAATAATGTGGTTAGTAAAAATAAAGAAAAATCATAACATTTTCTAATAAAGCATTACCTCAGAAGATTTATAGTAATCCTTAAGTTCGAAAGGAGTGCTTTTCCTAAACCCTGCTATGCAGAACAATACCTCCTTTGCTTTGTAATACTTCAGGATACTTTCTGCAAAATTAAAAATTATGTTTTAAAATCAATAAGGTTTTCTAGGGAACTTTGGTATCTATACCAATTTCTCAGTTCTGGTCAAAGCCAGATATATTTCACTGTCATGAGCTGCGTAGAAAGATATTTGCACATAATTGCACCTCTCAATTTCCCCTTTACTGTGTTATATTGGGATTTGTGCAATAAAAATTTAAAGATCAAGGTACTATGTATTGTGTAAGAAATAACCCAATAACATGGTTCGATACTGATGCACCTATCATGGGTTATGAATCAAAATTAAAATTAAGGAAATTAAATCCTTGAAATAAAGGAACCTGCAAGAAAAGCTGAAACATAAAGACCTAAAAAGAAAAGACTGAGAAATAAAAGTTAAAAACATTCTGAGAGTCAGAAACAACATGACTCAAACTTAGAGACATTAAAATTACATTGTTTATTTCATGATGATAAATAGTACACAATTTTTCATGACAAACGAAAAGAAGGAAATATCTTCAATTATATCAGGACACAATTGCCTCTTAGATTTGATCATAATAGAAACCACAACAAAAATAACTACTCAATGCAGTGGCTGTTGAAAAAATAAAAGTAAACTAAGTCAAAGAAGTTAAAAAAATAAATAATTAATAAAAAAAGGAAAGGAAGAAAATGATACCAGCTGCAGGTGAAATAAAAAATAGAAAGAGGAATGGCCATGCTCTTAGGAAAAGTAAGCAAATCTCTCCCATCCTTTCTCCACCTGGAACCATTGAGTCTCGAGATCTGGTTCGGTTAACATTTAAGAAAAAAGAAAAGGACTAAAAGATTAAATATTTAATTTTATATTAATTAATTTGAAACCGAAATTCACCAGAAAGAAAAAAGCCACTTAACATATTATTCCAAACAAATAAATAATATGATAAGCAATACTTGTATAAAGAAGAATAAAACTTGTTATGACCTAAATCATCAATGTACCCTTGTAATGTATCGGAGATTCAGGAAAATTGCTCACTTTTCCCAAATCCCGTTTGCATTATTTAGGCAATTAAAAATCAGATCACAACTAGTAGAACCAAATTAGAGTAGAGGCTTAAAAGGATATTTAAATGAAGCTGCTATATTTGAAGTTAATTTAAAGACCAAAATTAAAAACCAGTTACAAGAATGATTATTTGCCAATACTATCTAATAAAACCAAAGTTAACTTCTATACACAACACCTGCTTTGTCCGTAACATTTGATCATATTCTTTTATTTCTTCAATACATTTCAGAATTTATTCTCCACAGTTCTATTTTCCTGCTCTTAAATCCCATCTTATTTTATTTATTTGTTTAATTTTTGGTTGCATCTCTTCACATGGGCTGGTGCACATAAATATCTGTCCACTGTTCCTCTGAAAGAAAAACCCCTTTTAAGACCCTTCTGTTGTAGACTGTTTCAAAGTTCATCTGGAAAGTTCTATTTAATTTCCTATTTATATAAAAAGTTTAATGTTTTTTAAATTTACCACTGCAGTAAAAGTTAAAAATTTGCAAATCTGCCATTCTTCTCCTTAAACCCATAAAAAATTTAAATCAAAGTTGAAATAATGTAAAGAAGATTTTGGTAAAATGTGCCCTTATTCAATGACATCAGTAAGAATGGAAACTCAGGAAGAATGAAAATGAACCATTAAAGTAGAAGCAATAAATAAGGAAGAAAGATGTCAATGAAAAAAAAATACTATTTAAAGGCTCTACAATATGATCTTCAAAACATATAATAACATTAAGAAACAGCTTTAGGAATATTTTTAAATCAAAATTTCATTTTAATTTCCCTGAATGTATTCGAAAGTTTTGCTGACTTTTAAAATATATTTTTAATGCCCCAGATTATTTAATTGGATTTTGAGAGTGTTTGACTTTTTCCCAGTTATTTTATGTCCTGTAGAACCCCTGATCAACTTGATTTCAGTAAAGATTTCTGTACTCAGATTGTAAAATGTTATAAGTTACTATTTTTTAAAATTTATGTGACAGGAATTCTAAAATTCAAGATGTCATCAAAAATTAGTAATTTATTTTATATTTGTATTATATTGTATTTATATATGTATTAATAGTTGGCTATTACTTACAGTAGTTACAGTAAATAGAAAATATCGACAAACGAGAATCCAGAATGTGAGAAACTCGATTTTTTAAGAAAAGTGACTTATAACATTTTGCCATCTGAGCATAGATTTATGGTTTGGAAAAAATGAAAAATACAACAATCCTGTAAAAAAATTTAATGCCCCAGATTCTTTAATTGTATTTTAAGAGTGTTTGAATTTTTTCCATTTTTTCTTTAGTTTTTCTCTGTCCTGTAAAGCCCCAGATCAATTTGATTTCAGAAAAGATTTATGGTTTTGGAAAAATGAAAATTATATTAATACTGTATTATTTATAAAATATATTTTACACTATTTAATCTCAATAGTTTAGATTAGACATAAGGAAAGAAATAAGACAATGCAGATTAGACATAAGGAAATTATAACTGCAGTCTCTTGAATAAAATCCTATACAGGAAATAACATCTGTTTAACGGAGACTTACTATAATATAGCGAGTCTCCATATTAATATAATCAATATTATTATAATATAATTATAATCTTTTTGGCAATTCCAATTCCATTTTTATAGCTGATTTTTTCTTTTTTTCTTTTTAAATGCCAACACATTTAAACAATTTGAGTCTTTAACATCACTCATAGAATTTACTACAGTATATTTTGAAAGCAGTTATATAAAATAATTTAAAATAAGTTTGCTTCTGTGACTCATACCTTTATCAAATGCATTACAAGCAGTACAGAATCGCCCATCACCTAATAAAGCAACCAAAGCAAACTGCAACTGATGAAGTAGGCAAAGAGAGTCTTCAACGTTTAGAAACCATCCCATAAGGATGGGAAATATATCCTGCCATGCCCTTAGTCGGGCCTCAAAATACTCTATCGGTAGACCTTTTGTATTGGTTTTTTCTAAAATCTGAAACAAAAGAAATTAATAATTCATAACTAACTTTTCCAGAACAAGCTCTTACCAATGCATTGAGTACATGTGCAGACATTACACTATATTTTTTGAATATTCATAAAAGATTATCTTTTTGTTGAGAATAAACCTGCAACAAAGAGCTTGATTTCATATAACGGCAAATAGTTTTTAATAACACAGGAATGTAATAAATATTGTAAAACCTAAAGTTAAATAATTGAATATCAAGAATTATTAACTTTAGGTTTAAAAAAATTAGGGTAATAAAATTAGGTTGAATAATTGAATATTAAAAACACATACAATTTGTTTTGCACATACAACAGCATACTCGCGTTACATACTTATATGTAGTAATACACAATGAAAGTAATCAGTCGTGAGCCGAATAATATAGAAAGCATAGTTCTTAGAAAACTTTTATTCCAAAGTCACCAGCATGAAGACAGGAAAGGGCAGACATTCAGTCATAACAAATATAGAGAAAATAACAATACTCAAGCACTGTGTGGCCACATCCTATGTACAGAGAGCAAAGAGTACAGAGAAATGCAACACAAAGCTCATGCTTTTACAGGACATTACATTTAGAGCAACAAAGCAAAAATGTCTTCTTTTCAAACATATATAAAATACATATTTCCCTGTTTGAACACCAGGGATTAGAATTTCTTAATTGGTTAGGATGATCACTAAGTATTTTGATGCTCACATGATTCTGTCCATTTGTTATAACCCAGACAAAGGGGCAAGAGCAGGTCTTGGTGGTTAATTAGTTGATAACTGACTGTAAACAGAGCTTATTTACTACTAATTAAAGTTAATGGGGAATCCATATACACTGAAGTGCCACCTAATTAGGGATAGCAAAGCCTATGCAAATTGTGTAGCGCTGCGCATCATGTATGCGCAAGTGAGGGCGCTGTGGTAACTGCATATATAGCGCGTACTGTGGTTGTTCTGAATTAGTTGTTGGAATTGCCAGTATGGGTAAACTGCCTGATTTAGACGCCTTCGATCGCGGACAAATAGTAGGAGCGCGACGCATGGGCCATTCAGTTTCCGAAATCGTCAGACAGCTAGGATTTTCAAGGTCGACAGTGTCAAGAGTATACCAAGAATACATGGATGGTGGAAAAAAAACTAGCGATCGGGCAAACTGCAAAGGACAATTAGCCTTGACAGTGCGTGGTGAGAGACAGCTCAGGCGTATTGTACGTAGCCAGCGAAGCTAAACATTAGCTCAAATTACCACCCAGTTTAATGACGGTGCCAGTCGTACAGTCAGTAAACGGACTGTGTAACGCTCGCTTCACCGTATGGGTTTCGAGAGCCGTCGACCTACGAGAGTACCATTGCTCTATACTCGCCATCGGGCTGCACGTCTTGCCTGGGCAGGAGAGCACAGAGACTGGAGTGTAGAGGACTGGAAACGAGTAGCATGAAGTGATGAGTCTCGATTCCGACTACTTAACGCCGACGGGAGGCTGAGAATATGGCGTAAGGCTCATGAAGCCATGGATCCTGAATGCCTGGCTGGAACTGTACAAGGGCATGGTGGCTCAATCATGGTCTGGGGTGTTTTTTCGTGGCACAGTTTGGGAACTTTGGTGCGTGTACCAACCTCCCTCAATTCGGTACGTAGAGTTGCTGGGTGATCACCTCCATCCGTTTATGCTGTTCTGTTATCCGCACGGTAATGGAGTTTTCCAGCAAGACAACTGTACCTCTCACAAGTCCCGGTTGGCTACTGGCTGGTTGGATGAGCATTCCTCTGACTTCTCTGTCATGAATTGGCCACCTAGAAGCACAGACTTAAATCCTATTGAGCATCTTTGGGATGTTTTGGAAAAAGGCGTGAAAGGCCATCACATAGCACCGAAGAACGTTACTGAATTATGGACAGCTTTAGCCAATATTTGGCAAGCCATTCCCGTGGAACGTGTCCAGAAACTTGTTGAATCTATGCCTCGTCGTGTGGCAGCCGTTACCAAGGCCAGAGGAGGCCCAACTCGTTACTAAGTAAGTATCCCTAATTCAGTGGCACTTCAGTGTAATATGGGGATAACTGTTTTGATCTTCATATATGGTAGTCTGGTCACTGAGTGTGAGGTTGCGGATAGTCCAATACATGGGAAAGATGTCGGCATGTGGCTGAAAGGCTAATATAGTTTTTAAATTATATTATTCATAGATTGCATTTTAGAAAAGGGGTTGTGCTTTGTTATGAAAGTGGATTTTGAAATATGCATTACATGACATTTAGGAGCACGCATTTTTTGTTAAACAAACACACACACACACACACACACACACACACATATATATATATATATATATATATATATATATATATATATATATATATATATATATATACACAGTGAATTTCTCTAATCAGCCATATTTTGTTCAGGACCAATTAAAGACTCCATAGAGCAAATGTTTGGAGGGATAGTCTCTTTCCAACAGCCACCCCTCAAAACGGCCACTTTATGGAACCATGACTCGCCGCCATAAAGAAGTTTCACTGTATATATTGTTATAAACAATTACAGATGTAAAAAGTGTGTGTATGTATATAAGTAATTAATCCCTTGAGAAATGTTAAAATTATTGAAACAATTACAGATGTAAAAACAGTGTGTATAGATATAAGTAATTAATCCCTTGGTAAATGTTAAAACTATTGTAAGGTGGCAATGCTATCCAGGTGGATGGCTGGTGAAAGGTTTGTTAATCGTAATAAAGTAAGATAAAGTTAGTGAATTTACCCCTTGTCTGTCCTTAAAATCTTGTATTCCCTAAAATGCCTTCTTTCTTTCTTAAAGTCTATGTCTGGGTAACTGTATACTGACCCCTTTGGCCATTTCTTTTTGCTTGTGCACTTTGAAACAGTTCCCAGGAGGTGGGGGAAAGTACGGAGCAAAAGTGCAGAACTTTGGAATGTTGATGAGTTTCACGTCTTCATCAGCAGCCAGCGAAGTTACCCGTGGAAGGTTACGAAAACGGGTAGCGGCGCGCTCTGCGGACTCCAAGTTGTTCTCTACGAGAAAACCAAGAACCCGGTGCATATCTATATGAAAAAAATACTACAACTACCAAATTAACATGACGAAAAAAGTTGTACAGTGTTGGAAAGTTTTTAAGACTAAGAGACGCGGCGCGAGAGGGAACTCTTTGCAACGACTCTCCTACCAGCGTGCATGCGTAAGGGAGTGAAAAATGGTTCCTCCTGGGAAAGGAAGCGCTTCGAGACATTCGCCCGCCGGCTCTCGCTAGATCGACACTACCTGCTCCCGTGCCTCCCTCGCTGCATTCCGAGATGATCTCCAGGAAGAAAGCAAGATCTGATACAGAGAGGAAATGACTTAGGCTCTATCAACTGAATTTCTCGGGCATGCCCATCCTTCTGACTTTTTCTTGTCCCTTTCTTTCCTTTCCATTCTCCTTGTTTTTTTAAGTCACCATCGCCGGAAGGTAACGTTAAAATTTTAATTCTTAATGAGTAATTAGTTGTATAAGAAATTGAGCTCAACAGGTTAAAAGAAAATTAATTTAAAATAAAAAGATATACGTATGTATTTAAGGTTAAGGGTATTCACCAGCCACCATAAATTTATTGATTTATAAATTGTTCTAACATGTGTAATGATTAGCATATTTTGTGGTCTTATAACTGGTTAGAATTTGTGTTATTATTTGAAATTAATGGAGGAAGTGTAAATCTGTAATATGTTAGAATTATTTCTATAAATAAATATGGTTGTTGCCTCTAACCTTGTGTTTAGTAAATTTTGAGTTTGTCTTTTATTGGTGGGCCAACATGCCCAGTAATATTTTAATTACAAATCGTAATAATATATATATCTTGTGTTTCTTTTACATGGTTTTGTATGTAATAGATAATCATGGGTTTCTGATAACATGGAAAAAGAAATTTTTTGTTCAAAAAGAATTTATTAAAGAGCAAATTTACTTTTACAGAATCTTTAGATTAAAGACATAGAAAGAATAGCATCTAACCCTAATTTTCAATGCTTCACTTGGCTTTTTCTTTTTTTAACACTTATTTATGTATCCTATAAATTGTTTTTGGATTGCTTATGCACCTTACTGTCTGTGACAAACTTCATTCACTAGGTCAATGAGTTCATCTCCATTTTCCATTTCTTTTATACTCCTTTTAAAGTCCTCTATATTATAATAATAAAGTCCATATCTAAGCAAAATCCAAGCTATGAGACGTCTGTCTTTTGAGGATTAAAAATTATTTTTCAGAACTTTTAAATATGACAAGGTACATTATCCTGTTAAAAAAAAGTGCTTACTTAAGGAAAACAGACTAAAGTAGTAGACTACGTATACTTTCAAGAGTTGTTTTGATCTGTAGTTAAGAATTGTTCTAGAAAATAATTTTTTAAGTTTCCTGTACCATATAATTAATCATCTGTCAACATGCATGTTTTGACGACCATCACAAAAAATTTAGATTACAGTCTGGTCACAGAATAAAACCTGTAAACCTAAAAAACTAAACAACAACAAAAATCTGAACTCGGTTATTTAGGTAAAACTCACTCAAAAAGAAAAAATATTTTTACAGTAAATGATAAAGTTTTAACAAAAATAATCCAATTTTGTATAAATATCTCCAGGTTTTAAGTAAACAAAAATTCTCTAGAATTACTCTCTGTAATATCCTTCCCATAAATTTTAGTAACTTTGCAGAACAATGTTATTAGTGCAAAAGTAGTTAAAATTTTCATCCATTTAAAAAAAGGAAAATGTCACTATTTCATAATAATTACCTCTGGTGTTACTATGAATTTATCCAAGGTGCTTGCAATAATAACTGTATATCCATACGCAGCTGCATAGTTAAAGTATTTTTGCATTTCTCTCTTTTTTACATGTGTGTTACATATAATTACAGGATGAGTACCTTTAAGACATTCTTGTTTTACTCTGAGGGAAAAGAAGAAGAAAGAAAATATTAGGATATCAGATAATGCCTTTTTTTCTTTTTTACTTTACACTCATAATGAAGACCTTAGAAAATACAATAAGACTATCATTAATTATACTATCTCAGAAGTCGTGGTGGAACATAACCTCAGGAATTAAGAGACCAGCCTAGAAGGAGAGCTGTTGTGGAAATCCGCCATGCTATTAGCTATAACTTTCCTGCCAAGCATTTACACTGTATATATGTTACCGATGACCCCCTTTGCAAAATCTGTGACCTTTAAGAGATGATGGACAGGTCTCACCTTCTCCGCTGTCTGGTTTTCTCCGCAAAACCACATGGGAGCACTATTGGCAAGCAAGGGATCTTATGTGTCTACAGTCTTGGCTGTACAGTCTGTGGCTGCTTTTCATATTTTATTTTGTTCCTTGTTTCTTTCTTTTGGCCTTGGATGTCTTTAGTACCCACCATTGGAACTAAAAAAATGGTGTCGCATTACATGATTCCTTTTTTCTTTTATCTCTCTCAACATGCAAAATTTTCAGCCTAAACTATGCCTTTCCTCTTTTCAAATCATAGTCAACACATGTTATATAAGCAATTATATTCATGAAATATTTCATGAAAATTATGCAATTACACGCAAGTAACTAGTACATATAATCTTCATAATATTTATGAACAGATATATTTCAAGCAGAGGAGCTAAAAATTGAGACTATACTTTCATTCCTTCTATAACAATAAATTTTTTTTATAAAAATCCTTAATTTGTCAGATATATATTCTTAAAAAATTAGACACTTGTATCAATGCCTGTTTTTTTTCATATACACAGTATTTCCTGCTCATTGATAGAGTAAATTAATAAAACATACAGAAAATAAACTATCGGTGGCATTTCAATAGTGAAAAAAACTAAATGCAGAGAGAGGAGTATATATTCTTTGACATTAGACATATCTATACATAAATAATTGAAATTCTGTCTGTCTGTTCATTCTATACATATAAAAAATCTTTGACCAATCTACATGACTACTTTCTAGGTCCCTGAAGACAAGAAAAGCTACCTTATTACAACCTAACTGTTCATGTCTTACCACTCATTTAATACCTTTAACATTTTGCACTCACCCTGTGATTAAAACTTCATCTTGGCTCTAAGTTCTTTTTTTGACATGACATACTAACACAGTATGGCTGTTTCTGAAAGTCAACAGGGTTTTTTGCAATGCATTGATTTCAATAAGGCATGATGATGCCATATTGAAGCAATATGGCATGATTTCAATATGGCAGTGCCATATTGAAATCAATGCAGTTTGATCGGAGATGCCTTTTCAGCCAATCACAATTGTATTCAGCTTTTATATTTCTAACTGAAGTTCTACACTATGTTTATAACTAAATTCTTTAGTATGTTTTATTTGGATTACAAATTTTTAACCTTACTATAACTATTTTCTATTAACTGAACTGTGTAAATGGAGATGATAGAAGTATAACATATATCAGTAAAAAAGCTATGTGCAATAAGTAAATAAAAAAAGTCACTGCAGTATGGATTCTTAAAAAAATCTGATGAAATAATTGATCATTTTGAATAACAACATTCAGATTTTATGCTTTATGAGAAAAAAGAATTCAAAATAAAAATGAATATATTACATATATAAGTAATAATTAAAACAAGAAATAATAATATAAGTATATATTAGTGAGCTAATTTATGTAAAGTTGCTCTTTAAGTTTAATAAATGTTCAATCTGTGAGGTGGCAAATACAAACTAGCATACTTTCAGTGATATTCTAGAGCAGTGGTTTCCAAACTGCGGGTTGTAACCCCCTTGGGGGTTGTGAAAAAAATTGTAAGGGTCATGGACAGTTTAAAGCAAACTGATATCATATTAAATTATTTAATTAAAAACATGCTTTAAAATTTCTATAATTACATATTTTCAATATTTTTATTCATATTTTTTATATGTTGAAAAAATATGCTATGATGTTGTTAAATAATGTGTCAAACAATCTTGCACGATTATACTTACATTGCTTCCCTTCATTTCTACCTTTATGAGTTAGACTGGGTTTCCGAAATGAGTAGTTATAAAAAACAACTAACCATCAAGACTTCAACCTAGAAGATGATAATATCATCTGATGATAATGCTACTCTCATATTATGAGAGTAGCATTCTCAAATATTTCACCAAATATTGAACAAATATTTTCTGAGGTCCAGGCTCACCCCTCTCATTCGTTTTTTTCATTTTAGTTTTATATAAACAAATGAAGTTTATAATTTTAAACATTTTAATATGAAGCTTACAATTTAAAAATTCTGCTCTTTTTTAAATTTTTACCTTAATGATATACAAACACATATTAATATTTGAATATGAAGTTTTTGTCACGTGAGATTTGACAAGTTAGCAATATATTCTTTTTATTGTTATTATGCAAAGTCTATATATACTATAAATCAATATTCCATTTATTTTTAAAGCAGGTTGTTTATATTTTCTATTTTTTTTGTTAACATTTTCCTAATTTGTTTTTAAAAGTTGATACTATCAAATAATTTAAATTGGAGGAGAGCAAATTTTATTTTCTAAGTAAAGATGGTCCAACTTGAAAAAAGTTTGCATACTACTGTTCTAGAGCATGAAAGTTTATTGCAGTAGTTGACATGTTCACCATCTATGAAATATGTAATTGCTTAATTGTCACAATTCCATGATTGGTAATGTACTAGATATAAAAACGAAAGCAGCTTCCTCCTCTGTCACTGATAGAATTTTGACTTGTCTTGATATATAATTAATTTTCTGTGTGTCTTTTATTTCTCGAATAATTTAAAACTTATTAACGATATTGCTGCTCCTGAGTCTGACAGTCCAATTGCTTCATATTCTGGAAAACTTATATGTAAACGCGGTAATGCGTTTGTTTGCGGTCTTATTTTACATGCCGAAATCCTAATGTTCGTCTCTTTTACCTTTATTTCTTTATTTCCTCATCCAAATTCTGTTTTCTATCACTTGTTTTCACTAACCCGTGGTTCTTGCTATATGTTTTGTTAATCTTATTTCTGAATGTTTTATTGGGTCGACGGTGTACCTGTCTTCTTTTGAAATTTTGCCGTGTATTTTTACTTTTATCATTGCTTCCTCTGTTCCTATTTTTATGATTGTTATGATTCTGTAATTTATTTTGACACTCATTTTTGAACATGCCCCTTTTTGTATTACGTGGGAACCTCCCTATACGGGTGCTTGTATTTTTGATTTTGCGGTCAAGAAGCTCCCTTTTTAGTTTAAATTCTGGTTAGCATAACTAAAATTCGGTCTTCCCCTATTATTAAAGTTCGGTCTACCGTTTTGTGGTCTATATTGCCTACCATAATTATTTCTACGTACATTATATGTTCCTCTACCATATCTTTGACCATTATAATTGATTTGTTGATTTCTTGGGCCGTTTCTATTCTCTCTCGTTTCTTTAAATCGTCTAAAATCGTCACATTCCAACATGTCATGCCCCTCTTGCTCGCAAGCCAAACAAAATTTTCTATTATTATTTTCTTTATCCCTTAATTTTTTCTCTAACATCCGGACTTTATCTTTTAATTTTTGATTCTCTGACGCCTCTTCGTGGATTGATAATTTGTTTATTGATAACTCAATCTCCTCGTATTCCTCCCTTAATGTATTTTCAATTTCTTGGGCGCGCTGAACCGCGACTCTAAACTCTTGTATATTTAATTTCATAATTTCGCGCTTAACATCCGCTCTTAATGCCTGAATGAATTTTGATAGCAGGATTTTATTCAATAATTTGTTATTGGCATTTCCATGACCCAAAAAATCTAAAGCTGCGTACTCCACGTCGGTAGCCAATTCAATTATGGTTTTATTTGGAGTATGTATAATCTTTTGGAAAGCCTGTTGTTTTTGCATTAACGACCGAGTTTGGTGAAATCTTTCCCTAAAAATCCTCTCGATTTCAGCCGGGTCCTCTGTCTCACTCAATGCCCTATTCTTTGCTAAATATTCATAGGCCTTTCCCTTAAACCGTGTTTTTAGTAAGGCCGCGAATTGCCTATTGCTCCATTGAGCTATTTTAGCAATCTCAGTCGCCTGCTCAAATAAATACTCAATACTTTCTATTCCATTCCCGTGGAATTCGGGTAGCATTGGGATCATTGAAATATTTTCTAACCTCTCCTTTATTTGTGCCCTATCTCTTTCTTCTCTCTCCAGCTCTAACAGCTGATTTGCCCTTTGTTCCTTTCGACGTGCCATTTTAGCAACTATAATTTAAATCTAACTCACTCCACTAATATTAATTTACTGTTTATGTCTACACCTTCCTTCACCGTGTGCAATTTCTACTGTATTATAACCTTATAAAATAACCTAGATACACTGTTCTTTAACGCGAGCATAGATATCTATCACAAATATATACACTGTTTAATATTTGATTCATAATCATACACAGAGCAATCACTTCTTTCTTAGAGGCGTTGGTCCACATATAAAATTTCAACAATACTTAATTTAAATAATTCAATTATTTAACCTCCAAATTTCGTCCTCGGCACCAATTATGTCACCGTGATTTTTAATAATTAGTGGTTAGGTATGATTATAAGTGATGACTCATATGTATACCTACAAATCAATTTATTAAACCTTCCCAATACATATACAATTAATACAATTCATTACCGAAATTTGACTTCTCATTATCATACTACACTTACAATTCCAATTACTCTTATTCCTATATCATATTAATACATTCTTTATCATTACCAATATCCACCGTTAACTACTCCCTATCATTTTTTAATTATTCACAGATGCTTAACTGATAAACTCACATATATCTTGCTAACATCATCATCTAAATTATCTACTCAATATCATTATCTACTTATTCAAAGATTCTTATCCGACCAACTGACCAACACATATATATTTCTAATATTATCATATAAAGATTCCAATTATTACACAATTCCACAATCAATATTCTATGATAGATATCTATGGCCAAATAAGTGAATGCTCATCACACAAATATTTCATCATTCCCTATGTACTAGCTGTACCAGTGAACGCTGCACAAAATATTCTACCAAATATCATAAGCATCCTACCTGCGAACTTTCATTCGCTTACACAGGAATCAGGCGCGCGTTCATCATTCCCAATGGTTTCTCCTGGGGCTAACTTCGGTGGAGAGGGGGGGGGGGACTTGCATCTATTCAAGGTCTACCGGACTGGTCTACCGGAGCGGTCCACTCTGGGTCGGCGCATCTGCAGTAAGCGGGCTCGGCATGGATCAACTTCTCTGCGGGCGGAAATGTCCGGGCAGTCTCTTTAGGGCTAGTCTTCTGTCACCGCTTCTCGGCCTCGGATAACGGTCGGGAGACGGACGCTACTCGCATCAACCTCTAGGCTTGCATTAGCTTTTTCACATTAGCTCAGGCTCTTTCTCCGGGGGCTTTCTGGCTCAGCCTCGGTTTCTCGGCGACCTCACCTACCTTCGAGAATGATTGTCGGGCTAATCCATACCCATGTTGCTATCGCAATTGCAGTCTCTCAGCTATTCAGGGCAGACTATAACTCTTGACGATTTCAATGCTTCTGATTTTTCTGCCTACTCTTTTCCTCGAGCTAAACTTCGGAAATCTTTATTTTGACTTTCATTGGTGGCTCTCTCCCAACCAATGCTAAAATCGGACTCATATCATTGGCTGGCCCCACATTTTATATTAATAACCTCTCCAATGTACATTGGCGTGGGTTCAATGTACATTGGCGTGGGACAGAAGACTTCCAGTACCTGGAAGTCTTCTGTCACCGCTTCTCGGCCTCGGATAACGGTCGGGAGACGGACGCTACTCGCATCAACCTCTAGGCTTGCATTAGCTTTTTCACATTAGCTCAGGCTCTTTCTCCGGGGGCTTTCTGGCTCAGCCTCGGTTTCTCGGCGACCTCACCTACCTTCGAGAATGATTGTCGGGCTAATCCATACCCATGTTGCTATCGCAATTGCAGTCTCTCAGCTATTCAGGGCAGACTATAACTCTTGACGATTTCAATGCTTCTGATTTTTCTGCCTACTCTTTTCCTCGAGCTAAACTTCGGAAATCTTTATTTTGACTTTCATTGGTGGCTCTCTCCCAACCAATGCTAAAATCGGACTCATATCATTGGCTGGCCCCACATTTTATATTAATAACCTCTCCAATGTACATTGGCGTGGGTTCAATGTACATTGGCGTGGGACAGAAGACTTCCAGTACCTGGAAGTCTTCTGTCACCTCTTCTCGGCCTCGGATAACGGTCGGGAGACGGACGCTACTCGCATCAACCTCTAGGCTTGCATTAGCTTTTTCACATTAGCTCAGGCTCTTTCTCCGGGGGCTTTCTGGCTCAGCCTCGGTTTCTCGGCGACCTCACCTACCTTCGAGAATGATTGTCGGGCTAATCCATACCCATGTTGCTATCGCAATTGCAGTCTCTCAGCTATTCAGGGCAGACTATAACTCTTGACGATTTCAATGCTTCTGATTTTTCTGCCTACTCTTTTCCTCGAGCTAAACTTCGGAAATCTTTATTTTGACTTTCATTGGTGGCTCTCTCCCAACCAATGCTAAAATCGGACTCATATCATTGGCTGGCCCCACATTTTATATTAATAACCTCTCCAATGTACATTGGCGTGGGTTCAATGTACATTGGCGTGGGACAGAAGACTTCCAGTACCTGGAAGTCTTCTGTCACCGCTTCTCGGCCTCGGATAACGGTCGGGAGACGGACGCTACTCGCATCAACCTCTAGGCTTGCATTAGCTTTTTCACATTAGCTCAGGCTCTTTCTCCGGGGGCTTTCTGGCTCAGCCTCGGTTTCTCGGCGACCTCACCTACCTTCGAGAATGATTGTCGGGCTAATCCATACCCATGTTGCTATCGCAATTGCAGTCTCTCAGCTATTCAGGGCAGACTATAACTCTTGACGATTTCAATGCTTCTGATTTTTCTGCCTACTCTTTTCCTCGAGCTAAACTTCGGAAATCTTTATTTTGACTTTCATTGGTGGCTCTCTCCCAACCAATGCTAAAATCGGACTCATATCATTGGCTGGCCCCACATTTTATATTAATAACCTCTCCAATGTACATTGGCGTGGGTTCAATGTACATTGGCGTGGGACAGAAGACTTCCAGTACCTGGAAGTCTTCTGTCACCTCTTCTCGGCCTCGGATAACGGTCGGGAGACGGACGCTACTCGCATCAACCTCTAGGCTTGCATTAGCTTTTTCACATTAGCTCAGGCTCTTTCTCCGGGGGCTTTCTGGCTCAGCCTCGGTTTCTCGGCGACCTCACCTACCTTCGAGAATGATTGTCGGGCTAATCCATACCCATGTTGCTATCGCAATTGCAGTCTCTCAGCTATTCAGGGCAGACTATAACTCTTGACGATTTCAATGCTTCTGATTTTTCTGCCTACTCTTTTCCTCGAGCTAAACTTCGGAAATCTTTATTTTGACTTTCATTGGTGGCTCTCTCCCAACCAATGCTAAAATCGGACTCATATCATTGGCTGGCCCCACATTTTATATTAATAACCTCTCCAATGTACATTGGCGTGGGCGTTATCCCGTGCACCCTTCTAAATTTCCTTCTGGGGATCTTTCAACTCCCCGTTTCTCACGCCTCGTCATCACCTCCTACTGTTAACCTAATGAACTTCACCTCGTAAAATCGCGTATCTCCATAACTTAGTATCCTCTTGGCTTCAAATTATCACTTCTCCCCGATCATTATCTGCAGCTGGTGACCCTCTACTGACCATCCTTCTCTGAACTTGACATTGATCGTATTTATTTACATCTGGGCAGTTCGTTAACTGCAGCTGGTCGCCATTCACTCCCCTTTCTTTAATACCTCCTTTCTCCTATTACCTTTTGCCTAACTTGCATCTTTTCACTTTTCGTACACTGTCGCCTACACTGCGACACAGCGGGAAATAAAAGCTAGCCAAATTTTAAAATTTAGCAATTTATTTTGATTCCTGAAACTATAAAAATTCATAAAAACATAATAAAAGTTTTTAAAATTAATGATATACAACACTGTGAAATGCATACCTCATGTGACAGTAATCATGAGACTCCTTAAAATTTTCCTCAGTGCGGAGAGATGAAGCAAAGGTTTTTGTATAATAATCATCAGCAGAACATTTTAAACCAGATGGATAATTTTGCAGAAGCATGTCAGTAAGTGAATTTTTTCCAGTACCTGGAAGTCCCCGAACAATAAACATTATTTTTCCATGGCTTTGAATAAAATCTTTCGATTTTTCATCATTGAAGAAAGGATATTGAAATATTTCATCTGCATCATAATCTGATCTAGGCATGAATTTCTTTGCAGTAGCCATTTAACTAAAAATAGAAAGGACGAAAAATTAAGTAAGTTTATTAAACATTCTAAGTCTAATAAAACATTCCTAACTTAATTTGAAGGAACGTAAATAACCATAAACATTAATTCAGTAAAAGCCTAATGAACCGTAGTACATATATATCAAATTTTGTAACTGAAAAGTTTTAAAAAGGTAATTGAAACTAGGCAATCCTCTGAACCTTTTTCAGCAGTTTTGTTTATTTAAAAAAACTGGGATGATCAGTGTAGAAGCACTGAATGTCATAATTCACCGCAGTATGTGGGTGAGAGATGGTCAATAATAAAACTCTTATAACAACTTCAGAGGCAAAAAAAAACTGACACTTGAACACTAAAGTGGTATGTAAAAGAAAGCTGTCTGTAGACAGTGTGGATGAAAGGAAAGATAGATAGCGACATTATTTTATTCCCACAATAAAACTTTCAGATAATGGTCAAAATTGCATTTGAAACGAAAATTATGGTGGGGAGGTCCTTGGTAGACTGTGAACATGAGCAGTGAAATAAGGGACCAATTGGGGCAGGAACTGCTAAGAGAAGCGCAGCCCACTGTCCAATGAGAGAAAAAGGGACGGGCCAAAAAGGCTCCGGTATATGGACAACAGGCCCTCTAAGAGAAAAAAGTGAGAGAAGTTCGACAGATTTTGCTTGTGGTTCCCTGGAGCTCACACGTTATAGAAGGCAGCTGTCTCGGAGTCTAGCGGAACGTCCTGGAATCCGACAAGATGCTGCTGCATATGACATGATGTGGGCTCCTATCAATGAAATCATTTATTGCTGTACAATCATTCAACAGTAGTAAGTGCCTCCCGAAAGATCCGAGAAATAATTGCTTTGTTCGAATATTTTGTTTCTGCTTCTGATTCCTCATGTATTAAATGATAATATGAAGGGGAACCTGTTATTAATTTCACTTTAAAAGAATTTTTAGCACTGCCAAATAAATGTATGATAAAGGCCAATTCTCTGTGTTTCCTTGCTTGCCCCAACACATGCACACAACCATTGTTTTAAGGTCCTTTTACAACCTACATCTGATCCTGGTTCACAGCACCAGATGTAGGATGCTACAACTCTCACTAACATTGCTTGTATGACTGTTAAAATACTGATTTACACACACATTTTTAGAAATAGTCACAGTAACAATATTGATTTTCCTTTTTCTGGCAATTTCATTGAAGATTTCCAAAAACTGAAAATGGTAAATTGAAGACTTTTCACTATGCATAAATAACAAATGCTTATTTGAGAAAAAGATTTGATATGTAAATAATTTCTTAGGGACACACATTTCAAATACACCAACTGATTGTGATTGCATCATACAATTTTCATAGAATGAAATAATACAAATAACAGACATGAATATTTTAAAAAATGTTGAATTTATACTTTCAAAAACGTTTTACTAATATTTAAAATTATATGAAACTAAAACCTTATTTAATATAAGAAATACATATTATATAACAATATTTAATAAGAAAATATGTCCGGAGTATTATTATATATTACATTATGCTTGAAAAAAAATGCCATATTCAATTTTTCTAGTTTAATAAAAAATAGTAGAAGAGGGTAGAGGCAAACTCTGGTACTAAAAATTTGAATTGAATTTAACTATAATTTTAAAACCTTTTTACTAATCTATCAACAGAAAGATTTATTTTAAGACATATAGTAATGTCATTCACTGTAAGTTTAACATTATGTATCCAAATGTATACATTTCATGTGAAATTAAAAATTTGCTACACACACATACACACACTTTCTTCGAAATTATCGTCGTATTAAAGTTGAAAATAACAACCGTGAATCCGCGTAACTCGAGGACTTACTGCATTTAATTAAATCTCATAAGCTCTATAACATCTTCATACCCTAAATCTATACCATACAAAATAAATTTAAATAATGAGCAGTTTGATTAATAAGCTATCACATATAAATAAATTTTAATAGTGAATTAGAGATTTGTAAAACAAATATACCTGTTTTTTTAATTTTACAGTTGAGAGTGTTTCTAACCTTAAGAGTAGAATTGGTTGAAATGATTCATGAGTTGTCTGGCGAGTTCGCATTTGTCGGTTTGAAAGCGTAACCTAAAGTAAAAAACACCAGATACGGTTACAGACAGGATTCTTTTTTTTGTACTTTCTATTATACTACGAATCTGAGAATTGTGCCTAGAAATATTATAGAACACTGATGGCTGATTAAACTGTGAAAATTATAAAATGGTACGAAATAAAGAATAAATTTCTCTGTTTTTGTTTATTTACGACTTCTATTTGCTGTTTTCTAAACTTAGCCAATCCACTGGGAACAAGGTTAAAAGAAAGCAGATAAGTTTTGGTTTCGAATGTATTGGAGGTCGACAGTTAAGTGTTCGTTTTCAGTAAGTAAATATTTAAATTATATTCATGTGCGAATTAGTTTAGTTTTTCTTATAAATGCAGCCCTTCTCTCAGTGAGTCAGACAATTAGATTATATTAGTGTTTGCATTACGTGAGAAACATTAAAGAAATGTTTCATTATTTGGCTCTTGGATCCATCAAAACTTTTACGTTTTGGTGGCTATAAAAGAAATGCAGACTTACCGTACAGGCTTTTTTTTAATCAAAGTACTATTCAAATTTCTTCTCGTCCATTCAATTTTTGGAAAGAAGAATACGGAATTATAATCAGTGCGTAAAGAGGAAAGTAACACATTAAATCGCTGATGTTTCCCAGGAGATTTAGTTTGGTAGTAAAAAGTGACATTCTATAATTTTCGTCAGAAGTATTGAATAAATTTCTTTCCAAGTCATTTTGTCAATTAGTGTAACTGATTTTATTTTAAATATTGGATCCCTGACCAAATCAGAAAATGCTAAATTGTTTAGGCTGTAGCAAATTTGAAAAGCAGCAATAATGACTCATTGACAAAATCAGAAAATGCTAAATTTTTTAGGTTGTAGCAAATTTGAAAAGCAGCAATAATGACTCATTGACACGCAAACCTTTAAACTACAGTTGATATAAATGCTTGAAATGGATAGTTTCCATATTAAAGGATAATTACAATGGGGACTTAATAAAAATTTTAAGATTGGCCCTTTCGGATTTTACGGACCTGTTGCCAACGTTAGGCGAAAAGTTGCCAAGTGAAATAAACGTAAGAAAATCATTTTTCAGAACACGTTTCCACTTTAGCGAACCGCATTTTAACCCTTACGTCGGCTCATCAGTCTAGAAGACCGCTGTTGCATCTGTTCTGAAGGGTGGGGTGGGGGTGATCAGATTGTTGGGGGTTTGTGAGTTTTTCAGTCGGGTCCCTTCAAGTACAACACATCGGAGATTTTCGCCTGCTCGTAGCTTGTCGGTAAATTTAATCTTTGTAAATCATAGTCGGTCTTTTGGACCGATGAGCTTTGAACTGATTTAAACTTTTGCTGGTTTGTATGACTGATAAGCCTTGAACCGTACTAATTGTCTGTCAGTCTGCATGCATTCTATCTCGAAGATCTTTATTTTATTGTTGTAGTTAGCATGTCTGGAAGAATTCCTCCTGTTTCACAACGAACTAGCCATTTTGTCTCTCTCGCACTATCACAGATTGAGGAGTAGAATTCTGAAATAGATTCAGATGACTCCTACATTCCAAACAATTGTACTATTCTTCCTCAAATCTCCCATAATCAGAAAAATAGTAATGATGATGTTCTTTTATAAGATTAAGAGCAGATTGTCGGTATTTCTGAACAGCAGCAACAAATCATAACACTGAGCTTTGAACAGCCTTCATCGACCAGTCCTGGTAACGTTGATTCAAAGAGTGAGGACAGATAAAAATCTTGTGAGAGTACTCAGTATCGAGGGAAAAAAATTGTTTTACTTGGAGTTCCAAGCCCTTACGTCCTATAGCACAGTCAGCACCTTGTAATGTGAAAAAAAGTGAGAGTAAACAAGTTAGGGATTCCAGTGCTAGCCTTGGGACATGACCCTTTTCCTGAAATTGTTTAGCGTTTGCTATTTACTGACAAGTTGATGAAAAAATCGTCAATCATACCAATAGCAAAATAACAAAAATACGCCCACATATCAAAAATCATCCAGATCATTATTATAAGGACATTACATTAGAAGTAATAAACACACTCATTGGAATAATGATTCTTTGTGCAATTTTTAAATCATCTTGATAATCAATGACCTCATTATTATCTTTACAAAATTTTCTATTTTTAAAGTTTTATTACTAATGTTATTTTTCTGATTGTATGATATATACAGACTAAATTTTTGTTGAATAATCTATTTTCTATTTAACCTTTTCAAGAATGAGAGGTGGCAGTAGATTTTTAATAATGACTTATAACTGCAAAAAACTTATAAAAATTGAAATATATCCTAATTTTATAGTGTGGCAGTCCGTGAGACCGATGAGCTGGGGAGCTGTATAAAGACAGATGAGCCGACGTAAGGGTTAAAGTAATAAAAAGAGAGAACAGAAAAAAAGATAATGCTGACTTTTCTTGCCACATATTATATTATGCAAACTACATTTTTGCTCAAAGTGTCATATATATGGTTATTCCTTTTATGCAGGAATTTTGATTACAAGAAGAAGTAGATAAGACATTTCTATTTAAGTGTATATGAGAAAAAGACAGAACTATTTCTGAAAATAAATCCTCAAATAATATTTAATTTTCATGTGCATTTCTATCCATTTCTTACATACACTTGAATAGAGTTGTTTTATTATAAACAACATGGTGCAGTGATTGTGTCAGTAATTTGTAAGTAGATGTACCAGAGATCAAATCCCATTTTCTGCAAGTATATGAGAACGGTTTTTTTCCTTGCCAAGAGGTTGGCAACAAGTCAGTATAACAGGAATGTACTTTAAGTGTGTAAAATTAAGACATACATCTATCTAAGTCTAGCAGGTCTTTGAGGTTAAGGTAGTTTATTGGACACGTTACAAACACGATGCTACATACACAACATCTAAGATACAACTAACAGGGATAGAATGTTACCAAAAGTACAAAACAAAATAATGTGAAATCTAATTTCAACAATTCCCCTGATTTCACAGTTCAAAAAAGTCTCATACTGTTCATGCACCAATTGTGCTTTTCTCGTAGCACAGGTTTTGTCAAAGAGTCGGCAACCATTGTCTCTGTCGACGTTTTCTCAATAGCAATATGCTTCACCTTGACAGCATTCCTTGTGACGTGATGTGCAACATCAATACACTCAAGAGCCAAAACATTTTGACCACCCCTACATTTTGCAATGAATTCGCCTGGATGACGTGGAAGGCACGTGATCAGGTGGAAGGGGTATTTAACTGCTGCTGGAGAGTCTGAAGAATCATTCTTTCACTTACTTCTGTGTGTGATGGGAAAGGCTGCGGATCTAAGCGACTTTGATAGAGGGCAGATTGTAATGGCTCGAAGGCTCGGAACAAGTATTTCCGAAACTGCATGACTCGTGGGTTGTTCGCGACCTACAGTTGTTAGTACTTATGCAAAGTGGATGAATGACGGTGAAACCAGCAGTAGACGACATGGTGTTGGACGTCCACATGCTATCAAAGAAAAAGGTCGTCGGGGACTGTCTCGCATGGTGAAGCAAAACTGGAGCCAGACAGTGGCTCAGCTGACAGCCCAATACAATGCAGGGCCAAGTAGAATAGTATCGCAGCACACTGTTCAGCGGGCACTGTTGGATATGGGGCTACGCAGCAAACATCCCACTCGTGTGCCTTTGTTGACCAAGCGTCATCGCCAACTGCGCCTGCGCTGGGCCCGGGAACATCACGACTGGTCCATGGATCAGTGGGAGAGAGTTGCCTTTTCAGATGAATCACGGTTTGTCATTCATCACGCCGATGGCCATGTCAGGATACGCCGTCTTCCAGGCGAACTGTTGCTCTCTCAATGTACAGTAGGTCATACACAGACCGGTGGTGGCGGTATTATGCTTTGGGGGACGTTCTCTTGGGCGTCTCTGGGACCCGTGGTTGTGGTAGAGCAGACCAAGAATGCTACAGGGTATCTGAACATCATTGCGGACCAGTTGCACCCTTACATGGCCTCTGTTTTTCCAGCTGGAAATGGAATGTTCCAACAGGACAACGCTCCGTGTCACAAGGCTAAAATTGTGTTGGAGTGGTTTCAGGAACATGATGCTGAATTCCAGTTAATGACCTGGCCACCTAACTCACCGGATCTCAATCCGATAGAACACATTTGGGATGTCATGGGACGGCAGCTCAGAGTTCAAAGACCACCAATTCGCAATATCTCGGATTTGCGTGACCGTTGCATAAACATCTGGTACAATCTGTCTCCGGCCATGTACCAAGGACTTGTGGCATCCATGCCAAGGCGGGTTGCAGCTGTGTTGCGCGCCAAAGATGGGCCAACTCGTTATTGACAGGTGGTCATAATGTTTTGGCTCTTGAGTGTATGTTTAGTACGTGCATGGAACATACTGGTTTTGCTGAGGTCGATGGCTCCCTTGTTGTCACAATATAATTTCAAGGGGTTATCCATGGATGATAATTTCAGTTCAATAAGGAATTTCCTTAGCCATAAAGCCTCTTTAGTTGCAGATGATAAAGCCATATATTCAGCTTCAACTGTTGAACTGGCAACTGTTGGTTGCTTTTTGCTTTGCCAAGTAATGGCAGCCAATGCTAATTTGAAAACAAATCCTGAAGTTGATTTGCGATCATCAGGACATCCAGCAAAGTTTGCATCACAATATCCGACAATTTTTGTGTCACCTAAGCGAGAATATTGGAATTTTAATTTTGTAGTTTTGCGAAGGTATCGCATAACACGTTTGGCAGCAGCCCAATGTTCCTTGGAGGGGTTGGAGCAATGCTGACAAAGTAAACCAACAACATAGCCAATATCAGGTCGGGTTCCCTTTGCTGCATATAACAAATATCCAATTGCAGATTGGCAGGGCCGTTCCTAGGGTAGCTGCCGCCCGTGTGCGAGAATAATTTTGCCTCCCCCCCGTCCATACCAAGAGAATGACCCCCCAGGCAATAATTCCACCTCCACCGAACTTTACTGTGAGCACAATGCATTCTGGCAGGAGGCATTCTTCAGTCAGATGCCAGACCCAGACCCTGCCATCCGAATGGTAGAAGGTAAACCTTGATTCGTTGCTCGATCGATGAAACTTCTTTTAACGAAAAAAAAATTACATTTCATACCTCGTGGCATGCGTTTTTATATGATGCAGACTGAGATACTGCCACAAATAATACCATGAAACGCTTTCTACGAGCCAATTAGAAAATTATATAATTTTCTAATTGGCTCGTAAAAGGCACTACATGGTATTATTTATGCTCTGAATCATTTGGTAATATGACACAATAAATTAAAAGTTGTTTAACGCCATTAGGCAAATCGCCGAAAGTAGAATTATAGCACATTTCCTCCATTTTCTGGTTAGCAAAGAAGAGATATGAAATGGATTGTGTTGTTGCCACAAAAGTTAAACAAATTATCAATAAACAATACTAAATATAAAATTGCTCTAACAGAACTTGGAAATTTAAGAACTCTTTTTTTTAAATAACGCTCCTCACAAATTGCTAAAATGTGTTTCAAAACTAGGCTTAATCTGAAGGGAAGAATCATAACATTATTTGTTTAAAAACGAAATTTTACTGAAACAAATTACGAACGAATTTTTGATATTATGCACATACAATTGACGAACTCTGAGTACGGAGTACATTAAACATACATTGAATATTCTGAATATACGCCATATAAACCGCATAAACAGAAACTTATGGCATTATATAAACTACGACAGTTATAATTCAATATTAAGCTGTTGATCCTCTGCCAATCCAAAATATTGATGTCTAGGTCTTAATAAGCGTTTATATCAATATTGAGTAATATTATGGTAATATAATGGAGATGACATTTAAAAAATTGCTCTCTCATAGAGAAAATCCAACTTATTGAGTAAAAGTCTCGGAGGCACCGTCAATATAAAGCAGCCGCTTTCTCCCAAAAACCTAGCAGATGATTTAATAAAGTAAGCAGGTTGTGTTTCGTACCTCTATTTATTTCGATGATCTCTAGCCCTCTGGTTCACGAAGCATAGAAAAAAATTACCATGATATCCAATTATTAGTTTGTCCTATAGGTTACGATATTGCATCATACTCCTTCGAAATTACATTATCTTGATAATATGATTAATGTAGTTACCTTGGATTTTATTTTCTTTCTCGGAATGCAGACTAATTAATGGATCATCGCGACAATTAAGTTTCTTGGCATAAGTGTCATTAAGACGTTAGCTGGAAAATAACTGTCATTTTCAAATAAATCTAGTTGTAATTTATTATTTCATAATTAACAGCTAGATTTATCTAATGTTGTTAATTATAAAATAAAAATTGACTGCTCTAATATGTTTTAAGCTATTAAAAGCCTAAATTAGCTGTTATCGGAGCTAATTATTGCATAATTATTCCTGGCGTGATAGTAAAATTTTACTTTTATGGAAACTTTGGATAAATGCATGGAATTAAGCATTGATGAATAGTCAAACACTTAAAAGATTTTGTACCTCATTTAGAATTACGAATATCAAACATGATTACTTTTGCTTGTCTTGTTTTTAAATTATATCTATATTAATAAAGCAAGGTCCGGTTCTGTCTGTCGGTTACACTCTCCGGGTGTACCGCCTCAATGTGTGCGTGTGTGCGGCCTATGAAACTTACAGCCATGAAATTTGGCACACGGGTAGTGCAGACTATGGAAAAGTGCACCTCGAAGCCCGAATTTTAAATTTTTTTCTAGAAAATTTTTTATTTTATATTTTGTGGGATATTTTATGTTTTTTTAACTTCAGATTACGATATCTCGGCAAAAAATGATCGTAGAATTTTGATCTTTTTACAATCTAAGACTACAGACATTTCTCCTTCAAACAAGACCTCGTTTGTTTAAAAATAATTTAAAACAGACTAATATTTTCATCAAAATATTAAACCCACTTTTTCGAGAAATTTACGCTCTTTTGAGGATCTATGGTCGATGCTCTTCGAGTTTTTATCATACAAAGAAAATATTTACATCATCTGGAAGATGAAAGCTTTCTCATTCATTTAAACCTCATTTCAAGTCTCTATCTTAAAATTTCGATTTTTAATTGAATTTTAAAGAACGATACTTAGCACAAATTTTCTACGTGGTTCTTCAAACGCGAAGAACGGCAAATTCTCCCCTTGGGTTGGAAACAACGATTGAGTCATTCATTCACTTGATTCATTCATCGTCTTCCTTTGATGGCTTGAGCGTAGCTGTGCGAAGCCCGGTTATTAGTTTATAAAATTAGGGTCAGTTTGAGACATATTTTTGCATTAAAATCTTTATTTACAAAAAAATTAAACTTAGTTTTGCGAGTCAGTACACACACAAAGTTGAGTTTTATTTTTGTTTAGTTTACAATATTCCTCTATAATAATAAACGAAGATCAACAGTTAATTAGAACTCTCATATAAGCATCGACCCCCTACTTATTAGTAAATGTGATAAAACTGCTATACAATTAAGAACTTTCTACCATATCGTGTTTTATAAAAGAGCGACTGACTCTTACTATCTAGATAATCACGTTTTACCTACGAATAAAACTGCTTCCATAATGGGACTTTTAAGCTCTCCTACACCAGACAATATCAATTCAAAAGTCGCGAATTTCCTGCTCCATCAATTCAGAAGCTCTAAACCACACGCGCTGAGGCTGAAAAGAGGATATTTATGGATGCAGCGAATTTGCGAAAGTAGGGGCTAAATTAATTGCTCCGAGTAATTAATTTCCGAAACGTTACTTTAAATAGGTCCGAATAAACACGAGAAGATAAATCTCAAATGCCTGGCTATGAAGCCAATATTTATTAATGTGCTTCCATGCTTAGAGGGGATTGAAGTGTGTGTGTGTATGTGTGCACCAATTATTTAGTTTTAACGGGTCAAATTCTATATCCCCATTTCATGTAAGGTAAAGGATACACATTTTTAGTGATGACTGGGCATTAACGAAAGTTACGTATAAAAATTAATGCATCCCTGTAAGCGTTTGAGACATATTCTATCATCTCATGCTTTGAACTTGAAAAGTATTTCTGGTTTATTGTTCCATCCTTAATTTGGTGTTCAAAAGTTTTTAAGGGGGTTACAATTTTGACGCTTTTGGGCACCATACAAAAGTTTAGGTGGTAAAGCATCTCCAATGATTAATTTATCACAATTTCAGGACGCCATTGGGACGTCATGAAATCAGTCACTGATTTTCTTATCTATTTTGTGGAAGAGCAGTTGCTTTAGGATACACACGATACCTCTTTCCTAACCAATATAACCTACAATTTCCTATACGTTTGCCGTTATTACCCCAAATCTCTAATCTAGAAGGTTTACAAACCAATGTAGGCTAAACACGAACTGCATATAAAAACATACGTAAGAAGTTAATAGAGTTGATACACTGCTTTAATTTTAAACATTTTCAAATACTTTGACAGCTACAAAAAACTGAAAATTTTTCATGGTAAATAAATACTAAATGTGGGCCCTGAGCGTAAGAAAAGTGCTACCGTTCTATTACAATTTCCAGTAGCGTGATCTGAAGCAATTACCGACCTACCTTACACCGGCGCACGTCTCTCGCAGCATATTCCAAATTCGATAACACTTCCGTTTTCAGTCCAGTCAATTTAAGCTCAAAAGGGGCCTAGGGGAAAATTTTGGGGTAGTTTTGATTTCTTCCATTTTATATGTTTTTTGGGGTGCTGAATCCGAATATGAGGTTTGCTAACTAAGTTTCGTGACATAACATTGAAGAAAATGCAAAAAATGGTAAAATCTTTCAGTTTTTGGTGGTTTTTTGCTTATAACTCGGAAACTATCAACTTTTCGCATATAAAACCCTTATTCAAAATGAATGTAAATAAAATTTACTACAAATTTCACTATTTAGATGTTGTTCTCCAACGGACCGTTTGGGCTCAAGCGCTATTTGAAAATTGGCGTATTTCGGCTGTCTCCGCAAAAACCCACTTTTTCCACTCCAAAACTTCAATTTATTATTAAATGCTGTCATTTAATTCCTCCTTCTAATACAATGTAGAATTTTCAAAATCCAGAGACCACTGAACTAATGTCACTAAGTACAGGTGTTTTCGGAGATGAGAGGATCAACTGCCACTTGTCCAAGGAGATGGGCATGACAGGGATACAGCGCATTGTTGGTGGTGATTTTCAAGCTGTAAAATTCAAACGAAGCGAAAGAGTGCATCCTCTTGCGATCATGAATAGCTCTATTCAGATACAAGACAGGGATGTAGTCATCAATCCAACCCCACTTTTCCAACGAATGACCATCGTGAAACATTCATATGAAGAGCTGCGAGAAATTTTGCGTTACGAACTTAGCAACCTACCCCCTCTCTCTTTTCGATGAGCATGGGATGAGGAAAGGAACAAAATCGAGCTTGTACAGGGCTTTTTCATCGATTCCAACTGAACAGGGGAACTTGAGCGATACAAAATATGTCATTGACGGAGGGTTTTTGTCCCACCGGGTCAAATGGCACTACGGCCAGACGTATGCTGAAATTTGCAGCAGTTATGTATCATATGTCAAGTCGAACTACAAATCAAATGCTGTTGTCATTTTTGATGACTACCCTGACGAAGCTTGTGAAAGCACCAAGCGCATAGAACAATTGAGAAAAGCGCAAAGAAAACAATATGCTGTAATATCATTTGTAGAATCGATGGTGCCCACTGTCTCGCAGGAGAGTTTCCTTGCAAACTCCAAAAACAAGAGCCGGTTGATATCTATGCTAATGGAAAAATTTGATGCAAAAATTGATTCACATCAAGCTGTGGAGGACGCTGATATCCCAATTATCATAACAGCTCTTATGTTAGCCCCGTCAAATAAATATGTGACAGTGTTGGGGGAAGATATCGACCTTTTGGGGATTTTGATTGGCCTGTGTAGCCCTGATATAAAGAATGTCTTCTTTTTGAAAAGGGACGGTATCTCAAATCCTCTACAATCCCCATCTTCCCGCTGACAAAATCCTATCAGACCATATATTGTTCCTGCACGCGATGAGTGGTCGTGGCACCACTTCTGCTTTGTTTAATCAGGGGAAACTGAAATTTCTTAAAGTCCTGCAGAGGAACAATGACTTGCAACCAGTCATTGATGCTTTCAAAGACCCTCATGCATACCAGGACGAGATTGCCGTAGCAGGAAACGTGTTTCTCATGGCTCTGTATGGGAAAGGACATGAGAACGATTTGAGACACAGGTAATACGTATTTTAATCTTACAAAAGAAAAACCAGCATTGCCTCCCTACCCCCTACCGAAGCTGCTGCACGAAAACATTCACTGAAAGTTTACTTTATGGTGCAGCAGTGGTTATCCGGTCAAACCACACTCGACGAGCAACAAAGAGACCCAAACAAGTGGGGGTGGAGAAAAACAAGGAATGGTCTCATGCCAGTGCCAACCACTTTGAACCCTGCACCGGACTCCGGCACATTTCTTGTAAATATAAAGAAGGCTGCCAACGGAATTGTGGATGCAGGAAGGCTGGTCTCCATTGCTCCCCGATCTGCACATCGTGCAGATCTGTGTGAAAGCGTTGAGCTCCCGGAAGACAGCTTTGACTTTGACGAAGAAGAGACCGAAGAAAGAGACCAAGAACAGACTGAAGAAAGACGCTTACACGATGCGGAAGGTATGTCTAATTTCACAATCTATTTCGTAATCACTCATCTCTCCTTAAGATATGATCACAAGTTGTTGTTTTCTCACCACCTCTTTCATTTTCCAGATGGACAAGCCCCGACGCTGACGATAGAACAACCCGAACCTGTGCCAGGACTCGCCGCCTTCGAAGAACCTCAGCCAGGACCCTCTAAACTACAATGATTCACATAATTTTTGCTCATATAATAATGTTATATATAATAATATGTATTGTAATACAATATAATAAAATGTAATAAATTTTCAAGATCTTTTGTTGGAATTTCAACTTTTTTGTAACTGAATTTGTACAATTTCGGACTTCCTTAAATAACTTGAACATTATTTTATTTTTGAAAAAATTACATGTACCTTTACATATACGATCTAAATAAGGTATGTGCAGAGAAATGGGAGTAATTCACTAATTGACAGCCATTAATAATAAATTAGAGTTTTGGAGTGGAAAAAGTGGGCTTTTGCGGAGATAGCCGAAATACGCCAATTTTCAACTAGCGCTTGAGCACAAACGGTCCATCGGAGAAAAAAAATCTAAATAGTGAAATTTGTAGGAAATTTTATGTACTTTCATTTTGAATACGGGGATTTATATACGAAAAGTTGATAGTTTCCGAGTTATAAGCAAAAAATAGTCAAAAAATGAAAATATTTACCTTTTTTTGCATTTTCTTCAATGTTGCGTCACGAAATTTTGTTAGCAAACCTCAGATTCGGATTCAGCACCCCAAAAAACATATAAAATAGAAGAAATCAAAACTACCCCAAAACTGTCTTGGTAAAAACACAATTTGACTGGATTATTTGTGCTTTTTGTTATTCTTTCTTACGGTGGCGCTATAGCCACACATTTGCTAAATGAAAAAAGGGAATGGGCAGTTAAATGACTTGAAACAATCATTAATAACACTTTCCATAATTTCCATCAGCACATATTAATAGGAATCGAATTGCGAGATTACTAGATTGTGTTGGCAGAAAAATTATCATAGTTAGTGCTATTCATATCTGCACTGCTAGGGTAGAGTAGACGAGTTGGATCGCTGACGATTCCAGTGAGAGTTGCGTGAGCAAAAAGACAGTCGTAGCCTTGGACCATTCTAAACTCAGAGATTTCCAAGTCTTTGAGATAATCTAGTAATCTAGGAGGACACTTTTTTCTCGGTTTGTTTTAAAGCTCTTTCTAATAACTGAGAGGAAAACTTAGAACACGATGCACTTTTTACAAATGAGAAAATCTCGTGGATAGATGCACGATTAGAGGTATTACATTGGATAACACCTTTGGCCTTTCTTTAGTAACGATCCAGCATCCACAGTCATCAGTGCGATAGTATCCACTTCAGGACAACTATTTTTAACGTAGGATTACGTTCCTCAATAATGGTCCTTCGGGGAGAAAAAAATTGTCCTGCGTCGCGAGTTATAATTTTGGCAGCGTTCCAAACCCAGTAGTAGTAAACAATTAAGCAGAAAGTACCAAAATGCGTTTTAAAAAAGTAAGCAAACGATAAGCAATCCTACGTATTAACGTAGGAACCCGCGGTAGTTTCGTTAGAGGAGACTACCTGAAATATATTTTCTCCGATTAGAAAAGTTCTCTGGCGTCATTCGCGTGATATAAAATTCTTTTGTTGGTTTTTAAGCAATAGTTTTCCATAGCCTTAAGGAGAATCAGAGAGAATGACAATGTTTATAAAGGAATCAAAAAAGATGTATGAATCCAGAGGAAAACTTAAAAGCAAACTCAAGGCTGCTGTGTACTATTCCTACTGGATTCACTCACCTCATGTTAACCCGTGAAGAAAATTTGTCTACTATTTACAGCTGCATGAATGCCGATAATCCATTAAAAATGGTATTTTCAGATAGACTGAAATTTTCTTCACCTTGCAACTGGATTCATTTTATAAATTGCGCCCACCAAAGGAATTTGAGCGTTTAAAACCCACTATACCAGAGTTTTCCCCGGATAATTTAAATTTTAAAATATTATTTATATTTAAAAAAACAAAAAATGTCCCAAGATGTAAAATTTCTTTCTCTATTACGGAGTACAATTTAAAAGAAAAAATCTTCAAATTCAAGTCGGTAATCCTTATACACATTTTCTCCACAGGTCAATATGGAGGTGAGCGAATCCAAAAGGTTTATTAAACAGAAGCCTTAAACCTCAAGGACCGCTACTAGTAAATCAAGGTTGTGTTTCACAGACTACATCCCTAAAATACATTTCAAATGAATGAAATCTGTAAAATTCAACCCCGATTCATTCATTTATTCATTTCATAGATTGTCACCTTTTCCTCTCTCTTGCACGTACGTAAAAACAAAAATAATACTAGTATGTATGTTGTTATGTGACTCATTATAAAATCATCGAACATACTATACCCGGATATGACATGCTCTTTTTTATTTCTTTTTAACATAGAATTTAGTTCCTCCATAACGGTCCTCCGGAAAGCAAAATTTATGACGCTAAAACCGTCGTCGCGAGTTATAAATCAAGAGTGGCAGAGTAAACATATGTAACTTATTTTTCTTACCATCGACATATTCTGCATAGGGTTATCACTCATCCTTCTCTTAGTACGTAGGAATTTTATTGTAAAAAGAAGAGGTGAGCAACGATAAGCAATCCTACTTTATAACCCGCCGTAGTTTCGTTAGAAGAGCTTACTGGATTTATTTTTTTCAATTTATTTATAAGCTACAACATGGTAGCAACAAGTATTTTTTTTAAATTGGGGAAATAAAGTCATCTCTTACCTTGAAGCTTAAATTAATGTAACGCACAGTATAATCACTTAAATATGATAGCGATATTATTTGATAGAGGTGGATTCTTTCAGTCCTCTAACCCCACAGTTTTAAAACATGTCTGTAGAACTTAAATCTTTCACCGTTCAATTTCCAGTTTACATTCTCTTAGTTATGACCAGGGTTGCCAAATGAAAACACCGAAAATAAGGGACGGGTTTTGATAACTATACTACTGGGGAGTATGGAATCACCCCCAGGGAAAGGGGATCCGGGGGTACTCTCCCGGAAATTTTTCAAATTTTAATGTTTCTAATAACCATTTTCAATGCATTTTTCGTTCAGTTTTGTAACTTACATAGAGTTTAGGTTAAGTAAACAATAATGTAATTACATAAAAAATTTACTAATCAAAAACAATTTAAAGTTGGTTTAGGCATATAGTACAAAACTGATTTTTATTTTATTAGTTTACTACAACTAAGTAAATGCCCTTATAAAGTGTTAGGGACGTGTATGTATAATTTGTAATTTTATTATTGTACAATGTAAATAATATAATGTGCATAGGAAATCTTTGAAGGCGACTTTTGAGTCATAAAAAAGTTTTCGAATGAGCGTGTTCCCACAGTTCATTGAATTTTATGATATATTGTGCTTTACCGTGTTAAATACAGTAGCTACCTCTACTAGAGCGATTTTGTAACTTTCAGAGGAAACTTTAGTGATGAAAAACTTTGACAGATTGCTGCTAGATGAAACACTTATTTTGTTTTCCTTGTGCTCTGCACCTTCAGCATGTAGAATTATGCCACTCCGACCTCCATGGGCAACCGAAAAATCCTTATTACAATAGCTACAACGTGCCATTTTGGCGTTGTTGGGAATAGGCCTGAGCCAATCTTCGTCCTTCATCCATTCATCCCTAAAAACACATATATCCTTTTTTTCGGCCCATCATTATTGGATTTTGAACGTTTACCATTACCACTGTTCGTAGTCAGGGAATAGTTTTATAACAAACACTTAATTCAAACGCTACTATCTATCAACACGATCACACAATAATCTGTATTAGTATTTAGCACTAGACTGACACTGTTGTCGTTGTGACGTTCGGATCCCGGCGCATAGAGACAACCTTCTCGTCAAGGGTCTGTTCACATAGGAGTCCGGTAGCGGAAGCGTTAAAGTATTGACATATATTTAACCAATGACAAACCTCCAAACGATTAGCAACGAAACATTTAACGCCTATTATTGGTTTATTTCCGTCTCAGCGCCATCTTTCCTTTTACGCTTCTGGACCGGATATGAACAGGACCAACTCGCTATTACAATAAATTTCGCATTTCGGCGAAAAAAGGGACTTTGCCGTCCCGAATCAAAGTTCCCCGAGACGCGGGACAAAATTTTCAAATAAGGGACTGTCCCTTAAAATCCGGGACATTTGGCAACCATGATTATTGTTATGGGGCCGAATTTTATGGCGCCAAATGGGAAGCCGCAGCCGAACAAGTGGTAGCAGATTAAAAAAGCTACGCCAAAAATGGCGAGACATGAAAATGCGTTGTGTAAAAATTAAGTTACTGAATTAACTTACAGAAACAATGCGATATGAATGATAACCCAGACAGGTTGTCTCAGGTAACATATATATTAAATAAAGTAGTCATGTTTTAGGATAACCGTACTTAACCAAGCAAGAAATACTTAACCCTACAGACAGCCTGACCCACGTGCTAAGCAGATTACTATACTCATCAATTTAATTCACACTAGTGAAACATTATCTATTAAAGTAAATTAAGTGACAGACTATGTGGTTAAGGAGCAAGTAAGAAATTTATTTAACAAAACATAATTAAAAAGTAAATACTAGTGAATATCTGCCATGCCTTGCACTTCACTCACCAACACCGGACACCAGCTAAGATGTGTCACATACCTAGTACACTTCCAACTCTCTCTCTGGTTATTTTTTAAAGCTAGCCTTGAACTGCGCCAAGATGTATTTCGCACCTGCGCAATACGGGCTCAAGCCACTAGATTTGGCGTGCAACGCCTTTCATGGCAATAATTCATTTTTCCTTTTCTGCCAATATATGGCGGTTACGAAAGACAGTTATAAAGACTTGAATATTAACAGATATACTCCATGAGTCTTTATAACACTCTCCCCCTTCACCAAGTAAAGAAAAAAAAAACAAACGAGGGAAAGTTTCCCAAAGAGAGTTAAGTTAGAAATAACAACTATCAATGTGCTAGGAGTGGGAGTTGGCAGGCTTACAAAACGTTACATTGAAGATGCGTTGGATAAAGTGATTACACCAGTGCATTACAATGTATTACATTGAAGATCCGTTGGCAAAAAGTGATTACACCAGTGCATTACAATGTATTACATTGAAGACCCTAGATGAGGGAAAAGAGTTCATTAATGCTCATATTGAGTCTACTTTACAATGGTATACATTGGAGACCCTAAATGAGGAAAAAAAATTGCTCCTAATTTTGATTACATGACCATAAAAGTTACACAGGGTATGTACATTATACAAAAGAACACTAAACACTTCAAGTCGGCTGGCCAGCGATTGTAACAACATAAAAACACAAAAACAACCCTGTAAAATTTCACATATAAAAAGTTAAAGTTACATTGAAAAGCGATGAATGACAATAGAAAAAATTATGTGTCCTATATAGACAAAGTGAAAGCACTAATAACAGTCAACATTGTGACAGAGAGCATGGTGTCATACACAAGAGTGTCATTAATATGTGAAAAGTTTCAGGACACCTTGGATGAAGAAAATAACCTGTAACACAGTGTCTCACACTGTACCATGCATAGTACAAACAGTAAAAGTAAATGTGCATAAAAACTTAAAAAAGCAAGTGCAAAAATTGTGTTGCGATACACATTATGATGAGTATATACCCTAGAATATTTAAATGAACCATAAATTGTAGGACAAAATAATAACATGTTATTCACAAACAAATATACAATATAACACAAAAATACATGATTATATTCAAGAAACTGTTGATGCATTACCCACTTCACAAAGCTAACAGGTGAATTACATTCAATATGAAAACTATAAAAACTTCACCTATATGCAGCAGGTGATGTACAACTGCAGGAGATAGTGACCATGTTGAGGTCGAGAACCTTCAAACCTGTATACAGTACATAACAGGATTCGATACTTTTCTGGAAAGCTGGTCACCCAGAAAAAATACACAAAAGAATAAGTTAACACAATACATATATTTACATAAATATGAGGACATATTCCTGAGAAATGAAAAAAATTGCCTTGTACAATAAAAAACTTAACTTCATTTCTCAAATGACAAAAATCGAGAATATTTTGGCTGATTACCATATCACAGGTTGCACATAAGGTACACAAGAAAAAACATAGTCAAGGAAACTCACAAATGAAAAAAAACTGATAGCTGATATCAGATGATGTTTCCTGCAATTCAGGCGAAATGTGAAGCAAAATTTATTATTGACTATTGCTAGGTTATTTTCAATGGTATATGGGAGAACCAAATGATTTTAATTGCATATTATTATATTTTATATCAACAAAGTGTTAAATTAGCATTTTACTTTACTATTGGTAGACTCAATAACAACAGAACTGTAGAATTAAGAGTGGAAACCATTATCAGCTTAGAGAGGTTAAAGAAACAAGGTTGTGCATAATTAACATAGGATATTTTAGGAATGGAATATGTTACGGTTCAAAAGCGCCGCAACATTCGGCACGGATGAAGGAATCAATTAAGAAATGATCGAGTTAAGAGACGCAGTGACGAGTGATAAATAAGCGAGGGACGTGGACATAGTTTAGAAAAGAAACAGGATGTTTAAGTGCCATTAAGGATGAAAAAGATACCGCCGAAGGAAATTTACGTGGGGTATGCTTAGACCAGATGCAGATGTGAAAGATATAGGAAGAAGGAAAGCACACTAACGAGGAAATGCATTGAATAGTGATGGTGTGGGCTAAGTGGTGAAAATCGGAAACAGATGATATTCGAGAAGATGGAAATATGGCCGTGGGAATAATGATGATGGGAGGCGAGTGGCCCCACCTACGAGAAGGCGGAGAAAAAGAAGATTCTGGAAAGAAATGAGTAGCCCAATAGAATAGGAATAAAATATCTCTGACCAATAAGAAAACGAAGGAATGACCAGATCAGATGATGCGGACATCCTAAAAAAAATCATTACGACCGAGGAGCAGCAAGGACGAACATCTAGACCGTAGTTAAAAGCATGAGCCGACGAATTAATTTAGATTGAGAAAGCTCGAATTGAAACTCAGCCATCGTATGATAAATTAATATAGCTTGACGCTTTATTTGCACCGATGTCCCAAAGCGTAAATACTAGGCAGTAACTAACATCGAGATTAACCAGATTCTATGAAAGAATAGAGCCGGCCGATCAAATGGAAGCAGTGTGCCCCATCCCGAGAATCGAAGTGCCTGAGCAGTAGGACCTACCGTATGCTACAAGCTGAAGTTACGGACCCTGAAAGCGTGACGCAACCATAGACGGGTTTGAAAGGAGGATCCCAAGACGATGCGAGCGCATTTAATGGACTGCAGAGGAGTTTATCAAAGGAGGGAGAATTGAAAGACCTATTCCCAGATAGTGCCAGCGCATTTAAGTGACTTCATGGGAGTTCATCAATGGAGGTATGTGTCGTTTGTGCTCCGTATTGATCACTGGTTTTAAGGTGTGCCATCGCGATTTCTCATTCCTACACTACCTATTCCGAATGTATATACTATAGATCTTTCTATTAGAAATTGAGATAACGTTGAAATATGATGTTATTATGAATTGATGAACGGGTTATAAGATCCATTAAATGAGAAAATATTGTAGTAAAGGTATAATAATTGATAAGAAATTACTAGTGATAATTGTATTGTAGGAAGTAAAATAAAAAGGGTTATAATGATATTGAATGAAACTGTAAATGAAGAGATTAGTTGTGATAACATAATGTATTAATAAATGTATCCGTTATTATATCAATCGGATAATCTGTCATTCTTCAAAAAAAAAACACAACGCAATACTTAATTCTACATATGTAAATCATATCATTGGGTATCATAATTAATAACCCCAATCAATCCATTATAGAATAATTTCACAGATATTAAAAACTTTAAGATACAGAGGTATACCGTATGCAGCAAGAGTCCTAGTCCACACAGGAAGACAGGCAGAAGAAGAGTTGGACGTGCCAATCGCTGGGTTGTCCATCAACTGGAGAAGACGTGCGCGAAAACATCTTTCCCAGAACCTTATCTCCTTGGCCTGAGGTTGTACGGACAGGGATTTTTCACTGCAGTAGGAATTTCTGGCATCTTGGAGGTTATTGCAGTTTCTGGCGGTGGAGGACTGGCATGGGTGAGTCCAACAGTATCCTGAACTGGAGGCGATTCTATCTGGAGCTGAGGAGTTTCAAGAAGCATGGATGGATGATGAAATGACTACTGCTCGTCTGCTAGACTTGCTTCTGGGACCTGGAACTCATCGTCTGGAGCAGGAGGAAACTGTTCTCCATCAGGATAGTTCCCCTCAGTGGCATCCATGGATTGGTCATCCACTGGAACACTTGCAAGACTGGAGTCCAGCACAGGATCTGAAGAATAGGACACTGGAACAGCCATCTGGGCAACTGGATGAAAAGAAGAGCTAGGGCACAAAATATTATTAGTTGTGGGAGATGGATTTGTCTGCCTTTCTATTAAATGCCCTTTACGAGTTGGGGCCTTTATAAGCCTGTTCACATGAATGAGAGAAACCGGTGATATTTCATCTTCCAGTGGTCGAATGACCACAGTCACATTCGAGCGGAATTTCTCAATTGAAAATGGTCCCTTGAGAAATTGGGTGAAGTGAGTTTTATATCTCACATAAACAATGTCACCCTCCTTTAGACTTGTGTTTCTTCTTGCTCTATGGAGCTTCCTGTGAGAGTTCGCTTCACTTAGGGATGTATTGCTGAAGCACAGTGACCAAATGGCTTTAGTTTGTGCTATAATATTATTAATGAGGGACCCTTTGTCAAGATGAGGAAAGTCATCAAAGAACCTCTCAGAATCAGTTAAAAGGGCTAAAGCTCTCCCAAAATGGAAGACCGCAGGGGAGTGACCTGTAGTAGAGTGGATGGCAGAGTTGTACAGTGAGGCATGTATTAGGATGGCTGTGTCAAATGGTACTCCTTGGGCTTGCAGAGTCGAAATCAATGATTTGATAGAGGCATTGATTCTCTCTCAAACTCCATTTGCCTCAGGATGCCCAGGTGAAGAGTGTGCCAATCTGATTCCAGCCATATCCAATAGCCTTTTGAACACCACAGATGTAAATTGTGGGCCAAGTTCTGTAAGAATATGGCTTGGTCTGCCAAACATGGCAACATACCTAAAGATAGCCTTGGTTACTCTGTCAGCTGTGGTTGTCGGCATGTCCTCTAAGACCAAGAAGCGACTGAAGTGGTCAATTATGGTGAGGACCGAGTGACCATTGCGGAAGGGACCAACAAGATCAAGTGATACAAGTTGGCCTGGTGCAGTAGGAAGTGGTGCAGACTGGACTGGAGCAACCGCCACTCTTCTTTTCTTGTGGAGTATACATTCTCTACATGAGGCAACAAAGTTGGCAAAATCTATGTATGCCCCTCGCAACCAATATCTTTTGCAGAGAGCCTCGTACGTGTTTTTTAGTCCAAAATGGGACAAATGAGACAAGCGTAGTGCCTTTGGCCTGAGAGATGACGGTAATACAATGTACTCTTCTCTCGGTAATCCACTCTTCTTAGCGTAAAATAATAGGTTTGACTCTGGGTGCACAAAAAAGTTCTTGGGGACATCCTTCGCCCTGCTCAATAGTTTGTTATAGACATGGACTAGTTCCTCATCCCTGAGCAGTTCCTTCAGGATTGTTGCTGAAGAGATTTCATTCTCTGCATCATCACATTCAGATGTGATAATGCACAATACCTTTTTAGCTGCTTTGCAGCTTCACACTTTAATTCAGAGATTGAACTGTGTGCATGTACAGCTTGCGGAGTGGTGGAGGAGTGGGAGGAGGCAGCAAAGGGAGGCAAATTAGGTTTAATATAAACATTATTATTGTGGGTCAGAGCAGAAGTACAATTGATTACCTTAGCATGAGTATTATCAGGTACAGAAAAATATGAGTTAGAGCAAGAACTAGGCTTTACAACATGAGTAGAAATACAAGTGTTATTGCTATTGACATTATTTCTAGCATTTACATGAGATACCTTATGAGGTGAATTATCTACCTCTATAGAATCACTATTATCATACAACACATTACTATTATTATTATCAAGTACTTTATCGTACTGAGCAGGTTCCTCAGAATCCAAAGTAACTACAGGTAAAATTTGCTTTGAATTAATTAAATTAGCATTGGTATTAAGGTCTTGGGTTATAACATTAGGTGTGCGAGAAAAATAATCTGGTAACACATTAGAAGTTCCACTGACATGAATAAATTTAAAAGAATATTCAGATAGAGACATTAACCATCTTGTGGTGATGGATGCAGGAGAAATTGTTTTCTTATAGTGCATAAGAGGTTTACTATCTGATAAAACAAAAAATTCTCTATTATACAAATACTGTTTAAAGGATTGCACACCCTTTGCTATAGCCATGAGTTCTAATTTGAGATCAGGATAATTCCTCTCAGCTTTATTTAATGATTTACTGAAGTAAGAGACAGGTAATAGTTGACCATCAAAGTCTTGTAATAACACTGCAGAAATTGCTTCGTTGGAAGCATCAGTGTTTACATAAAAAGTATTATCAAAATTAGGTTGCCTGATAAAAGGCGAAGAAAAGAAAATCTTTTGTAGTGACTGGAATGCATTAGAAGCTTCATCAGTCTAATTAAAAGGTACAGACATAGAAGTCATTGAAATCAAAGGAGCAACCAAATTAGAAAAACGTGGAATTAAGTTGTCTATAATAATTACAAACACCTAGGAAACGTTTCAACTGTTTTTTAGTTTTTGGAGTTGGAAATGAAGTCACCTTTATGATATTAGAAGAAATTGGACTTATAGTGTTCTGCGACACTTTAAAACCTAGGTAGTCTACCTCAGTTTGATGGAATGAGCACTTTGGAAGATAAGCAGTAATATTATTTTTAGCAAAAACAGAAAGAAGAGCTTTTAATTTCTGACAAGACTCCTGAAAAGAATTCGCACAGATGACAATGTCATCTTGGTAAGCAAAGATACCCAACTTATTGGTTTCCTCAATGAGAGTATCGACTAAAGCTTGGAAAAAGGATGCTGCACTACGCAGTCCAAAAACTATACGTTTATATTTAAACTGACCCCACATGGATGTGAAACTCAGGCGGTCTTGAAATTTTTCAGGTAAGTCAATTTGATGGTAAGCACTTTTTAAGTCCAAGGTGGTGAAGTAGCGATATTGAGCTATATTAAAGATTATATCATTTATCTTAGGTAAAGGATAAGATGAATTCTTCATTATCTGATTAATGAGACGTAGATCTAAAGCAAGTCTGAATTTTTGTGGAGCAGAATAGTTTAATTGCTTCTTTTTAACAAGCAATATTGGGCAAGCCCAATCAGAGATTGTTCTCTCAATGATGCCTGCCTCAACAAGTTCATCAATTTGCTTTTTAGTCTCAGCTTGCAAAGACTGAGGAATGGGAAATGGAAGAGTCTTAAGAGGGAAGTCATGATCAAAATTCAAATTTTGAATCACATGATCAGTGTGTTCTAAAGACTTAGACGAGGAAGAAAAAGCTGTGGCATGATTGCTCAACAGTTGCGACATTTGAGAAATTTCTCCAGGATTCAAATGGGAAAGCTTAAAGTCATTAAGATTAAATTCTGACTTTCTTAAATTTAATATTTCAGGAGTTGCAGTAATAAGATTTACAGATTCACTGACTGAGGTAGTTCGAGCATGGGAAACAGATAACTGCTCATCTAAAGAAGACTCATGACCCAACACAGCATTTTTGTTTACATGAACTGGCTTATTGGACAAATTTTCAATTAAAATGAATGACTTAATCACTTTAGAGGATTGTTTTGTAGAAGGAGTTGAAATATTATCATTTATAAAACCTGGTTGCTCACCAACAGATATATCATTTGCAATAATGGATGGATGAATTAAAATATTTGGATTTTTAACAACAGGTTCGAAGAATAAATCAGAATTTGAATTGATTATTGGAGCACTGATATTAACAAAAGAAGAAGAATTTGGTTTGATTATAGTTTTAGATACAAGAGTAGCATTCTGAGCATTTACAACAACATGAGAATGTACACCTTGATTTTCAGAATCAATAAATGGAATGGCAATATCATCAAATGTGATGGAAGCTTGCGAATTTGAAATATCCACATGAAATTTGGTGAGGAAGTCATAACCAATTATGGCAGAAAAAGACTTATCATTCAATTTTGTGACAAAAAAAGGATGTTTGAAGAATTTCTTTTCAAGTTTGAAAGATACATTGATACAGGAAGAGAAATTGACAGAAGAGTTGATGGTTGATATAGACACCTGTCTAGAAATGTTTTTATAATTAAGAGACTGCTTGTTCATGTGGAAAAATGACTGGTCGAGTAACGAGATAGAAGAACCTGTGTCTATTAATCCAATTATAGTTGTTTGAGGAAATTTTATATTCACCATAGGTAATTTAGCAGAGGTTTGAGCACTACATATCCTTTCAATGACAATTTTGCTATTAGCATGTAATGCATTATCATTAACAGGGATCTCACACTGAGTAGCAGTGGAGTTCATAATTTTGATAGCAGAAGAAGTTTGACAACCAACAGATGAAAAACTTTGTTGAACATTATTATTACATTGAACATTAAGATTATCAGCATATCTATTATTTACAGAAAAATTGGAGCAATGTTGTTGTACCAAATCATTATGATTAGAAAGGTTGACATAATCAGGATTATACAAGTCATAATTTTGAGTATTAAAATTGGCTGATGAACAAAGCTGGAGACAGTGGCGTAGCGAAGGGGGGGGGGGGCAAGGGGTCTATCATGCCCCGGGAGCCACTCGCAGAGGGGCGCAAAACGGTCCTCAACGAATTCTATATATTATAATACTATATGTTTTTCGGGGGGAGGGGGGCGCCAAAAAGGTATCGTGCCCCGGGCGCCAGTTGTGCTCGCTACGCCACTGGCTGGAGAGACGATGGTATATCAGCATTAGCTTGTCTCATTGCAGGGTTAGAATAATCATAAGCAAAGGAAGAGGCATAAGGATTTAGATTTGACTTCCTCACTGTGTGTGAGTTCTGCCTAGTAGAGTTATTTAACTGCCTGCTTATATTATTTGGACCAGAAGATGACTGCTCCCTACGAAAATCTTTTTGAAACATAGCATTTTGCAAAAGCGTGACCTGTCTTATAGCAATATTGACAGACAGTCTTTGAAACTTTCTGTCTGGACTCATTTGAAGAACAAGGTTTTGCTTATATTCATTGCATTCAGTGTCACTTGACAAAGTCGAGGATGATTGAATAGCATTTATTTGGTTCTTAGTCATATTCAGTGAATTGAGCTGTTCTTTGATAACCTGGATTTCAGCGAGCAGACTGGGCTGAAGTGCTGTAGGATTCTAATTGCTGCAAGGTATCAGCTCTATCAACTGCAGCCTGGAAACATTTTATGTTTTCACTTAATAGTTGCACCTTAATACTCTGAGGGACAGCATTAATTAACTCGACAAATTTTACGTCATTAAGGGCATCAGGATTCTTAGCAGAGGGATGTAATTTAGAAACCTGAACTGAAATTCTGTGTGCAAGGTTTCTAATTGACTCTGCAGGTAGAAGAGTTCTGAGGGTGCAATAAGGCAGTGTTTACAGAATGATTAGGATCAAAGAAGGATTTCAACCTGTGCAACAAAAATTCATGATCTTCTCTGTCCAACAACTCGGAAGTACTTATGACATACTTTAGAGCAGGCCCTACCAATTTTGACCTGATAAATATAGATGTTTGAGAACCTGACCAATTATTTACTCTCGCTAAGTCCCTGACTTGCTTAGAGAAAAATGACAATAATTCTCCATCAACTTCAAAAGGTTGAATGGTTACATTGAATCTATTGTCTACCTCGCTAGCCATGTCCAAGAAAGCAAAAAGTAAAAGAACTGGACAAAAATTTTCTCAGAGTTCACACAAAAGATAACATAACTGAGTTTTACATAATCAACATGTAAACAAAAAATTTGCAGAATGCAGTGAACCATAAAATGCAAGAGAAGAATTCCATTGGAGATACCGTGAACCAGCAAATGACAAAATGTAACGAATTATGAATTATGGATATAATTAAGAAAAGAGGTATATTAAAAGTTATGCATACACAAAATGGGATACTATTCAATAAAACAATTTTCAAATATTATGCTTGAGTTCACCACAGCTTAATTAGCATGAAAAATTTCAGCATAAATGTCAATTATCAGTCAGAAATATTACATTTGAACATATAAATATGATAGGTTGCATGAATGAAACATAATTAGTACTTTGCGTTAAGAACTGAATTCATATCAATAATGTATGAAGTTTAAATCAAAAATTGTAATTCAGCAATAAAATATATCCTTTACACATGAAAAAATCAATCAATATAACACAAAGTCCAATCTTAAATAATATTCAATGTCAAATACTCAGATATTCAGTAAATCACTGTATAATTAAACAATTGCACATAACAAACACATAGCTTCGTTCATGCTCTATTATAAAAAAAATGCATCATGTGGTAAAGCAAAAACAAAATGAATGAAATTTTAGCATTATTAAGATACATATATTACTTACTATTAATAACTAGAACACAACATTATAATCATGGGGAATATTAAGCAGATGCATTTTTTCGTTACTCACATAGGTGAAAGAATTAAAAAAATGTTACCGATAAATGAGACAATTATTACCCTTAAATTTTACTATAAATTTTAAGGACTGGTCAACTGCACCAAATGTTATGGGGCTGAATGTTATGGCGCCAAATGGGAAGCCGCAGCCGAACAAGTGGTAGCAGATTAAAAAAGCTACGCCAAAAATGGCGAGACATGAAAATGCGTTGTGAAAAAATTAAGTTACTGAATTAATTTACAGAAACAATGCGATATGAATGATAACCCAGACAGGTTGTCTCAGGTAACATACATATTAAATAAAGTAGTCATGTTTTAGGATAACCGTACTTAACCAAGCAAGAAATACTTAACCCTACAGACAGCCTGACCCACGTGCTAAGCAGATTACTATACTCATCAATTTAATTCACACTAGTGAAACAATATCTATTAAAGTAAATTAAGTGACAGACTATGTGGTTAAGGAGCAAATAAGAAATTTATTTAACAAAACATAATGAAAAAGTAAATACTAGTGAATATCTGCCATGCCTTGCACCTCACTCACCAACACCGGTAACCAGCTAAGATGTGTCACATACCTAGTACACTTCCAACTCTCTTTCTGGTTATTTTTTGAAGCTAGCCTTGAACTGCGCCAAGCTGTATTTCGCACCTGCGCAATACGGGCTCAAGCCGCTAGATTTGGCGTGCATCGCCTTTCATGGCAATAATTCATTTTTCCTTTTCTGCCATATATGGCGGTTACGAAAGACAGTTATAAAGAGTTGAATATTAACAGATATACTCCATGAGTCTTTATAACAATTATGACTGTTGTTATCTATATATATAAAACAGTTCCGTAACTGACTGACTGACTGACTTACTGACAGATAACGCACAGCCCAAACCGCTGGACCTAAAGGACTGATATTTTGCATGGCGATTCTTCTTATAGTGTAGGTGTGCACGAAGAAAGATTTTTGAAATATTCTTTTTAGATTTTTTTAAATTAAATTTTTAAGCTGTTTTTGTAAAATTTTTTAAAGTTTGCATTTGAAATAATAATTTGAGGGTTATAAAATTCACATCAAGAAAAAGATAAAAAAAAAATCCTTTAAAATGAAGTTTTTTTCGAATCTTTGCCTCCATTATATGATTCTTGGTGAATTTTTAAAGATTAATTTTTAGAATGCAATTTATTAAATGCTGATCACGTGGTTTCTTTTCTTTTAATTTTGCGTCACGTGCATAACAACGAAATGAATTGACGGAAAAATATTAAAATTCGGTAAAAGATAATACTTAACCGACAGACTAATTGAGGTGGAATTTTTTTAAGAATTAAATTCAAATTAGTATGTTTTATGGATATTAAACATACAAATTAATATCATACATTGGCCGTTGTATTTATTTTGAATATTTTCTTCTAGTATATTATTTTGTCTATAAGAATAGCCGTTACGATTTGTTTATAGATATATATATATAGGGATTGCAACATTTATTGGGAGTTATAGTGATTGAAAAATTTTCCTTAGTAAATTATCCGACAGAATAATATGACTATAAAAATAATACTAGATAAACAGCCAAATAAAAAGAAACATTAGGTGTCCTGTCTTCATAAAAGACTTCCGATTTCTAATTTAATTTTTAAATAATCTATATATATAAAAATGAATGTGTGTCTGTCTGTCTGTCTGTACTCGATAGATTCAAAAACCATACATCCAATCACCGTGAAAATTTGGGAAATTATTAGGTATATCCCTAGGAAGGTTTTTGAAATTTTTTTTTAAATCAGAGTTTGGATTCTAGGTGTTCCCGAACAAATATCCCAAAAATATGAAAATAACATTTAATTAGTAACTAGATGTACCCGTTCACACGTTGCTGTGTTTGAACAAAAAGGTAGTTTTGATACCTCAAACATAATTTATTAATGATCAAATGTATACAATACATCAAAATGAAAATTAACAATAAAATTATCCCTAAATATATGTCATTTGAATATAACATATGTACAAAACATAGATATACATAGTTGATGGTAGAATAAACATGCTTCTTCACTTGTGATATTAAACAATATTACAAACGAATTTCAATTGAACAATAATTTTGTGATTTTTAAATATCATCATGAAATGAATGATATTTGATGATTGATGGTGAACTTTATCATAGTAGTGCTTGTAAATATACAACATTTTTTGTTTTCTTATCTGGTGCAAGAACAAATAAATTTGATGGTTTTCCAACTCGTGAACACCCAACGTACAGCTGTCCATGTGAGAAGCATGGATTTATCAAATTTAATCCACATACTTGCAATGATTGTCCCTGTGCTTTGTTAATGGTCATTGCAAAGGCTAGTGGTACAGGAAACTGTAGACGTTTGAATTCAAATGGAGTTTCCGTTGGTATCATGGGAATGCATGGTAGTAGTACATGTTCCCCTTGGTGTTTTCCATTTAAAATGGTTGCCTCAATTATGTTATTCATTAATTTTTTAATGATAGCCTAGTCCCATTGCATAGTCGCGGTGGATATATATTTCGTAGAAGGATGATTGGGAAACCAATTTTCAAAGATAAAATATGCGGTGGCATTCCTGGTAGATCCAATGAATTTAAAAATTCTATTCGATAATTAACTGATTCATCGTAATTGACAACAGTATCTATGGATTTATATGTTGTTTCTTCGTCAGGTATTTCATTTTGAATTGTGCAGTTTATTAAATTCACATCAATGTTTTTGGCTGCCAATATAGCACGCTCACTAACCCATTGATTATTTTTATAATTCTGCGATAAATTTCGAAAAACTTTGGCAATCAATTCATCAGTGGATTTTACAATGTGACAAAAGATTTCTGGTAATGTAATACAGTGTGTGGATTCGTCCATTTCCATTTTACCATTCCAAATATCTAAAATTGTTTTGCAAATCGTTCAGAAGATTCATCTTGTTGTAATTGAACACGCATATTGGTCTTTAAAGATATTTTCTCCACATACCACCATAACACTGATGATTTGAGATATGCATTCAATTCATCTGCAGGTGTTGAACGTGGTATAACTGGTAGAGTTTGTCGAAAATCACAAGCTAGCAAAATGAGTGCACCACCAAAGAGCTGCTCATTTCCTCTCAAATCTTTTAATGTGCGATTGAGTGCTTCCAATGATTTCTTGTGTGCCATGGTGCATTCATCCCATATTATAAGCTGACATGATCTTAGTACTTTTCCCAAACCAGGATCTTTGCTAATATTACATGTTGGCGTTTCAATTACCTGCATATTTAATGGCAATTTCAATGCTGAATGTGCTGTCCGACCACCGTCCAAAAGAGTTGCTGCAATACCAGATGATGCAATAGCAAGTGCAATATTATTTTGTGATCTTATATTTGCCAGAATAATTGAAATAAGAAAAGTTTTGGCAGTGCCTCCAGGTGTATCTAAGAAATATAAACCACAACTCTTGTTAGATATAGCATTTATAATTGTGTCATATGCTGTTCGTTGTTCTAATACCAATTTCGGCAGAAAAATTCGAACAAATGTTTGTAATTCATTAACATCGAAATGCGTTTCTCGTTGTATATCACGATAGAAAATGTCATTACCAGATCTATTTGGAGCAATCATTCCCAATTCTGTCAGTGATTTGTTGGCTATTGTCAAACATACATTCTCCATTAAAATCAATGCTTCATTGTATATATTTGATGTAAATTGAATGTTGAGATTAGCATTTATGCTACGCATGCGATGCAAAATGTCTTCTCTCATATAGTCGTTATATTTTTCCCAAAGATCCTTTGGATTAGCCGGCAAACATGTAGTTAGTATGATGGAAAATTGTGTACGTATCTGCTGTGGTTGAGCTGTATTAGAAGCATCAGCGACTGAAATATCCCAATGAGCATCGTTTTCTAAGAGACTTAATTTCTGGCAAGCCTCAAAAAATGTAGCACATACATGGCCATTGACTGTTTTTAATTCTTGGAAAGATGTTGGTCCACGAACACTGATTAATAATAATGTTAGGTAAAAGCATTCTGCGTTATTAGGATGTACAGTGTACAGACGACCCAATGCATCTGTGGAATATAAATTTTGGTGTCCTTGTACTGCTCTAACTTGTTTACGACGCTGAAATTTTCTTGTTGATGTATTCCACGTAAAATAAGTTGGTACTTCAGAGTACAGTAGTATCCTTGCAAAGGTATCATTTCTACATAATGTGAAAAATTCAGTTAGTGTTGTTGGCGGTGGTGACATTGCTCTTGCACGTACATTTTCTGATGTAAAATACACACGCTGTCCATTTTCAAGATGTACTGCTAAATGAACAACCGTTGGATATCGATCAGGAATGGAAAATGTTAAAATACGCTATACAGCCTCATTGCAACTTATGTACCGTCCCAGTTGATGTTGGGTGACTTCATCGTTAGAAGCAGTTGTATTTTCCACTGCATACACTGCCATATCGCTTCCTTTGTTCACATATTTGTAAATATATTTTATAGCTTTCACTGAATTGCAGTACTCAAGATTTATGTGTGCGTTATAGGTTTTTAGTAGTAATGGAGAATATGGTACTTCCCAACGGTTAAAGATTTTAATTTTTGTTTAAATACACGTGCAGAAATATCATGACGATCTGATGGTGCTGGTCCAGTAAATAAAAGCTCCTTTATTTCATCCCATGCTGGGTTGCATGTAAATGTGATGACAAAATCTGGACGACCATATGCACGAACATACGTCATTGCATATTGTGAATATTCATGCATGTGTCTTCGGCTGCCTGTAAATGTGGACGGTAAAATGACCATTTTTCCCAATACACTGAGATTGCCATCATTTACAACTGCATCACGTAAATGGATGTACTCTTCAGAACGCAATGTGACTTGATTTAGTCGATGTAGAGGAGTCATTCACTTTCTATTTTTGCATACATGTCAACAATGTATTGAGGAAATAGTTGTCTACATTTCAATATATGATTATCAGCATTCTCATGAATCATCGTTCGATATGCATAATAATTTATAGCACTGACTTTTTTGTTAATGTCCACATTAGTTGTAGGATTTCTGATATTAATATTAAAATGATATCCATCCTTTCCTTGCCAAAATAGAATGGGATATTGTAATGCATCATATGAACGATTCGTTTCTGATGCTTTCCGGACGTCACCATTTCTACGATGAAGAACTATATCGCGAGAATTAAATTCTTCACCAACTATGACAATTGCCACTTCATCGATCGTTGGTGCGTTGAATTGTCTTCGATGTTGACCAATAGGTGTTTTATCTGCCTTTATTATTACTTTGTAATCGTAAGATGGCATTTGTTCAATGGCGGTTTTAAATAATTTAATTAATTCATTATGTTGTTCAAACAAATTTTGTAATTCAGCGACAATCTCTCGTTTAGTAGTCATATTCAGTTGACACCGTCTGTTGATTTGTTCGTCAGTATTTCCCATAAAATATATCTGAAGATATTTGTGATCAGCATTTGGCAAGGGTAGTAGTGATCCAGCATGGTGATAAATTTGCCCTTGTACCTTAAATGTTGGCATATAATTTGCGCTACCGATATTCGTTGCTCCGAACGATGTCATTTGGAAGCATGAATTGAACTTGCGTATATTTTTCAAAAATTTTTTTGATTGACTTGTTTCACCTGATACTAAATTTAATAAGGGTTCAGGTGGTGAATACAAGTCTGGTAACTTTACTTTTCCACCTTCACAGCACATACCTGGTGTTTCATTTTAAAATTTTTGAGCACCACAATACGTACAATTTTTATCCATTTTTCCAATAATTACACTTGGATGAAGACTGTAATTGTAAAGCGGATTGTAATTGAAACCACATAAATTCAAATCAGTATGTATCGTTCGTCTTGTCTGTGTCCTGCGAATTAGATTCCTTTGCTGCCTTGCTTGCCTCTGTTCACTCGTTTCTAATGATCGAGCAAGATCAATGTGATCTCGATCTCTTTCTTGCCTAGTTTTTCTCTGCTCACTTGTTTCTGAAGCTCGTTCTTCTCTTCTCCTTTTTGCTTGATTTGTAGATCGACCAATGGCACTTCGCTTTGGTGACATAATTGAAGGGTAAAATAAAACGTTTTTCCAATATTTTTATTTATTCACGTATTAATAATTTATTCTCGTATTAGTAGTTGCAAAAGTTTTTTGACATCTTAAAAAACAACCTACAAACGTATTCCATCCTATGAAAATAATAGTAGTTCCCATCTTCAGTCATTGTAAAGTAGGAATAATGATATCACGCGATATTGATAATGCGAAGCGATATTGATAACACGATATTGATAATGCGATATACGCGATAATGATATTGTAAAGTAGGAATATGATATCACGCGAATAATACAAAATATAATATCACACATGCAAACAATCTCAGGTGCAGGAATCTAGGAAATATTACATTACGTCATGCTGCTAGGCTGAATTTCAAACATCATTAATAATTAAATGTTGTTTTGATATTTTGGGGATATTTGTTCGGGAGCACCTAGAACCCAAACTCTGATTTTTAAAAAAATTTTCAAAAACCTTCCTAGGGATATACCTAATAATTTCCCAAATTTTCACGGCGATTGGATGTATGGTTTTTGAATCCATCGAGTACAGAAAGACAGACACACATTCATTTTTATATATTTTGATATTGTAAAGTAGGAATATGATATCACGCGAATAATACAAAATATAATATCAGACATGTAAACAATCTCAGGTGCAGGAATCTAGCAAGTATTACATTACGTCATACTGCTAGGCTGAATTTCAGACATCATCTATATATATTAAAATGAATATGTGTCTGTCTGTCTGTACTCCATAGATTCAAAAACAATACATCCAATCGCCGTGAAAATTTGGGAAATTATTAGGTATATACCTAGGAAAGTTTTTGAATTTTTTTTTAACAATCAGTGTTTCGGTTATAGGTGCTCTCGATCAAATATCCTCAAAATATCAAAATAACATTTAACTAGTAATAATGTTTGAAATTCAGCCTAGCAGTATGACGTAATGTAATATTTGCTAGATTCCTGCACCTGAGATTGATTGCATGTGTGATATTATATTTTGTATTATTCGCGTGATATCATATTCTGTATTATTCCTACTTTACAATGACTGAAGGTGGCAACTTCTATTATTTTTTTATAGGATTGAATACGATTGTAGGTTGTTTTTTAAGATGTCATAAAACCTTTGCAATTATTAATACGAGAATAAATTATTAATACGTGAATAAATAAAAATATTGGAAATACGTTTTATTTAACCCCTCAATTATGCCACCAAAGCGAAGTGCCAATGGTCGATCTACAAGTCAAGCAAAAAGGAGAAGAGAAGAACGAGCTTTAGAAACAAGTGAGGAGAGAAAAACTTTGCAAGGAAGAGATCGAGATCACGCTGCTCTTGCTCGAGCTTCAGAAACAAGTGAGCAGACACGAGCTAGGCAAGAAAGAGATCGAGATCGCACTGCTTTTGCTCGATCATTAGAAACAAGTGAGCAGAGACAAGCTAGGCGAAAAAGAGATCGAGTTCACACTGCTCTTGCTCGATCATTAGAAACGAGTGAACAGAGGCAAGCAAGGCAGCAAAGGAATGGAATTCGCAGGATACAGACAAGACGCACAATACATACTGATTTGAATTTATGTGGTTTCAATTACAATCCCCTTTTCAATTACAGTCTTCATCCAAGTGTAATTATTGGAAAAATGGATAAAAAGTGTACGTATTGTGGTGCTCAAAAATTTTAAAATGAAACACCAGGTATGTGCTGTGCAGGTGGAAAAGTAAAGATACCAGACTTGTATTCACCACCTGAACCCTTATTAACTTTAGTATCAGGTGAAACAAGTGAATGAAAAATTTTTTTGAAAAATATACGCAAGTACAATTGATGGTTCCAAATGACATCTTTCGGAGCAACGAATATCGTTAGCGCAAATTATATGCCAACATTTAAGGTACAAGGACAAATTTATCACCATGCTGGATCACTACTACCCTTGCCAAATGCTGATCACAAATATCTTCAGATATATTTTATGGGAAATACTGACGAACAAATGAACAGACGGTGTCAACTGAATATGAGTACTAAACAAGAGATTGTCGCTGAATTACAAAATTTGTTTGAACAACATAATGAATTAATTAAATTATTTAAAACCGCCATTGAACAAATGCCATCTGACGATTACAAAGTAATAATAAAGGCAAATAAAACACCTATTGGTCAACATCGAAGACAATTCAACGCACCAACGATCGATGAAGTGGCAATTGTCATAGTTGGTGAAGAATTTAATTCTCGTGATATAATTCTTCATCGTAGAAATGGTGACGTCCAGAAAGTATCAGAAATGCATCGTTCATATGATGTATTACAATATCCCATTCTATTTTGTCAAGGAGAGGATGGATATCATTTTAATATTAACTAGTGGCCCGTCCCGACTTTGTTCGGGTTGAACAAAATATTATACCAATAAATTTCTAGTTGATAGCCAATAAATTGTCAATCTTTTTTTACCTTAATAATAACCTAAATAATACCTTAAATTAATTTTATGTTAGTTAATAATTAAAATAATTTAAAAAAAAAAAGGCGTGCCGGAGAACGGCTAGATTCGAACCGCTAGCGTCAGAACAGAAGCTCACCTCGATAGCACCACACTAAGGATCGTTGAAGACTTCGGCACAAAAAGCGGTAGAGGAAAGTAGCTGTAACAATGGAGATTGTTAGGATTAAGCCCCTAACTTTATTTCTACTGATTAGATATGCATAATATATAGCCTATGTCCATCTGGAATACTGTACCTTTCAAACAGTGAAAGAATTTTTCAAATAGGTACAGTTTTTCTAAAGATTAAACTTCACGTACAAAATCGCTCTCTCTTTATATATAAGTATTAATTTTTTTTTCAAATAATATTCCTAAAATAATATTCAATTAATATTACGTTAGTAAATAATTAAAGTTAAATTTTAAAAGAAAAAGGCGTGCCGGAGAACGGCTAGGTTCGAACCACTGTCGTCAGAACAGAAGCCCATCGTGATAGCACCACGCTAAGGATCGTTGAAGACATCGGCAAAAAGAGCGGTAAAGGACAGTAGCGGTAACAATGGAGATTGTTAGGATTAAGCCCCTAACTTTATTTCTACTGATTAGATATACATAATATATAGCCTATGACCATCTGGAATAATGTACCCTTCAAACAGTGAAAGAATTTTTCAAATAGGTACAGTGGTTCTGAAGATTACGCTCCACGTTCAAAATCAAACTCTCTTTATATATAAGTATAGATATGAGAAATCCTACAACTAATGTGGACATTAACAAAAAGGTCAATGCTATGAATTATTATGTATATCGAACGATGATTCGTGAGAATGCCGATAATCATATATTGAAATGTAGACAATTATTTCATTAATACATTGTTGACATGTATGCAAAAATAGAAAGCGAAACACTCCTCTACATACGACTAAATCAAGTCAAATTGCGTTCTGAAGAGTACATCCATTTACGTGATGCAATTGTTAATGATGGCAATCTCAGTGAATTGGGAAAAAATGGTCATTTTACCATCCACATTTACAGGAAGCCCAAGACACATGCATGAATATGCACAAGATGCAATGACGTATGTTCGTGCAAATGGTCGTCCAGATTTTTTCATCACATTTACATGCAACCCAGCATGGGATGAAATAAAGGAGCTTTTATTAACTGGACAATCACCATCGGATCGTCATGATATTTATGCACGTGTATATAAACAAAAATTAAAATCTTTAATATATTTTATTGCCAAACACCATGTATTTGGAGAGACGCGCTGTTGCATGTATTCCATTGAATGGCAAAAAAGAGGTTTTCCACATGCGCATATTTTAATATGGATGATGGAAAAGATAACACCAAACAGAATTGATGAAATCATCTCTTCAGAAATACCAGACATTGAAATTGATAAAGACTTGCACGATATTGTCTCAAAAAATATGATTCATGGTCGATGTGGATCACTAAATAATAATTCACCATGCATGTCCGATGGAATATGTACAAAAATGGAAAGCGGTATCCTAGAGACTTACTTGCTGAAACTATTACAGGCAATGATGGATATCAACTCTATCGACGACGATCTTCCGAAGATGGTGGAAAATCAATTAAACTAAAAGTACTCAACAATACTATTGATGTTGATAATCGTTGGGTAGTACCATATTCTCCATTACTACTAAAAACGTATAATGCACACATGAATGTTGAGTACTGAAATTCAGTGAAAGCTATAAAACATATTTGCAAATATGTGAACAAAAGAAGCGATATGGCAGTGTATGCAGTGGAAAATACAACTGCTTCTAACGATGAAGTCACCCAATATCAACTGGGACGCTACATAAGTAGCAATGAGTCTGTATGGCGTATTTTATCATTTTCCATTCATGAGCAATATCCAACGGCTGTTCAGTTAGTAGTACATCTTGAAAATGGACAGCGAGTGAATTTTACATCAGAAAATGTACGTGCAAGAGCAATGTCACCACCGCCAACAACATTAACTGAATTTTTCACATTATGTAGAAATGATACCTTTGCAAGGACACTAATGTAATCTGAAGTACCAACTTATTTTACGTGGAATACATCAACAAAAAACTTTCAGCGTCATAAACAAGGTAGAGCAGTACAAGGACACCTAAATTTATCTTCCAAAGATGCATTGGATCGTCTGTATACTGTACATCCAAATAACGCAGAATGCTTTTACCTAAGATTATTATTAATCAACGTTCGTGGACCAAAATCTTTCCAAGAATTAAAAACAGTCAATGGCCATGTGTGTTCTACATTTCATGAGGCTTGCCAGAAATTAAGTCTCTTAGAAAACGATGCTCATTGGGATATTTCACTCGCTGATGTTTCTAATACAGCTCAACCACAGCAGATACGTACACTATTTTCCATCATACTAACTACATGTTTTCCGGCTAATCCAAAGGATCTTTGGGAAAACCATAAATACTATATGAGTGAAGACATTTTACATCGCATGCGTAGCATAAATGCTAATCCCAACATTTAATTTACATCAAATATATACAATGAAGCATTGATTTTAATGGACAATGTATGTTTGACAATAGCCAACAAATCACTGGCAGAATTGGCAATGATTGCTCCAAATATATCTGGTAATGACATTTTCTATCGTGATATACAACGAGAAACGCACTTCGATGTTAATGAATTACAAACATTTGTTCGAATTAATTTGCCGAAATTGGTATTAGAACAACGAACAGTATATGACACAATTATAAATGCAATATCAAACAAGATTTGTGGTTTATATTTCTTAGATGAACCTGGAGGCACTGGCAAAACTTTTCTTTTTTCAATTATTCTGGCAACTATAAGATCACAAAATAATATTGCACTTGCTACTGCATCATCTGGTATTGCAGCAACTCTTTTGGACGGTGGTCGAACAACACATTCAGCATTGAAATTGCCATTAAATATGCAGGTAATTGAAACTCCAACATGTAATAATAGCAAAGATTCTGGGATTGGAAAAAACTAAGATCATGTCAGCTTATAATATGGGATGAATGCACCATGGTACACGAGAAATCATTGGAAGCACTCAATCGCACATTAAAAGATTTGAAAGGAAATAAGCAGCTGTTTGGTGGTGCACTCATTTTGTAACTGGTGATTTTCGACAAAGTCTGCCAGTTATACCACGTTAAACACCTGCAGATGAATTGAATGCATGTCTCAAATCAACAGTGTTATGGCGGTATATGGAGAAAATATCTTTAAAGACCAATATGCGTGTTCAGTTACAACAAGATGAATCTTCTGAACGATTTGCAAAACAATTGTTAAATATTGGGAATGGTAAAATGGAAACGGACGAATCCACACACTGTATTACATTACCAGAAAACTTTTGTCACATTGCAAAATCCACTGATGAATTGATTGCCAAAGTTTTTCCAAATTTATCGCAGAATTATAAAAATAATCAATGGGTTAGTGAGCGTGCTATATTCGCAGCCAAAACCAATGATGTAAATTTAATAAACTGCACAATTGAAAATGAAATAACTGATGAAGAAACAACATAGAAATCCATAGATACTGTTGTCAATCACGATGAAACAGTTAATTATCCAATAGAATTTTTAAATTCATTGGATCTACCAGGAATGCCACCGCATATTTTATCTTTGAAAATTGGTTCCATAATCATCCTTCTACGAAATATAAATCCTCCGCGACTATGCAATTGGACTAGGCTATCATTAAAAAAATTAATGAATAACATAATTGAGGCAACCATTTTAAATGGAAAACACCAAGGGGAACATGTACTACTACCATGCATTCCCATTATACCAACGGATACTCCATTTGAATTCAAACGGCTACAGTTTTCTGTACCACTAGCCTTTGCAATGACCATTAACAAAGCACAGGGACAATCATTGCAAGTATGTGGATTAAATTTGATAAATCCATGCTTCTCACATGGACAGATGTACGTTGGGTGTTCACGAGTTGGAAAACCATCAAATTTATTTGTTCTTGCACCAGATAGGAAAACAAAAAATGTTGTATATTTACAAGCACTACTAAGATAAAGTTCACCATCAATCATCAAATATCATTCATTTCATGATGATATTTAATAATCAAAAAATTATTGTTCAATTGAAATTCTTTTGCAATATTGTTTAATATCACAAGTGAAGAAGCATGTTTATTCTACCATCAAATTATGAATATCTATGTTTTGTACATATGTTATTTTCAAATGACATATATGTAGGGATAATTTTATTGGTAATTTTCATTTTAATGTATTGTATACATTTGATCATTAATAAATAACGTTTGAGGTATCAAAACTGCCTTTTTGTTCAAACACAGCAATTTGTGAACGGGTACAGCTAGTCTATATATATATAAATGAATGTGTGTCTGTCTGTCTGTACTCCATAGATTCAAAAACCATACATCCAATCGCCGTGAAAATTTTTGAAATCATTAGGTATATCCCTAGGAAGGTTTTTGAAAATTTTTTTTAAAATCAAAGTTTGGGTTCTAGGTGTTCCCGAACAAATATCCCCAAAACATCAAAATAACATTTAATTAGTAACTAGCTGTACCCGTTCACACGTTGCTGTGTTTGAACAAAAGGGCAGTTTTGATACCTCAAACATAATTTATTAATGATCAAATGTATACAATACATCAAAATGAAAATTAACATTAAAATTATCCCTACATATATGTCATTTGAATATAACATATGTACAAAACATAGATATACATAGTTGATGGTAGAATAAACATGCTTCTTCACTTGTGATATTAAACAATATTGCAAACGAATTTCAATTGAACAATAATTTTGTAATTATTAAATATCATCATGAAATGAATGATATTTGATGATTGATGGTGAACTTTATCTTAGTAGTGCTTGTAAATATACAACATTTTTTGTTTTCTTATCTGGTGCAAGAACAAATAAATTTGATGGTTTTCCAACTCGTGAACACCCAACGTACAGCTGTCCATGTGAGAAGCATGGATTTATCAAATTTAATCCACATACTTGCAATGATTGTCCCTGTGCTTTGTTAATGGTAATTGCAAAGGCTAGTGGTACAGGAAACTGTAGACGTTTGAATTCAAATGGAGTATCCGTTGGTATCCTGAGAATGCGTGGTAGTATAACATGTTCCCCTTGGTGTTTTCCATTTAAAATGGTTGCCTCAATTATGTTATTCATTAATTTTTTACTGATAGCCTAGTCCCATTGCATAGTCGCGGTGGATTTATATTTCGTAGAAGGATGATTGGGAAACCAATTTTCAAAGATAAAATATGCGGTGGCATTCCTGGTAGATCCAATGAATTTAAAAATTCTATTGGATAATTTACTGATTCATCGTAATTGACAACAGTATCTATGGATTTATATATTGTTTCTTCGTCAGGTATTTCATTTTGAATTGTGCAGTTTATTAAATTCACAAAAATGTTTTTGGCTGCCATTATAGCACGCTCACTAACCCACTGATTATTTTTATAATTCTGCGATAAATTTGGAAAAACTTTGGCAATCAATTCATCAGTGGATTTTACAATGTGACAAAAGATTTCTCTTAATGTAATACAGTGTGTGGATTCGTCCATTTCCATTTTACTATTTCCAATATCTAACAATTGTTTTGCAAATCGTTCAGAAGATTCATCTTGTTGGAATTGAACACGCATATTGGTTTTTAAATATATTTTCTCCACATACCGCCATAACACTGATGATTTGAGATATGCATTCAATTCATCTGCAGGTGTTGAACGTGGTATAACTGGTAGAGTTTGTCGAAAATCACCAGCTAGCCAAATGAGTGCACCACCATAGAGCTGCTCATTTCCTCTCAAATCTTTTAATGTGCGATTGAGTCCTTCCAATGATTTCTTGTGTGCCATGGTGCATTCATCCCATATTATAAGCTGACATGCTCTTAGTACTTTTCCCAAACCAGGATCTTTGCTAATATTACATGTTGGCGTTTCAATTACCTCCATATTTAATGGCAATTTCAATGCTGAATGTGCTGTTCGATCACCGTCTTAAAGAGTTGCTGCAATACTAGATGATGCAATAGCAAGTGCAATATTATTTTGTGATCTTATATTTGCCAGAATAATTGAAATAAGAAAAGTTTTGCCAGTGCCTCCAGGTGTATCTAAGAAATATAAACCACAACTCTTGTTAGATATTGCATTTATAATTGTGTCATATGCTGTGCGTTGTTCTCTCGTTTAGTACTCATATTCAGTAGACACCGTCTATTGATTTGTTCGGCAGTATTTCCCATAAAATATATCTGAAGATATTTGTGATCAGCATTTGGCAAGGGTAGTAGTGATCCAGCATGGTGATAAATTTGCCCTTGTACCTTAAATGTTAGCATATAATTTGCGCTAACGATATTCGTTGCTCCGAACGATGTCATTTGGAAGCATGAATTGTACTTGCGTATATTTTTCAAAAATTTTTGTGATTGACTTGTTTCACCTGATACTAAAGTTAATAAGGGTTCAGGTGGTGAATACAAGTATGGTAACTTTACTTTTCCACCTGCACAGCACATACTTGGTGTTTCATTTTAAAATTTTTGAGCACCACAATACGTACACTTTTTATCCATTTTTCCAATAATTACACTTGGATGAAGACTGTAATTGAAAAGGGGATTGTAATTGAAACCACATAAATTCAAATCAGTATGTATTTTGTGTCTTGTCTGTGTCCTGCGAATTCCATTCCTTTGCTGCCTTGCTTGCCTCTGTTCACTTGTTTCTAATGATCGAGCAAAAGCAGTGTGATCTGGAACTCTTTCTTGCCTAGCTCGTGTCTGCTCACTCGTTTCTGAAGCTCGAGCAAGAGCAGTGTGATCTCGATCTCTTTCTTGCCTAGTTTTTCTCTGTTCACTTGTTTCTGTAGCTCGTTCTTCTCTTCTCCTTTTTGCTTGATTTGATGATCGATCAATGGAACTTCGCTTTGGTGGCATAATTGAGGGGTTAAATAAAACGTATTTCCAATATTTTTATTTATTCACGTATTAATAATTTATTCTCGTATTAATAATTGAAAATGTTTTTTGACATCTTAAAAAACAACCTACAAACGTATTCTATCCTATAAAAAATAATAGAAGTTGAAATCTTCAGTCATTGTAAAGTAAGAATAATGATATAACGCGATATTGATAATGCGATATACGCGATAATGATATTGTAAAGTAGGAATATGATATCACGCGAATAATACAAAATATAATATCATATATGCAAACAATCTCAGGTGCAGGAATCTAGCAAATAATTCATTACGTCATACTGCTAGGCTCAATTTCAAACATCATTATTAATTAAATGTTATTTTGATATTTTGGGGATATTTGTTCGGGAGCACCTAGAACCCAAACTCTGATTTTTAAAAAATTTTCAAAAACCTTCCTAGGGATATACCTAATAATTTCCCAAATTTTCACGGCGATTGGATGTATGGTTTTTGAATCTATCGAGTACAGACAGACAGACACACATTCATTTTTATATATTTATATATTGTAAAGTAGGAATATGATATCACGCGAATAATACAAAATATAATATCACACATGCAAACAATCTCAGGTGTAGGAATGTAGCAAATATTACATTACGTCATACTGCTAGGCTGAATTTCAAACATCATCTATATATATTAAAATGAATATGTGTCTGTCTGTCTGTACTCGATAGATTCAAAAACAATACATCCCATCACCGTGAAAATTTGTGAAATTTTTAGGTATATACCTAGGAAAGTTTTTGAAATTTGTTTTAAAAATCAGTGTTTCGGTTATAGGTGCTCCCGAACAAATATCCCTAAAATATCAAAATAACATTTAATTAGTAATAATGTTTGAAATTCAGCCTAGCAGTATGACGTAATGTAATATTTGCTAGATTCCTGCACCTCAGATTGCTTGCATGTGTGATATAATATTTTGTATTATTCGCGTGATATCATATTCTGTATTATTCCTACTTTACAATGACTGAAGATAGCAACTTCTATTATTTTTTATAGGATTGAATACGATTGTAGGTTGTGTTTTAAGATGTCAAAAAACTTTTGCAATTATTAATACGAGAATAAATTATTAATACGTGAATAAATAAAAATATTGGAAATACGTTTTATTAAACCCCTCAATTTTGCCACCAAAGCGAAATGCCATTGGTCGATCTACAAATCAAGCAAAAAGGAGAATAGAAGAACAAGGTTCAGAAACAAGTGAGGAGAGAAAAACTATGCAAGAAAGAGATCGAGATCACACTGCTCTTGCTCGAGCTTCAGAAACAAGTGAGCAGACACGAGCTAGGCAAGAAAGAGTTCGAGATCACACTGCTTTTGCTCGATCATTAGAAACAAGTGAGCAGAGATAAGCTAGGCAAGAAAGAGATCGAGTTCACACTGCACTTGCTCGATCGTTAGAAACGAGTGAACAGAGGCAAGCAAGGCAGCAAAGGAAAGGAATTCGCAGGACACAGACAAGACACAAAATACATACTGATTTGAATTTATGTCGTTTCAATTACAATCCCCTTTTCAATTACAGTCTTCATCCAAGTGTAATTATTGGAAAAATGGATAAAAAGTGTACGTATTGTGGTGCTCAAAAATTTTAAAATGAAACACCAGGTATGTGCTGTGCAGGTGGAAAAGTAAAGTTACCAGACTTGTATTCACCACCTGAACCCTTATTAACTTTAGTATCAGGTGAAACAAGTCAATGAAAATTTTTTTTGAAAAATATACGTAAGTTCTATTGATGGTTCCAAATGACATCGTTCGGAGCAACTAATATCGTTAGTGCAAATTATATGCCAACATTTAAAGTACAAGGGCAAATTTATCACCATGCTGGATCACTACTACCTTTGTCAAATGCTGATCACAAATATCCTCAGATATATTTTATGGGAAATACTGACGAACATATCAACGGACGGTGTCAACTGAACATGAGTACTAAAAGAGAGATTGTCGCTGAATTACAAAATTTGTTTCAACAACATAATGAATTATTTAAATTATTTAAAACCGCCATTGAACAAATGCCATGTGACGTTTACAAAGTAATAATAAAGGCAAATAAAACACGTATTGGTCAACATCGAAGACAATTCAACGCACCAACAATCGATGAAGTGGCAATTGTCATAGTTGGTGAAGAATTTAATTCTCGCGATATAATTCTTCATCGAAGAAATGGTGATGTTCTGAAAGTATCAGAAATGCATCGTTCATATGATGCATTACAATATCCCATTCTATTTTGGCAAGGAGAGGATGGATATCATTTTAATATTAATATGAGAAATCCTACAACTAATGTGGACATTAACAAAAAGATCAATGCTATGAATTATTATGCTTATGGAACGATGATTCGTGAGAATGCCGATAATCATATATTGAAATGTAGACAATTATTTCATTAATACATTGTTGACATGTATGCAAAAATAGAAAGTGAAACACTCCTCTACATACCACTAAATCAAGTCATATTGCGTTCTGAAGAGTACATCCATTTACGTGATGCGATTGTTAATGATGGCAATCTCAGTGAATTGGGAAAAAATGCTCATTTTACCGTCCACATTTACAGGCAGCCCAAGACACATGCATGAATATGCACAAGATGCAATGACGTATGTTCGTGCATATGGTCGTCCAGATTTTTTCATCACATTTACATGCAACCCAGCATGGGATGAAATAAAGGAGCATTTATTAACTGGACAATCACCATCAGATCGTCATGATATTTCTGCACGTGTATTTAAACAAAAATTAAAATTTTTAATAGATTTTATTGTCAAACACCAAGTATTTGGAGAGACGCGCTGTTGCATATATTCCATTGAATGGCAAAAAAAAGGGTTACCACATGCGCATATTTTAATATGGATGATGGAAAAGATAACACCAAATAGAATTGATGAAATCATCTCTGCTGAAATACCAGACATTGAAATTGATAAAGACTTGCACGATATTGTCTCAAAAAATATGATTCATGGTCGATGTGGATCACTAAATATTAATTCACCATGCATGTCCGATGGAATGTGTACAAAAATGGAATATGTACAAAAATGGAAAGCGGTATCCTAGAGACTTACTTGCTGAAACTATTACAGGCAATGATGGGTATCCACTCTATCGACGACGATCTACCGAAGATGGTGGAAAATCAATTAAACTAAATGTTCTCAACAATACTATTGATGTTGATAATCGTTGGGTAGTACCATATTCTCCATTACTACTAAAAACGTATAATGCACACATGAATGTTGAGTACTGAAATTCAGTGAAAGCTATAAAACATATTTGCAAATATGTGAACAAAAGAAGCGATATGGCAGTGTATGCAGTGGAAAATACAACTGCTTCTAACGATGAAGTCCCCCAATATCAACTGGGACGCTACATAAGTAGCAATGAGGCTGTATGGCGTATTTTATCATTTTCCATTCATGAGCGATATCCAACGGTTGTTCATTTAGTAGTACATCTTGAAAATGGACAGCGTGTGTATTTTACATCAGAAAATGTATGTGTAAGAGCAATGACGCCACCGCCAACAACATTAACTGAATTTTTCACATTATGGAGAAATGATACCTTTGCAAGGACATTAATGTAATCTGAAGTACCAACTTATTTTACATGGAATACATCAAAAAGAAAATTTCAGCGTCGTAAACAAGGTAGCACAGTACAAGGACACCTAAATTTATATTCCACAGATGCATTGGGTCGTCTGTACACTGTACATCCAAATAACGCAGAATGCTTTTACCTAAGATTATTATTAATCAATGTTCGTGGATCAACATCTTTCCAAGAATTAAAAACAGTCAATGGCCATGTATGTGCTACAATTCGTGAGGCTTGCCAGAAATTAAGTCTCTTAGAAAACGATGGTCATTGGGATATTTCACTCGCTGATGCTTCTAATACAGCTCAACCACAGCAGATACGTACACTATTTTCCATCATACTAACTACATGTTTTCCGCTTAATCCAAAGGATCTTTGGGAAAAATATAACGACTATATGAGTGAAGACATTTTACATCGCATGCGTAGCAGAAATGCTAATCCGAACATTCAATTTACATCAAATATATACAATGAAACATTGATTTTAATGGAGAATGCATGTTTGACAATAGCCAACAAATCACTCACAGAATTGGGAATGATTGCTAGAAATAGATCCGGTAATGACATTTTCTATCGTGATATACAACGAGAAACGCTCTTCGATGTTAATGAATTACAAACATTTGTTCGAATTAATTTGCCGAAATTGGTATTAGAACAACGCACAGCATATGACACAATTATAAATGCAATATCTAACAAGAGTTGTGGTTTATATTTCATAGATGCACCTGGAGACACTGGCAAAACTTTTCTTATTTCAATTATTCTGGCAACTATAAGATCACAAAATAATTTTGCACTTGCTATTGCATCATCTGGTACTGCGGCAACTCTTTTGGACGGTGGTCGAACAACACATTCAGCATTGAAATTGCCATTATATTCAAATATGCAGGTAATTGAAACTCCAACATGTTATATTAGCAAAGATTCTGGGATCGGAAAAAACTAAGATCATGTCAGCTTATAATATGGGATGAATGCACCATGGTACACGAGAAATCATTGGAAGCACTCAATCGCACATTAAAAGATTTGAAAGGAAATAAGCAGCTCTTTGGTGGTGCACTCATTTTGTAACTGGTGATTTTCGACAAGCTCTGCCAGTTATACCACGTTAAACACCTGCAGATGAATTGAATGCATGTCTCAAATCATCATGTTATGGCGGTATGTGGAGAAAATATCTTTAAAGACCAATATGCGTGTTCAATTACAACAAGATGAATCTTCTGAACGATTTGCAAAACAATTGTTAAATATTGGAAATGGTAAAATGGAAATGGACGAATCCACACACTGTATTACATTACCAGAAAACTTTTGTCACATTGTAAAATCCACTGATGAATTGATTGCCAAAGTTTTTCCAAATTTATCGCAGAATTATAAAAATAATGAATGGATTTGTGAGCGTGCTATATTGGCAGCCAAAAACATTGATGTGAATTTAATAAACTGCACAATTCAAAATGAAATACCTGATGAAGAAACAACATATAAATCCATAGATACTGTTGTCAATCACGATGAAACAGTTAATTATCCAATACAATTTTTAAATTCATTGGATCTACCAGGAATGCCACCGAATATTTTATCTTTGAAAATTGGTTCCCCAATCATCCTTCTACGAAATATAAATCCACCGCGACTATGCAATGGGACTAGGCTATCATTAAAAAATTAATGAATAACATAATTGAGGCAACCATTTTAAATGGAAAACACCAAGGGGAACATGTACTACTACCATGCATTCCCATGATACCAACGGAAACTCCATTTGAATTCAAACGTCTACAGTTTTCTGTACGACTAGCCTTTGCAATGACCATTAACAAAGCCCAGGGACAATGATTGCAAGTATGTGGATTAAATTTGATAAATCCATGCTTCTCACATGGACAGCTGTACGTTGGGTGTTCACGAGTTGGAAAACCATCAAATTTATTTGTTCTTGCACCAGATAAGAAAACAAAACATTTTGTATATTTACAAGCACTACTAAGATAAAGTTCACCATCAATCATCAAATATCATTCATTTCATGATGATATTTAATAATCACAAATTATTGTTCAATTGAAATTCTTTTGCAATATTGTTTAAGATCACAAGTGAAGAAGCATGTTTATTCTACCATCAACTATGTATATCTATGTTTTGTACATATGTTATATTCAAATGTCATATATGTAGGGATAATTTTATTGTTAATTTTCATTTTGATGTATTGTACGCATTTGATCATTAATAAATTACGTTTGAGGTATCAAAACTGCATTTTTGTTCAAACACAGCAATTTGTGAACGGGTACAGCTAGTCTATACATATATAAATAAATGTGTGTCTGTCTGTCTGTACTCGATAGATTCAAAAACCATACATTCAATCGCCGTGAAAAGTTTTTTTGAAATTATTAGGTATATCCCTAGGAAGGTTTTTGAAATTTTTTTTTTAAATCAGAGTTTGGGTTCTAGGTGTTCCCGAACAAATATCCCAAAAGTATCAAAATAACATTTAATTAGTAACTAGCTGTACCCGTTCACACGTTGCTGTGTTTGAACAAACGGCCAGTTTTTTGATACCTCGAACATAATTTATTAATGATCAAATGTATAAAATATATCAAAATGAAAATTAACATTAAAATTATCCCTACATATATGTCATTTGAATATAACATAAGTACAAAACAGAGATATACATAGTTGATGGTAGAATAAACATACTTCTTCACTTGTGAAATTAAACAATATTGCAAACGAATTTCAATTGAACAATAATTTTGTGATTATTAAATATCATCATGAAAGGAATGATATTTGATGATTGATTGTGAACTTTATCTTAGTAGTGCTTGTAAATATACAACATTTTTTGTTTTCCTATCTGGTGCAAGAACTAATAAATTTGATGGTTTTCCAACTCGTAAACACCCAACGTACAGCTGTCTCTGTGAGAAGCATGGATTTATCAAAATAATCCACATACTTGCAATGATTGTCCCTGTGCTTTGTTAATGGTCATTGCAAAGGCTAGTGGTACAGGAAACTGTAGACGTTTGAAATCAAATGGAGTATCCGTTGGTATCCTGGGAATGCGTGGTAGTATAACATGTTCCACTTGGTGTTTTCCATTTAAAATGGTTGCCTCAATTATGTTATTCATTAATTTTTTTACTGATAGCCTAGTCCCATGAACACTGATGATTTGAGACATGCATTCAATTTATCTGCAGGTGTTGAACGTGGTATAACTGGTAGAGTTTGTCGAAAATCACAAGCTAGCAAAATGAGTGCACCACCAAAGAGCTGCTCATTTCCTCTCAAATCTTTTAATGTGCGATTGAGTGCTTCCAATGTTTTCTTGTGTGGCATGGTGCATTCAATCCATATTATAAGCTGACATGATCTTAGTACTTTTCCCATATGAGGATCTTTGCTAATATTGCATGTTGGAGTTTCAATTACCTGCATATTTAATGGCAATTTCAATGCTGAATGTGCTGTTCGACCACCGTCCAAAAGAGTTGCTGCAATACCATATGATGCAATAGCAAGTGCAATATTATTTTGTGATCTTATAGTTGCGAGAATAATTGAAATCAGAAAAGTTTTGCCAGTGCCTCCAGGTGTATCTAAGAAATATAAAACACAACTCTTGTTAGATATTGCATTTATAATTGAGTCATATGCTTTTCGTTGTTCTAATACCAATTTCGGCAAATTAATTCGAACAAATGTTTGTAATTCATTAACATCGAAGTGCGTTTCTCGTTGTATATGACGATCGAAAATGTCATTATCAGATCTATTTGGAGCAATCATTGCCAATTCTGCCAGTGATTTGTTGGCTTTTGTCAAACATACTTTCTCCATTAAAATCAATGCTTCATTGTATATATTTGATGTAAATTGATTGTTGGGATTAGCATTTATGCTACGCATGCGATGTAAAATGTCTTCACTCATATAGTCTTTATATTTTTCCCAAAGATCCTTTGGATTAGCCGGAAAACATGTAGTTAGTATGATGGAGAATAGTGTATGTATCTACTGTGGTTGATCTGTATTAGAAGCATCAGCGAGTGAAATATTCCAATGACCATCGTTTTCTAAGAGACTTAATTTCTGGTAAGCCTCACGAAATGTAGCACACACATGGCCATTGACTGTTTTTAATTCTTGGAAAGATGTTGGTCCACGAACATTGATTAATAATAATCTTAGGTAAAAGCATTCTGCGTTATTTGGATGTACAGTGTACAGACGACCCAATGCATCTGTGGAATATAAATTTAGGTGTCCTTGTACTGCTCTACCCTGTTTACGATGCTGATATTTTCTTGTTGATGTATTCCACGTAAAATAAGTTGGTACTTCAAAGTACAGTAGTATCCTTCCAAAGGTATCATTTCTACATAATGTGAAAAATTCAGTTAATGTTGTTGGCGGTAGTGACATTGCTCTTGTGTGTACATTTTCTGATGTAAAATACACACGCTGTCCAATTTCAAGATGTAATGCTAAATGACCAACCGTGGATATCGCTCATGAATGGAAAATGATAAAATACGCCATACAGCCTCATTTCTACATATGTAGCGTCCCAGTTGATATTAGGGGAGTTCATTGTTAGAAGCAGTTGTATTTTCCACTGCGTACACTGCCATATCGCTTCTTTTGTTCACATATTTGCAAATATGTTTTATAGCTTTCACTGAATTGCAGTACTCAACATTTATGTGTGCGTTATACGTTTTTAGTAGTAATGGAGTATATGGTACTACCCAACGTTTTTCAACATCAATAGTATTGTTGAGTACTTTTAGTTTAATGAATTTTCCACCATCTTCGGTAGATCGTCGTCGATAGAGTGGATATCCATCATTTCCTGTAATAGTTTCAGCAAGTAAGTCTCTAGGATACCGCTTTGTGCACTTTCCATCTGACATGCATGGTGAATTATTATTTAGTGAGCCACATGGACCAAGAATCATATTTTTTGAGACAATATTGTGCAAGGCTTTATCAATTTCAATGTCTGGTATTTCTGCAGAGATGATTTCATCAATTCTGTTTGGTGTTATCTTTTCCATCATCCATATTAAAATATGCGAATGTGGTAAACCTCCTTTTTGCAATTCAATGGAATACATGCAACAGCGCGTCTCTCGAAATTCATGGTGTTTGACAATAAAATCTATTAAAGATTTTAATTTTTGTTTAAATACACGTGCAGAAATATCATGACGATCTGATGGTGATTGTCCAGTTAATAAAAGCTCCTTCATTTCATCCCATCCTGGGTTGCATGTAAATCTGATGAAAAAATCTGGACGACCATATGCACGAACATACGTCATTGCATCTTGTGCATATTCATGCATGTGTCTTGGGCTGCCTGTAAATGTGGATGGTAAAATGACCATTTTTCCCAATTAACTGAGATTGCCATCATTTACAATTGCATCACGTAAATGGATGTATTCTTCAGAACGCAATTTGACTTGATTTAGTCGTATGTAGAGGAATCTTTCACTTTCTATTTTTGCATACATGTCAACAATGTATTGATGAAATAATTGTCTACATTTCAATATATGATTATCAGCATTCTCACGAATCATCGTTCGATATGCATAATAATTCATAGCACTGACCTTTTTGTTAATGTCCACATTAGTTGTACGATTTCTCATATTAATATTAAAATGATATCCATCCTCTCCTTGCCCAAATAGAATGGGATATTGTAATTTCATTATATGAACGATGCGTTTCTGATAGTTTCTGGACGTCACCATTTCTACGATAAAGAATTATATCGCTAGAATTAAATTCTTCAGCAACTATGACAATTGCCTCTTCATCGATCGTTGGTGCGTTGAATTGTCTTCGATGTTGACCAATAGGTGTTTTATCTGCCTTTATTATTACTTTGTAATCGTCAGATGGCATTTGTTCAATGGCAGTTTTAAATAATTTAATTAATTCATTATGTTGGTCAAACAGATTTTGTAATTCAGCGACAATCTCTCGTTTAGTACTCATATTCAGTTGACACCGTCTGTTGATTTGTTCGTCAGTATTTCCCATAAAATATATTTGAAGATATTTGTGATCAGCATTCGGCAAGGGTAGTAGTGATCCAGCATGGTGATAAATTTGCCCATGTACTTTAAATGTTGGCATATAATTTGCGCTACCGATATTCGTTGCTCCGAACGATGTCATTTGGAAGCATGAATTGAACTTGCGTATATTTTTCAAAATTTTTTTGATTGACTTGTTTCACCTGATACTAAAGTTAATAAGCGTTCAGGTGGTGAATACAAGTCTGGTAACTTTACTTTTCCACCTGCACAGCACATTCCTGGTGTTTCATTTTAAAATTATTGAGTACCACAATACATACACTTTTTATCCATTTTTCCAATAATTACACTTGGATGAAGTCTGTAATTGTAAAGGGGATTGTAATTGAAACCACATAAATTCAAATCAGTATGTATCGTTCGTCTTGTCTGTGTCCTGCGAATTAGATTCCTTTGCTGCCTTGCTTGTCTCTGTTCACTCGTTTCTAATGATCGAGCAAGAGCAATGTGAACTCGATCTCTTTCTTGCCTAGTTTTTCTCTGCTCACTTGTTTCTTAAGCTCGTACTTCTCCTCTCCTTTTTGCTTGATTTGTAGATCGACCAACGGCACTTCGCTTTGGTGGCATAATTGAAGGGTTAAATAAAACGTTTTTCCAATATTTTTCTTTATTCACGTATTAAAAATTTATTCTCGTATTAATAGTTGCAAAAGTTTTTTAACATCTTAAAAAACAACCTACAAACGTATTCTATCCTATAAAAAATAATAGAGGTTGCCATCTTCAGTCATTGTAAAGTAGGAATAATGATATCACGCGATATTGATAATGCGAAGCGATATTGATAACGCGATATTGATAATGCGATATACGCGATAATGATATTGTAAAGTAGGAATATGATATCACGCGAATAATACAAAATATAATATCCCACATGCAAACAATCTCAGGTGCAGGAATCTAGCAAATATTACATTACGTCATACTGATAGGTTTAATTTCAAACATCATTACTAATTAAATGTTATTTTGATATTTTGGGGATATTTGTTCGGGAGCACCTAGAACCCAAACTCTGATTTTTAAAAAAAATTTCAAAAACCTTCCTAGGGATATACCTAATAATTTCCCCCATTTTCACGGCGATTGGATGTATGGTTTTTGAATCTATCGAGTACAGACAAACACACATTCATTTTTATATATATAGATGATTGAATTTCAGCCTAGCGGTATGACGTAATGTAATATTCGCTAGATTCCTTAACCTGAGATTGTTTGCATGTGTGATAATATATTTTGTATTATTCGCGTGATATCATATTCTGTATTATTCCTTCTTTAAAATGACTGAAGATGGCAACTTCTATTATTTTTATAGGATGGAATACGTTTGTAGGTTGTTTTTTAAGATGTCAAAAACTTTTGCAATTATTAATACGAGAATAAATTATTAATACGTGAATAAATAAAAATATTGGAAATACGCTTTATTGGATATACGTTTTATTTCAAGTGCCATTGGTCGATCTACAAATCAAGCAAAAAGGAGAAGAGAAGAACGAGCTTCAGAAACAAGTGAGCAGAGAAAAACTAGGCAAGAAAGAGATCGAGATCACACTGCTTTTGCTCGATCATTAGAAACGAGTGAACAGAGGCAAGCAAGGCAAGAAAGAGATCGAGTTCACATTGCTCTTGCTCGATCATTAGAAACGAGTGAACAGAGGCAAGTAAGGCAGCAAAGGAATCGAATTCGCAGGACACAGACAAGACGAACGATACATACTGATTTGAATTTATGTGGTTTCAATTACAATCCCCTTTACAATTATAGTCTTCATCCAAGTGTAATTATTGGAAAAATGGATAAAAAGTGTACGTATTGTCTTGCTCAAAAATTTCAAAATGAAACACCAGGTATGTGCTGTGCAGGTGGAAAAGAAAAGTTACCAGACTTGTATTCCCCACTTGAAGACTTAGCTTTAGTATCAGGTGAAACTTTAGTATCAGGTGAAACTTTAGTATCAGGTGAAACTTTAGTATCAGGTGAAACAAGTCAATGAAAAAATTTTTGAAAAATATACGCAAATACAATTGATGGTTCCAAATGACATCGTTTGGAGCAACGAATATCGTTAGCGCAAATTATATGCCAACATTTAAAGTACAAGGGCAAATTTATCACCAAGCTGGATCACTACTACCCTTGCCAAATGCTGATCACAAATATCTTCAGATATATTTTATGGGAAATACTGCCGAACAAATCAACAGAAGGTGTCAACTAAATATGAGTACTAAACGTGAGATTGTCGCTGAATTACAAAATTTGTTTGAACAACATAAAGAATTAATTAAATTCAGTGAAAGCTATAAAACATATTTGCAAATATGTGAACAAAGGAAGCGATATGGCAGTCTATGCAGTGGAAAATACAACTGCTTCTAACGATGAAGTCACCCAATATCAACTGAGACGCTACATAAGTAGCAATGAGGCTGTATGGCGTATTTTATCATTTTCCATTCATGAGCGATATCCAACGATTGTTCATTTAGTAGTACATCTTGAAAATGGACAGCTTGCGTATTTTACATCAGAAAATGTACGTGCAAGAGCAATGTCACCACCGCCAACAACACTAACTGAATTTTTCACATTATGTAGAAATGATAAATTTGCAAGGATAGTACTGTACTCTGAAGTACGAACTTATTTTACGTGGAATACATCAACAAGAAAATTTCAGCCTCGTAAACAAGGTAGAGCAGTATAAGGACACCTAAATTTATATTCCACAGATGCATTCGCTCGTTTGTACACTGTACATCCAAATAACGCAGAATGCTTTTACCTAAGATTATTATTAATGAATGTTCGTGGACCAACATCTTTCCAAGAATTAAAAACAGTCAATGGCCATGTGTGTGCTACATTTCGTGAGGCTTGCCAGAAATTAAGTCTCTTAGAAAACGATGCTCATTGGGATATTTCACTCGCTGATGCTTCTAATACAGCTCAACCACAGCAGATACGTACACAATTTTCCATCATACTAACTACATGGTTTCCGGCTAATCCAAAGGATCTTTGGGAAAAATATAAAGACTATATGAGTGAAGACATTTTACATCGCATGCGTAGCAGAAATGCTAATCCGAACATTCAATTTACATCAAATATATACAATGAAGCGTTGATTTTAATGGATAATGTATGTTTGACAATAGCCAACAAATCACTGACAGAATTGGGAATGATTGCTCCAAATAGATCTGGTAATGACATTTTCTATCGAGATATACAACGAGGACCGCACTTCGATGTTAATGAATTACAAACATTTGTTCGAATTAATTTGCCGAAATTGGTATTAGAACAACGAACAGCATATGACACAATTATAAATGCAATATCTAACAATAGTTGTGGTTTATATTTCTTAGATGCACATGGAGGCACTGGCAAAACTTTTCTTATTTCAATTATTCTGGCAACTATAAGATCACAAAATAATATTGCACTTGCTACTGCATCATTTGGTATTGCAGCAACTCTTTTGGACGGTGGTCGAACAACACATTCAGCATTGAAATTGCCATTAAATATGCAGGTAATTGAAACTCCAACATGTAATATTAGCAAAGATTCTGGGCTGGGAAAATTACTAAGATCATGTCAGCTTATAATATGGGATTAATGCACCATGGTACATAAGAAATCATTGGAAGCACTCAATCGCACATTAAAAGATTTGAGAGGAAATGAGCAGCTCTTTGGTGGTGCACTCATTTTGCTAGCTGGTGATTTTCGACAAACTGTACCAGTTATACCACGTTAAACACCTGCAGATGGATTGAATGCATGTCTCAAATCATCAGTGTTAGGGCTGTATGTGGAGAAAATATCTTTAAAGACCAATTTGCGTGTTCAATTACAACAAGATGAATCTTCTGAACGATTTACAAAACAATTGTTAAATATTGGGAATGGTAAAATGGAAATGGACGAATCCACACACTGTATTACATTACCAGAAAACTTTTGTCACATTGTAAAATCCACTGATGAATTGATTGCCAAAGTTTTTCCAAATTTATAGTAGAATTATAAAAATAATTAATGGGTTAGTGAGTGTGCTATATTGGCAGCCAAAAACATTGATGTGAATTTAATAAACTGCACAATTCAAAATGAAATTCCCGATGAAGAAACAACATATAAATTCATAGATACTGTTGTCAATCACGATGAATCAGTTAATTAACCAATAGAATTTTTAAATTCATTGGATCTACCAGGAATTACATGGAAAACACCAAGGGGAACATGTTATACTACCACGGATTCTCAGGATACCAACGGATACTCCATTTGAATTCAAACGTCTACAGTTTTCTGTACGACTAGCCTTTGCTATGACTATTAACAAAGCACAGGGACAATCATTGCAAGTATGTGGATTAAGTTTGATAAATCCATGCTTCTCACATGGACAGCTGTACGTTGGGTGTTCACGAGTTGTAAAACCATCAAATTTATTTGTTCTTGCACCAGATAGGAAAACAAAAAATGTTGTATATTTACAAGCACTACTAAGATAAATTTCACCATCAATTATCAAATATCATTCATTTCATGATGATATTTAATAATCACAAAATTATTGTTCAATTGAAATTCGTTTGCAATATTGTTTAATATCACAAGTGAAGAAGCATGTTTATTCTACCATCAACTAGGTATATCTATGTTTTGTACATATGTTATATTCAAATGACATATATGTAGGGATAATTTTATTGTTAATTTTCATTTTGATGTATTGTATACATTTGAGCATTAATAAATTATGTTTGAGGTATCAAAACTGCCTTTTTGTTCAAATACAGCAACGTGTGAACGGTACAGCTAGTTTACAAAATAGATGCGAATAGATGCGAAATCTGCCGATATGAGAGAAAAAAATGCGAAAATTCTTTTTTTTACTTCTTTTCGACGAAAACTCGGTGATAAACGGATTTTCAAGCGAAATTACGTAATAACAGTAATAATTTATTAACATAATTGCTTATCTAAGACCATCCACTGTATTTAACTGAGAAATCCCACTCTCTTTCGGTTTTGCTCCGAATTTCCCCAGGACAGTTTGTCACTATCGGACTCGAGCCTAAAAATCTAAATCTAAAAATCAACCATCATGTTTTGTGGCACAATTTCGTAGATTTAAGAACGTCTTTTGAGTGACGAAGTCAAGGGTATTTTGGTGAAAAAAAACAGAAAGTTGGTGAAATCGATCAGGAGTTCAATATAATGTTGAAGACAGCAGCAGAGAACAGTTTTGGGGTCACACGACTGTTAGAAGTCGAAAAGGTTTAAAAATTGTGTCACTTTCGACATTCTATATCTTGAAAATTATAAGATTCAAATCATAATTTTTTTTGTGTTAATAGAACAATGTTTGATTTATGAATATATACCTGTTTCTTGTTTGATAGTTATAAATAATTTGTGATAGATAGTCATAAATAATAAGCAGTTTCCTTTGTATAAAAGTGATATCAAAGCTAACGCACATAAATACTCCAAAAAAATTGAGTTTAAGACAAAATTACTGCTTTTAACATATACTGCAGAAACTAAAGTTTAATTTGAACCTAAATTTGCATATATTTAAGGTATATTTCTATTTTTCCTATGAGACTGAAAATATTGCATTTTTTTCTTAATAAATTAAATTTTATCTATGCATGAAAATTGCATTCTCTAGAGATCTGTAAACAAATTTAGGTTCAGTTTCAAGCAAATGATAATATGTACCATCTTTGAAAATTTCCTGCAAAAATATGAAATAGTTCTAGAGATAACAAGTGCGTGATGTGAAAAAAACACATTTTGAGATAAATCCCTTTGAAGTATTGCCCTTTAAATCTGTTTACAGTAAACATCTGACACGTTTTTATTCATAACTTCTGTAATTATGAGAATTTTTTCAAGCGGATTGTCTTAAAATACTCAGAAGAGGTTAGTTTTTCATGTGCATATTTTTCTAAAAATCGATTTTTTTGACGGTTTAACAGGCGTATGACAAAATGACTCTACACATGACAACAAAGGAACAAACGAAGTCTACCAGCACATTGGCAGATTGTTTCGTCAATCTGTAGCCGCAACCACGCCCACATCATCTTTGAACACAAATTTATTATTGGAAAGCTTCTCTAAACTATCATTTTTTAAAGAAATACCACGGGATGAGCTCATCGACGGATACAACCATTTTCACGGACAACTACTTACAGTAGTCAACCAAGAAACTCCTGTTGATGTTATGCATATTTTAATTGCAACGAAATGCTACTACCTTAACTTTGCAGAGGCAGCTATACAAAGCCTCTATAGTCTCGTTAACAGCGTAGATAATGAGAGATATTTTTGTATGTACAACATAGTAATTAATGACAGAAAGCAAATACTTAAGGATAGAAAGTACGATTCACTAAGAATTTTGATACTTACTATCCAAAAAAAAGTAAAATTGTAATTTTTTTTAATAAATGGGAAATTTTTGAATTTATATATATTTTTTGCGAATAAATGCGAAATTTTATATATTGTATAATTTTTTTTTTTGCAAAATCTCGATATGTTTTATGCGAAATTTACGTACCCCTAATAATTAATAAAAATGCTTAAAAAAAAATTTATCTCAATTAATGATCTGTCAACTGAACACGACATCGGCTACACACTATGTAATGTACACTTAACATAATCAAACATAGCTTAGTAAGACATTGTGACAAAACAACCACTTACCACTTTTTGGTTGCAATACACGAACTACGGAACTTTGAGAATTTTATAACGTATATCATCAATCGTAGAATGAAGCACTCGTCAGGCATCTGCAATTGCTGATGAGATAAGAGCAAACCACACGCTTTGGCCGGTATTTATGGAAACTTCAAGGCCGAGTTGGCATCCATTTCCTAGAAAACCGGATGTTGACGCTGCTTATTCTTTGCCACCGCTTCTGATTGGATGAAAAGTGACGAGTTGGAAGAAAGTCACCGATTTTCTGCCACAAAAACTTTCGAATATTAGTATTTAAATCCATTTTTTCTGGATATTAGCTTACATTTTCTAATACTATAACTGACTGTATATGTCTTTTATCTTCTACATGGATGTATTTTCTGTAACCCAGTGAAAATAATGAGTTAAAGACTGTTTTTAATACTGTATAAAGTGACATGTTGGACGAAAGCCGTCAAATAACGTTTGATTGGACGAAAAGTGACGAGTTGGAAGAAAGTCACCGATTTTCTGGCACAAGAACTATCAAAATTTCGATTTTAAACCCTTTCTTTTTGGATATTAGTTTTATTTGTCTAATACTATAGCTGACTAAAAAGATATTTTACCTTCTACGTGAATGATTTTTCTGTAATCCAATGAAAATAGACTGTTAAAGGCGGTTTTTGTTCTGTATGAAGTGACATGTTGGACGAAAACCGTCAAATAACGTTTGATTGGACGAAAAGTGACGAGTTGGAAGAAAGTCACCGATTTTCTGGCACAAGAACTATCAAAATTTCGATTTTAAACCCTTTCTTTTTGGATATTAGTTTTATTTGTCTAATACTATAGCTGACTAAAAAGATATTTTACCTTCTACGTGAATGATTTTTCTGTAATCCAATGAAAATAGTCTGTTAAAGGCGGTTTTTGTTCTGTATGAAGTGACATGTTGGACGAAAACCGTCAAATAACGTTTGATTGGACGAAAAGTGACGAGTTGGAAGAAAGTCACCGATTTTCTGGCACAAGAACTATCAAAATTTCGATTTTAAACCCTTTCTTTTTGGATATTAGTTTTATTTGTCTAATACTATAGCTGACTAAAAAGATATTTTACCTTCTACGTGAATGATTTTTCTGTAATCCAATGAAAATAGTCTGTTAAAGGCGGTTTTTGTTCTGTATGAAGTGACATGTTGGACGAAAGCGGTCAAATAACTTTTCGTTGGACGAAAAGTGATGAGTTGGAAGAAAGCCACCGATTTTCGGCCACAAGAACTTTCGAAATTTAAATTTTAAACCTATTATTTCTGTATATTAATTTTATTCATCTAATGCTATAGCTGAATGTAAAGGTCTTTTATCTTCTAACTGGCCAGATAAATTTGGTCAACGCAAACGCGGGAATATTAGCACCCATAGAAGAATATTTTTGAAAAACTCCTATCTGGACATTTTTCTCACGTAATTGTACCTTAATTTGACTATTTTTAATCGATTATTTCAATTACTAGGACTGAAAATAAAGTTCAAAACTTGCGGCATGTGAGTATAATGAGAATGATTTTCCCGACTAAAATATATCATTTCAAACTTTGAAGTATGTAGTAAAAATGTTTATATGTGTGCAAGGATAAATTATGAATTGCTGTATAAAAGAAGCAAGTTTCAGTTCGGAAAAAATGAGTATCGAAATATGAATTTTTTATGGCAATAACAAACATGTATTCTCGATGCAAATATAGTGATAAGTCACCAGCTATCCATACAAATTCTCTGTTGTTAACGATAATCAGTTCATAAGTTTATATTAAAAAAGAGGGGACCTATATCTATAAAGCAGTTCCGTAACTGACTGACTGACTGATTGACTGAATGTCTGACTGTCAGATAACTCACAGACCAAACCGCTGGACCTAAAGGGTTGAAATTTTGAATGGCGATTCTTATAGTGTAGAGGTGCACTAAGAAAGATTGTTGAAAAATTCTTCTTAGATTTTTAAAAAATAAATTTTTAAGCTATTTTTGTAATATTCTTTTGAGTTTTCATTTAAAATCCTAATTTAGGGGTTATAAAATTTATATCACCAGAAAGATCATAAAAATTCCTTTAAAATGAAATTTTTTTTGAATCTTTGCCTCCATTTTCTGATTTTTGGTGAATTTTTAAATATTAATTTTTAGAATTTAATTTATTAAATGCTAATCACGTGGTTTCTTTTATTTTTGTGATACTTTAAACTAATTTTGCGTCACATGCATATCAACGAAATAAATTGAGAAATTTTTTTTCTTTCTAATGCGCAGACGCTTGGACATATAAAAAAATATTAATATACAGTAAAAGAAATGTTCCTCAAACTGTACTATATTAACTGTACTATATTCTTTAGTATGTTCTATTAGATTTCATTTGAATATTTTCTTCTACATTATTTTGTCTATAAAAATATCCGTTATATATATATATATATATATATATATATATGTATGTATAAAAGAAGCATATATATATATAATATATTTATATATATAGATATATATATATATAATATAAATATATATTTATATATATATTATAAATATATATATATATATATATATATATATATATATATATATATATATTTGGCATTAATTGCACACATTGACCGTTGTATTTAATTTGAAGGTACTCCGTAGCAAAGCACGGGTATTCAGCTAGTTCATTATAATAATTGTTTCATTTTATTCATCATATTGTTTGTAATTTTTATTCTAATTGTGTTTCTGGTCAATAGATGGCATCACTATGTACCTTTTTTAAGCAAAAATGTTTTTTATTTTCTTGTTGTTGCACATTGGATTCTGAGTAATGGTAAGAAAATGGTTAAGGAATATTTAATCTGTTGTGGTGTACATTCTATTCTAAGCATTGTCATGTAAGAATTTAAAAATCGCTATGGTGGATGCGATTCCGTTTATTCTTTTTTTTGTCAAAGATTCTCTGCAGATTATTGTTCAAGCTGTTGACATTTCGAAGTCAACTATTCATTTTGTAAAACCTAATTCCAAAGGGTTTTTCAGTGTGTCAAGAATTCAACAGTTATGTGTTAAAAAGTGAATTATTAAATGCATTTTAAGGATACATGCATGGAACTAATTTTTTTAGTGTTGACTTATTATTCAAGTATTATTCAGATGATGTTAAAGGTGCGCCATTCCAGTATTACCTTTATTAAGCGAAGTAAGAAGATTGATTTGTTGAACTTAAACAAGAACATTAAATATTTTTGTTAATGGATTCTTATACAGTCCACTAAGATATAAAATTATATTAATAAAATAATTGTACCCACATTAGGGGATTTCCTCATCCCATAAAGTTTCTCAGTACTCCCTAATCATAAATTATTTATTATCCAAACTGTCATATTTAACGCCAAAAACTTCTGATATTTAACATAGTGTATTACGTATGTTTTATGACTACAGACTTGAAGCTTTCTCTCGTCATTTTTGATGCATTATCTATACAGGGTGTCCCAAAACGACAGCGTAAACTCTGCACAGCTAGATTCCTCGTTGGGAGTACATAAAAACTGCCCAAAGAAGCGTTCCTGTACGATCCATAGTTTACGAGAAAAATACGAAAAACAAAGTATGACGTCACTGCCGGTGCAAGAAAAAAACACTTTATTGGACATAAATACAACAACAATATTTGCATATCTTTCCAGACGATAATGTTTAAAACGTTCTCCGCGCATATCGCGTCATGCATACGCGCGCGCCATGGAATGACGTTAAGCCGCCGTTGAACTGGTATTTAAAAGGCTGCATCTTGCAGCTACCGGTAGTCTTCGTATGGTGGCCATGTACTCCGTTCGTGACTATTGCGACATGTACTTGATGTACGGCCGATGTAATGGAAATGCCTTACGAACTGCTAGGGAGTATGCCCGTCGATATCCGTCCCGCCGTCCTCCCGATGTCAACGTCATCCGCAGGCTGAACGACAGACTGTGAAATACGGGAAGCGTCTTGCCAACAGCCAATCTTCACGATACCGGAAGACCGCGGAGCGGCCTGACGGTAGCACAGGCGGATGCAATACTGCAGCGGGTAGAAGAAACGCCCGAGGTAAGCACACGCGCATTAGCCCGTGAGATGACTTCGAGTAAAAGTACTGTGCACAGGCTTTTACGGCCTGAGAGGCTACACCCATTTCGGTACACAACCGTGCAAGGTCTGAAACCAGATGACTTTCAGAAACGCGTGGCCTTCTGTGAATGGCTGTTGCAGCAACAGAACACAGATAATGGTTTCATTGCACATATCCTGGGGACTGATGAATCATGTTTCACTCGTGATGGGGTATTCAACCATCACAACAGCCATATGTGGTCCCAGGTCAATCCGCATGCAATCCGGCCGCAGAAACATCAGGAACGTTGGTCTCTTAACGTGTGGGCCGGCATACTCGGGGATCGCCTGCTTGGAGCATATCTGTTGCCTGAACGGCTCTCAGGACAGTCGTAATTGGTGTTTCTCAATGAGGTCTTAACCGAGTTCCTCGATGACATACCATTAGCGGCAATACAGGGACTTTGGTTCCAGCATGATGGGGCTCCGGCGCATTTCTGTGCTCCTGTAAGTGGTTGGATGGATATGGAATAATCCGGCCGCTGGATCGGACATGGGTGTCCGGTTCTATGGCCGCCATGTTCGCCAGATCTTACACCGTTGGATTTTTTCCTATTGGGCCATCTCAAGGAACTGGAGTATCGAGACGTACTGACAACACAAATGGACTTAGTTGCTCGTCTGCATGCTGCTTGTACTTCGGTGGACCCCGCGATACTGCAACGTGTGATGACAGCCATTCCACGGCGTGCACAAGTCTGCCTCGACATACACGGCGGACACTTTGAACATCTGCTTTAAATTGTGCATGCTGTTGATATGTTCAATAAAGTGTTTTTTCTTGCACTGGCAGTGACGTCATACTTTGTTTTTCGTATTTTTCTCGTAAACTATGGATCGTACAGGAACGCTTCTTTGGGCAGTTTTTATGTACTCCCAACGAGGAATCTAGCTGTGCAGAGTTTATGCGGTCGTTTTGGGACACCCTGTATATATAAAGGAAGAAGTCCTGACTTATTCACGTATCAACGCCCAGCAAAAACTATTGGAGATACAGATATCAAATTTTAGGAGCTTATTACTTTTGTGCTGAAGGCGTCATTTAAGAAGCGATTTTTCAAAATTCACACCCCAAGGGGGGAGGGGGCAAAACGTGTTTTTACATATTCCTTCATATCTCAAAGAAGGAAACCAATATCCATAAGATTCTTGCTTTAAAATGTAGGGAACATGAATACCTAAAAACATATTTCAGGATTTTTCAAAATTCGGCCCCCAAGGGGGGAGGGGGCTAAACGTGTTTTTACGTGTTTTATCACATATTCCTTCATATCTCGAAGAAGAAAACAGATATCCATAAGATTCTTGCTTTAAAATAAAAGGAACACGAATGCCTAAAAATCAGTTTCAGGATTTTTCAAAATTCGGCACCCATGGGGGGGAGGGGGGCAAAACGTGTTTTTACATATTCCTTCATATCTCAGAGAAAAAAAACAGATATCCATAAGATTCTTACTTTAAAATGTAAGGAACACGAATACTTTAAATCCAATTTCAGGATTTTTTAAAATTTGGCCCCAGGGGGGTGGGGGGAGGGAGGGGCTTTACGTGTTTTTCACATATTCCCTCATATCTCAAAGAAAGAAACAGATATCCATAAGATTCTTGCTTTAAAATGTAAGGTACATGAATACCTAAAAATTAATTCAGGATTTTTCAAAATTCGGCCCCCAAGGGGGTTAGGGGGGCTAAAGGTGTTTTTACGTGTTTTTTACATATTTCGTCATATCTCAAAGAAGGAAACAGATATCCATAAGATTCGTGATTTAAAATGTAAGAAACACAATTTAATGTAACAAACACGATCAATGTCACGATTTTTGGACATTCGCTTTAGATTTTGTAAAAATTGCTAGAAACAATCCAATAATTTATATTTCCTATATATCACTATTTTGAACACCAAATTGGTATTAGGGGAAAAGAGAGAGATCAACCTTAATTAAATGAAGTGTGGAAAGGTGAGTGTGAATTGTATATATTTCGGTTGTTAGTACGTATAAATCTAGAGTTCAGGTTAACTCCATTCATTTTTATTATCCTGGGCAACGCCAGGTAATTCTTTGTTTATGAAACCGGCGATTTTCACAAGGATTTAAGGGGAAGCCCTCAAACTCCTCGAAGGGCCAGAATCCAGTGGGATATCAAAATTGAAAGAAACATTTTAATGCTGACATCAGAATGGGGGGGGGATGAGGTTATTACAATATGCTGATGGGAGGCTGACCAGTGGAGAGGGATATCGACTGGCATAAAATACAAATATACATATCATACAAGTAAGCTTTATGAAGGATACACCCGTGCAACGCCGGGTGTATAAAGCTAGTATGATCATAAATGCTTCCGGCAGCACGAAAATAAATAAAAAGTGGTAATCGAGCCAACAATAGAAGATCGCACCATTTTCTTGAACTCCTTTATGTCAAAGTTCACAAAAGAAAACTTACATTCCTAATAGATTGATTGCTTGACCAACAATTGAGGAAATTTTATGGGCTGTCTTTTATTCGCTCTTATATCCATTAGTAGCAATTTATCAAACAGCACTAGACATATGTCTTTTCTCTAGGTTATTTTTAGAAATGTCAGAATTTTATACTTATATTCCGAAAAAAATGGAATGCCGTGTTAAACTGAGACTAAATATCAAAAGCTCAAACTAAAATAACCCGTTAATTACAAACCAATAATCCATGTCACACAAAATGACGAATTAAATTAATGCTTTGTCGATAATAAATATTTGTCTTATCCAATATATATCAAACATCTATAAATAAAACTTTCTATTCTAGAAATTTTTAAAACCGATTGTATATGATAGTACATATACACTGAAGTGCCACTGAATTTGGGATACCTACCTAGTAACGAGTTGGGCCTCCTCTGGCCTTCATAACGGCTGCCACACGACGAGGCATAGATTCAACAAGTTTCTGGACACGTTCCACGGGAATGGCTTGCCAAATATTGGCTAAAGCTGTCCATAATTCAGTAAGGTTCTTTGGTGCTGTGTGATGGCCTTTCACGCCTTGTTCCAAAACATCCCAAAGATGCTCAATAGGATTTAAGTCTGTGCTTCTAGGTGGCCAATTCATGACAGAGAAGTCAGAGGAATGATCATCCAACCAGCCAGTAGCCAACCGGGACTTGTGAGAGGTGCAGTTGTCTTGCTGGAAAACTCCATTACCGTGCGGATAACAGAACAGAATAAACGGATGGAGGTGATCACCCAGCAACTCTACGTACCGAATTGCATTGAGGGAGGTTGGTACACGCACCAAAGATCCCAAACTGTGCCACGAAAAAACATCCCAGACCATGATTGAGCCACCATGCCCTTGTACAGTTCCAGACGGGCATGCAGGATCCATGGCTTCATGAGCCTTACGCCATATTCTCAGCCTCCCGTCGGCGTTAAGTAATCGGAATCGAGACTCATCACTCTATGCTACTCGTTTCCAGTCCTCTACACTCCAGTCTCTGTGCTCTCTTGCCCAGGCAAGACGTGCAGCCCGATGGCGAGTATAGAGCAATGGTACTCTCGTAGGTCGACGGCTCCCGAAACCCATACGGTGAAGCGAGCGTTGCACAGTCCGTTTACTGACTGTACGACTGGCACTGTCATTAAACTGGGTGGTAATTTGAGCTAATGTTTGGCTTCGCTGGCTACGTACAATACGCCTGAGCCGTCTCTCACCACGCACTGTCAGGGCTAATTGTCCTTTGCAGTTTTTTTTCCACCATCCATGTATTCTTGGTATACTCTTGACACTGTCGACCATGAAAATCCTAGCTGTCTGACGATTTCGGAAATTGAATGGCCTATGCGTCGCGCACCTACGATTTGTCCGCGATCGAAGGCGTCTAAATCAGGCAGTTTACCTATACTGGCAATTCCAACAACTAATTCAGAACAACCACAGTACGCGCTATATATGCAGTTACCACAACGCCCTCACTTGCGCTGTGGCATAATGCCACTACGTAAAATTAATTACTATAAAATTTAAAAACTTAATTATAACCGCTATTAACTTAATTTAATTAATTTCATCTTTAAACAATTAATTGCTAGCTGTATTAATATTAATTTAAAATATAACTATTTTCCAGATACATATTGTATGCTTAAAGCGATTATACTGTTAATATCTACAATAGCTAAAAATATTTACATTTTCCAATTATAGAATCGATTACCTGATTCGAATTTCACATCGCGATTCAATTTCTCAACTTAACTGCAAAAATAACTACTTCCCACGTGTGCAATAGCTTACATGTATTCATACGCCGATGTTTCCTAAAGATAATAACAATATAATCGCAGTTTAATTAATTTCTCTTTTAATTTAGTCCTTTGATACAGCTAGTGTTTATTATTCTATTATTTATCCCCTTCTACAGACTTTATTTTGCTGTTTAGACTAAAAGGAAATGGGATCTCTTTATCAGAGTAAGCACATTAACCTAGGCTTGTGAGAACAGGTTTTGGGTACAAAAGGTTTGCTTCCCCTCCATAAAAGGGGAGTACGATTTTTAGCGAGATGAATGCTGTTTGCAATATTGGAGCGTGTCTCCTCGAATTTTTGTTTTCGGACATTTTCCACGATACGGGCTGGCTGAAGGTGTAATACTGGTGATTTTATAAGGCTTCAAAGGAAAATAATAAACAAGTATTTTTCGTGAAATTTTTTTCTGTGCCAATTTCCTTGTCTTCAGCATGCGTGATTCAGTCATTCTTCATCTAGAGTGCTAAAGGGCACATTATCTTTATTTTTCCAAGTCCCAATGATACAGTGTCTTCTTGCTATTACCTACTGCGTTTCGTGCTTGGTGTGTGGTTCCAGATTTATCTGCAAGTTTGATGCAGTTCCAGTAAACAGTGTTCAGATAATGAATTGGTCTCCACGTGGCAGAAATCGATCCATCATTTACGGTAGCTGAACTGAAAATCTCGACATCGTGGGTTTCATATAAGTTCAACGTTGCTCCAGTTTACAGAACTGATTCAGTCTTTCAGTTTCCCATCTCCAATGCTCAAGTGGGAGAGACACAAGAGTGAGGAATTTTAACAAAGTAACATTTTCTGGGTTTTCTGCATGTCAAGTAAGTTGATAAAATGTGAAGTTATTCTATTTTCAAATTGTTAACATTGTCAGAACATACACAACATCTTATTGCAATGTACACATGTAAAATCACTATACCTCTCATCAATAACCTTTGAACTATTTTTGTTTTACTTCATTACCACCCTATTTTCACTTCACTTATGTACATAGAATCTGGCTCAGAAATCAAAGAAATATGTTCTTCAGTCTTCCGATGTGATCTATTTTCTGTCTTAGCTAAGACTAAAGTTTTATCTTTACCGCCGTCAAAATAAAGCGAGGATATAGATTGTTGGCCTCTTAACTGTTGCAGGTTTTGGCGTACTTTTCGACGCTCGCGACGTAGTTGATGTCGATCTATTATTTTTGATGAGTTGTCATTACTGATAATATTTAAATCCTGCATTGCAGTGTTTACTATGATTACTGCTGAGCGATCAGAAATACCAGTTCGATCACAAGATGTTGCTAGATTTTGTAGCTTATGTTTCATTTGGATCGTTTCTTCATGCTGCTTTTATGGTCGCTGGCAGGGTTTTGAAATAGAAAATTTATATGGGTTAGTTTCAGTAGATCTTTCAGAAGAGCATTATAAGACTGGGGAAAACTGTGGTTAGTTGATTGAACTAATATCTTCTCCGATGTGTGGTAAGATAGCGCCAATCCAGAAGTGCAGCATCCGTCTAACACTATGTAAAATTGGCTTAAACTGTAAACCTTAATGCAAGTAATCTAGTCAGAACTGTTGGTAAATTTTCATTAAAAATGCAGTATAGGACAGTAGACAAACCTACAATTGCAAATTTGGGACAAAAATTTTAAAATGACTCTCACTTGAGGTTAGAATGAAGTACTAAAAATGAGGTTTTTTTTACCCTCTCATGTCGTGCGCCACCTGAAGATGAAGTCGTAGACAACTGAATTTTGGAATAGATGATGGTCTATTATTGTATCAACAAATAATAATTCAGGGATAAATAAAAAATAAAAAATTAAATATTCGCCTTTTTTGCTCCACCCTAGTGAACAGCGATGGTTCTGCATCGATATATATCCTCCGGTAGAGTCATGTCTCCCGAATGAAAATTTATTGGTCTGGGAGAGAAATTTTAATTCAAGTAAAGAGGACGAAAATGAACAAGATTATGTCTCGAAATTCTAGGCAACGATGTTAAAGGGGAAGAAGGAAAATTTGCAGAGAGATTCCTAAGCCTGACAAAAGTGAACGCCAGTACGCCGTGAGTAAAATACTCCCCTCCTCCAAAATAACAAAATAAATATGAACTACTTCGTAGATTTCTTTCATTGTAGTTAGTGATACTTCATGATTAGCTGAAACCATTACACCCGTATACATATATTCAAGCTAAATGATTTTTTTTCATTAGATGCTTAAAAAGAAATAGATAAGATATTTCAAAATTACTTTTCATTGTTCTCTCAAACCTTCAAAACCTTCAGAAAAGACTCTTAATGGAGTTTTTAGATACAACAAACTTTTAAACTTAATCATTTTACATTAATAAACTATTTTCATTCGATGACAGATATTTAAAGAAATCAGTGAGGCATTTAGTTAAACTAACGTTGTAACTATACGTTCGGATTACAAATATGCAGCACAGCATTTCATGCATCGGATTTAGACAAAGCTGAGAAGGGATTTTAATTATCGTATTTTACTTCCCTTAATCTAAAACATATGTCCTAATAACAAGTTTCAGTTTGGCTATGTTGAAATGCCCTTCATATATCCATGAAATTTCGTGTTTATTAGATTACTTGGAATTGCTTAAAACATAAGCTCATATTACTAAGTTCCATTACAAATATTATTTCAGAATTATCAGAATTATGTTGAATAATTTATTCATATAGATAATGGATCATTACAAGTTTAGACAATATCAGCACAATATTAAACCTCCGTTATGTAATTTTCCCTAGAGTTTAAGTCTTATTTTGCGCAATTATTAATGCATTTGTAACGAATAGAACGAATGATAAAATTATGAATATTAAACATACAATTTCTGAATTTCAGTAATTGTAAAATTACTTCAGAGGAGAAAATATTTTCTTAAAAGTAATTTGATTTAATGTTTTACAAACATTTCCACCTAATTATTAAGACAAGGGGAATTGTTTAAATTTCTAACTAATTAACAATTATCTACTACGAAATCTTGATAAATACTTAACTGTTGTAGGGAAACATAGAAGACAATAATCAAAAGATGATCAAAATGAAAATCAATAAAATTTAATAATATTTCGTTATTATGCACAATGAAACAGTTTTAAGCAAAATTTTATAGAAATAGACTTATTAAAAACAAGTCTGAATTTAGCATGCAGAACGCCCTCTTTTCTTTTAATGCATCGACGAATAACCAAATTTAGAAACTATATTAGCCCTCAAACCAAGAGCCTACTTTCCAGGCCAACTTCCAGGCCCTTTTAAAAATGTGATTTTTGTGCAATGGGGTTGGAGGTTTCTCCCATACAGTGGCGAGGGGGGGGGCAAGGGGGTCTATCATGCTCCGGGCGTCACTCGCAGAGGGGTGCCAAATGGTCCCAAAATAACTAATTCTATATTTTATAATACTATATGTTTTTCGAGGGAGGGCGCCGAAAAGGTATCGTACCCCGGGTACCAGTTATGCTCGCTACGCCACTGCTCCCATATATTAGAAAAAGTGACTGTGACCTAGAAAAGTTTGAAAAGTAAAATGGTGGGTTACTGGGCACCCAGATGTGTTGCTCGATTTTTTGTCGTCTGATAAGGACCTGCTAAAGACAGTTATTGCGATTTTTAAAATATTTACGATGAGGTGTTGCTCGAACCTTAGAAAAAATTTAAAAGAAAATATAGCAGAAGACACAAAAAGACAGATACTTAAATAAGAGGACGAGATTTTTCTATTTTTTTCTTTGTTTATTGCTTTTGGCTAGCTAAAACTATACCTCTGTCAATTGTAGAGTTGGAAACGAGTAACATATCTTATTTCCATGCATAAAAAATCATATGTTAACAAATATATTTTAAGTAATTTAAAAGTTTTAAAGCCATAGATTTTTTAAAACAGAATTTTTTAAGGAACAGATTTTTTAAAACACATGGATTTTTTAAAAATAAAGGGATTTTTTAAAAACATATGGATTTTTTAAACCAAGTAGATTTTTAATTTATGTATATGAGTCAAATTTAAAAAAAATCACATTTACATTTTAAAATTTTTTTGTATATTTAGTTACATATTTAAGGTTTTTCATTTTTGCTTGTCATTTATATATGTTTTTTACATTTTTTTAATTCACATTAAAATTTTTTCCCATTTAAAAAAAATAATAATATTTAAATTTTTTTTAATGTATATATATTTTCTCTTTTAATCCATAAATTTCGAATCCTAGGTCATAGAGTGTTCTTCTAGTTTTCTTTCAGTCTGTAAGAAGAAAATATTTAAAATCAAGTTCAGCGAAAAAACAATTGAGAAATAGACAATACACGAAAATGGAATCTTTTAACGTACGAGAATTTATTACGATGAATGATTGCTTTGCATTTGACTTTCAAGAGACAAGACAGGGTTTTTTTTTTAAATTTTAAAGATAAATTTAAGTATAAGGAAGACGCACACATTATTGTCGCGCAATAATTACCCGCGACTAAATTTGCGACCCGCGATTAATTGTAATCGCAATAATCTTACCCGCGACAAATCTTACTGAACATTGCAAGATTGCAATATTCAGTAAGATTAGTCTCTGGCTTCTGCGAATCTACATGTTGGAGGCGAAATTAAAAATTGTAAAATAATTTTTATAGCTCCTCCTCTTATTGTCTTTGCACTTGTATGGGTAGGTACACGTAATTTTCGTATTTACGAAATAGGTTCGAATAAATGCGAAATTTGCCGATATGAGCGAATAAATAGGAAAATTATTTTTTCACTTCTTTTCGGAGAAAACTTGGTGATAAACGGCTCTTTGAGCGAAATTCGGTAATAGTAGTAATAATTTATTAACATAATTGCTTATCTAACACCATCCACGATCTTTAAATGAGATCTCACTCTCGAAATTTTCTTGTTGCTGAAGACTTTAGGAAAAGATTGTTGACACTACTACAATGTTAGCATTTAGCTAAGAATTTTGATACTTACACCTAACCAAATAAGTAAAATTGTGATTTTTACCATGTTTTTATTAACTTGCTTTCTTGTTTGTTTGTGTGTTTGTCCCTTACAAATCTTGCAATCGATTTTTAACTAACTTCCCGACTATCTAGACATTTGAAACTTTTAGAATAGCTCAGAACACGATGACAATGCTTTCTTTTAATACTTTTAGCCATATTTAAGCAGAATTAAATTTATTTTCAGTGAATTTTGTTCTTTAGACTGGTGCAGCTATCTATCGACCGAAAGTTTATCGGGAACGAAAAGTTAAACAAAAGTTAACTTCCAATTAACTTCATTTTCTTTCAAGTTGATGTGATAATTCATCAAAAAAAATTTTAAAAAAGTATTTATTAATACATAGAATTGTCAAGTTTATATGATTCAATAGAAAATTAAAAAACATGGTATATAAAAAGTTCTGTTTATCATGTAATTATTTTAAATAAATGCAAAATTTTTGAATTTATATTTTTTTTGCAAATAAATGCGAAATTTTATATATTGTAATTTCTTTTTATTTTGTTGTGAAATTTCGAAATTTTTTATGCGAAATTTACGTACCCCTATGTATGAGTTATGAACGAGAAAACTCTCTTTACTGCACATAACAACTTAAAAGGAAATATTTTCATACAACTTTGGTGATCTTACGTGTGGTGGGTGGTAGCTATACTGAATTTGCTTAGCTCAATGTCAAATTACGGGGGAAATTTTCCAAAGGATTGTCGACTTTGATTTAAAGATTTTTTTTTTTTAATTATACTCCGTCATACGGAAAGGCAGTTTTTACTCTGCTATCTTATTCATTTTAGAAATTTTGCCCACTAAAGGAAATGAGCTTTTAAAACACAGTATAAATTTTTTATACGAATAATTCAAATTTAAAAATACTATTTCCATTTCATTTAAAGATTGAAAATAATACCTGAGCAGAAAATTCCTTTATTAGGGAGAACAGTTAAAAAAAATCTTTAAATTTAAGTCGACAATCGTTGACAACATACTCTCCTTAGGTTAACGTTGCTCTGGCCTGTCCTATATCACGTGACGAATAAATGAAATAAATTTAGGCATAGAAGCTGATAATCAAATAAATAGACTGCATGAATATTTAATTTGCGAAATGAAGCAAAGATTAGGTCTGCGTCTTAAAATGTTTTAGATCTGCATTAGTGAACTTTAGGTATGTTTCTCAAACAATTTTAAACTATTATTAGTGAACTTTCGGCCAATTTCTCAAAAAAAGTTTAAAATGATTATTAAGGAACTTAGGTATGTTTCTCGAAAGGTTTCAAACCTTCATTGGTGAACTTTAGGTCTGCCTATGAACAAGTTGAATTTACCTATCGAAATCTGAAGAAAAAACTGATTAGTAGAAGTTCATTGACTTCTGCTGATTACCTTAAAGACGTTATGTTTTGGATTGGTATTTCTTAGACAGGGGCTACAAAACCTCGATTTGTTGAGCCCTAGGATAAAATCATTGTTTTTATTGAGGGAATGTCCCACAGTCCTCCTTCTACAACCTGTAACTTAAACGTCTAAGATCAAAAAGTCCCATACAAGTTCGGAATAAAGGAATGTCTACTGTAAAGCCTGGGATTTTCAGTCTGGGATGAAGATACCACAATGATGTGGAAAAGGAACTTAAAAAAACAACAAGTTTCTGCTCCGACTGGCCTTGAAAAAGCTGACAAGTGTAAGTGAGGAAATATCCACCAATGATGAATTTATTGATTTAAAAGTCATGACGCAAGAAAGATTCGGTAGAAAGCTTTATTAGCGGCAAAATTTCGTAAAACAGAGAGGTTTATATCTGACTGAGGAGCAAAGAGCAACTAAGGCATAAAGAATGGGTGTTCACGAGGGCTCGATAGTTCAGACCTAACGTATTAGCAAAAAGTAACCGCACAGGGAGATCTTAACGGAAGGAGTTTTTATTATCGATTGTAGATGAGAGGGGTGTATCATCACAGAAAAATATTTTTAGCTGCCTTTGATAATAACATTTAGCTTATTCGCCCAGGTTCCTTTACTTTTGCCTCGATAAAACGTGAAAACATAATGCGTACCCTTCAATTTACAATATGCACAATCTCATACCATTTAGTCTGCTGGCTAGTGATGACGCTTTTTGATTGGTCAAATTACGAATTATTTCAGAATTTTTATAGGCTATTGAAACAATAACTTTTGCTTTTCAGAATTTTTTTTTATGCGGCAGGCACATGTCTCTGACACGTTTCAGAAATGTAATTACTTTTAACCATAATTTGAACATACTTAATATACAATAGGATTTGCAAAGTATGATTTTACTTTGAATAAATTTTCTATTTCATTTAAATAAAGTTACACTGGCTCCCCAAACATACAAATTATAAAAATCAACGAAGAATAAAGGCGCTCATTTAATTCCTTTTCGTTATAAATGGAAAATTTTTAGCATCTTCATACGTGATACGCGGAATAATAACTGAATAAACTAATGACATAATTTGATACGAAAGATCTAATATTAGTTCTATTTTTAATTATTAGATATTATCTATAATTTTGAATTATTCATAAAAATCTACAATAATATGTAAAGGCAACCTGCAGCAAAATTATTTAAGCTTTTACACAATATTTGGATTAAAATTTGAACACACTAAAAATTAAGTTTATACTCGAGGAATTTAAAGCGCAGGATGTACTACGATATATAGCCTTAGCTCAAATGAGATTGTGCTTAGGCCGGAGTCAATGTAGAGCTTATATAACCAGATATTGAACCAGATATCATTATATCGACACTTACTTAGTTAAAAAATGTCATACGGCAATACAGGAGAGATAATTATAGATTAATCTACAATCTTCATAATTTTAACTACATTTATTGAATTTCATTATGATCTGAATGATTTGTCTTATTTTTATCAAGCAAATATATCGATGAACCTTAACTTTTTATATATAAATGCATAAAAGAGTATGTTTAGAAGTCCATAAATGTGCTCTAGAAAAGGCATTATTTATTAGAAGCGTAGTTCAAACATGTATTTCAATTTTGCTTGCTATTTATTGTCTGTTTCAAAAAATGCACTTTGGGGATTTTTTCTCAGCAGAAAGAAAAATGCTTTTGTTCTTTGATAACTTGAATCGATTATCGAATTCCACTATGAGATCTTCTTTGTCTTCTATTTTCGTGACTCAGGACATTACCATCAAGATCCTACAATGAAAATCGATTCAGGTAGGTAAGAAAGGTGGGTAATAAATATCGAAAAATATTTAAGTTTAGATACAGATAATGATACGAGACTATCGATAGTATACATCTGACGACTTGATCCCATGTACGAAAGATAGATGAAGTTTTTCATGGAAAAGGGTCTTTCTATTAATAGATAGTCTTAAAAAATGTTTTAAAATACGCTTACAAAACGTTGAATGCAAACCCAGATTCACCGAACTTTTGAATTTTCGATTAAGGCAAATTTCGTTCAAGATAGCAAAAAGTGATTCATTTTATAGTATTAGCTGTATGAGAAACCAAGTATCGAGCTGCATGGACTTAACATTCAACCATTCCAAAAATCCAAACCTTCCGTTTACATCAAAAAGTAAGGGCATGCGGTTCCTCTAGACTCTAGACCACGTATGTCGAATTTAAAAGGAAAAATTTTTTAATCATCTTAAATACCACAGATTAGGGAGGTCAAAGAGGCCAGTAAACAACATTAACCCTCAAACGGTAAAGTGGGGGTCGGATCCGACCCCAGGGTGTGTCTTCCCCCTCCCGTACTCTCCGCTCTCATTGCAAGATATCACACACAAACAAAAAAGAAAGCGAGTTAATAAAAAATGGAAAAAATACAAGTCATCTGTCTGTGTGAGATGTGCAAACGGGTATAGTCCTACTGCCAACTGAAGATTTGGTGGGACATCTCATATTACCTCATCTTCTTTCAAAGAAGATGAGGTAATAGACGATTCTCCATGAAAAATCAAAGGAAATGACACATGACGCCGTTTCGCAGTATCGTAATTCCCACGTGTAAGCTTCTATCCTATTTAAATGGACGCAGACGTTATAGACAGCGTGTTGAACTACTTTCCATCAAATGGCAGAACGATACCGCTTTCTGAAGAACAGACGTAAAATTTCAGCCATTTACGACACCAACGAGATTCTTTTAAATGTAGTTCTTCTTCGGCCAGTAAATTTTAAAATATATGTTGAAAATAGAGGAACTAATGGAATTGATTTATGTCACGCTTATTGACACTTAATCTGAGTATAAACCAGCCTAAAAGAAGATGAACTTTCTTTTGGCGACTTTCTCTCCACTTTTTGGGTTCTCTATAAAATATTAAAATCTATAAATCATAATACTATATAATGGTTAAGGTATACATTTTTAAAATAAAAAGTATTTGGATTTTTCAATTCCCTTTTTTAGTGATATATGGGGGAAATTAAACGGTTCTTTAAAAAAAAGATTTATCGAGGTAAAATTGGAAAAAAAAAATTGTATGAAACTGAAACTTTCGCAAAACGTAACTCCTCCCAAAATATTGCATCAGCCATGAAGAACTTTTAATAAATAAACCGCGTAAAACTGGCTCATACAGTATATATGAGCCGGGCATCAGCGTAACATCTAAATCTAAACTACATCCAGTTAATACCTTGTACTTATAGGATATAGGTTATGAAGTCAGATTTTTTCCGGAAAAATAATTCTCTTACATGAATCTCGGTGACGCTGAATGATGCTTATATTTTACTCAAAATCTGGCTGCCAAACTCACCGAGATTAATCTGCCAAAGTTTTGTAAAAGTTTAAGGCTGCTGTGTACTAATCCAATTGAATTCGCTCACCTCGATGTTAACCTATGGAGAAATTGTGTCTACTATTGACATATACATAAATGTTGATAATTCAATAAAAATGGTATTTTCCGATAGCCTGAAATTTTCTGCACCTTGAAACAGGATTCATTTTATAATTTCCGTACACCAAAGAAATGGATAAACGTTTAAAATACACAATTCCAGATTTTTTCCCCCTGAATAATTTCAATTTCAGAATTTTATTTGTATTTCTTTAAAACAAAAAATGACTCAAGGTGTTAAATTTCTTCCTACATTACGGAGTACAATTTAAAAAAAATCTTTCAATCCAAGTCGGTAATCCTTGGATACATTGTGCCCATATGTTAACAGTGATATGAGCGAATCCAATAGGATTACTACACAGCAGCCATAATCTTCAAAAGAATTTTTTCCATTAATGGTATGGTACTGTAACTGTAAAGAAAAGGGTTCCTATTTAATTCTCGCTGTATGCAAGTTTTTTTAAGTAAATACTGTATGTGATATAACCTACTCCATTACACACATCTCAAACAATTTTATATACTTACTCTTTTTAGGGGCAATTTATTTTCGCTATACTTAAAAAAAATAACTTGAAGATGCATCATTAAAATTCCTTATAGTACAAAATAATGCCATACTTATATCCCTATAGAGAACTACTGAAATAGATTACGTGAATTTTCTGTCAGCTAGCTTCGTTAGTGATAAAAATCTTTGAACTATATCAAGAAATTTCTTGAGTTTTCTAATTAGGTAAATTGCCATGAGCGTTGGATAGGGATTTCGATCGCAACATTGGCTCGCTTTTCATTTATATAAAGGAAGAATCGGAAAGAAAAACAATGTAATTGGATGAGCCGGAGGCTATGGGCTTAAGTTAAACCAGCTAACATCATTGAATAATAGATTCTGAATATTTTTTATAATTTTTGTAGCACCATAACGAAGGACTGGATTTATTTTTAATGACTGCTGCCCAAAGCATATTACGGTAGAAAAAAGTACTGGCTTTAGACAGTGGTTGCGTTTTCATATTTTTAGTATACAAAATAAAGTAATTGATGTACCCTTTTCCTGTAATTAAACAAATATAGTAAAAATTGCTATGAATTATCAGAAATAGAGCTAATCGATAAAGATAGGAAATCCAGAAAATAGTACCATCAAGCAATCGTATTATGATAATGAAAATATTTCGCTACGTTTCTAATTACATAATTGGAAGAAACAAAATCAATTCACCTCATTCAGTGTCTCAGTATACATTTACTAAACATTTATATTTGCTTTAACAATGAGCCTCGGAATGTATAACTGAATGATAATTTCGACACAGCTGTTGTCCCATTCATAGGAGGTGAAGATGGCGACGGCACAGGCCAGAGACTTCGGTGGCTATTTCGAAACTCTTTCAAGACTCTCTAGCACTTGAAAGAAACTATTTTGCATATCAGCTTCAATGGTACTGCATATTCTTTGCAATTTAAAGGAATCCGACTAGAGGAATTACAGCGGTCGATGCAGTATCTAACAAGAATATATGACAAGCTAATTTAGCTCTCGTTAACCACTTTGCGGAAGGAAATAATGGAAAAAGACTTATTTATGATAGCACCTAGTGAACAGTCAAAATTTTCATTCATTTTTCTTCGTATTTATAAAATTGTCTCCTCATAAATAACACACACACACACACACATATATACACACACACACACACACACATATATATATATATATATATATATGAAACAAATTTTAATCCTTTTAAACACCCCTAACATGCTTTTTCCAAATTCCTTTATCTTTGTGCAACAGAATACCGTTCCCTTAACTTTGGATTGCGACCTATAATCGACCAACATAAATTTATCTTTTCCCCTAAAGCGGCTGCACGTGCGAAAGCATTATATAAGCATTATATAACGGGCATCGCGAGCCATCACCTCATCTGACGCGACTTAATCACGTGTCAGCCTTTTAACCAATAGAAGTTCAGGCCGCCTAAAAACTCTGGCGTCTCCTAAGAGTGCCCCGTGCTTTTTGTGTCCTGCCACGGTACTGTCAAGATGTAATTTTAACGCGCTGTGTCCCCTTTGTCTTGGGATGATCCAACAAGTTCTGGACTTAATATGGCCTCATTCTATTGTGAAAGCTTCAAACTCATCCAAATGTCTTCATCCCAGTTGTATATAGTGTTTTTCGACACCGTGAAGTTTCCAAATAAAATCATGTTGAAAATGTGGCTGACTCCTCGCCGTTCTGGATGTGGCCTGCCTACACTCGACGACCACTTCTATTGCCTTGTGCTCCGTCACGACTAACACCCGAAAATATCACGAGTTCAACGGCCTGAAGTGCATCGCCACCGTAATCATTACATATATTAAAGTCGGCAGCAGAGAGTTATTCTGCGCCGTTAAGCCAATGGATTTTCAATGTGTGCGTCGTTCGTGAAAATTCCGCGTCAGTGTAGTGTCATCTGTGTTTTTGAAGCTCAAGTGTGTGACCCCAGAAGAAGAAGAAACTTTTTCAACGATTTTTCGTCTCTATGCGAGATTAGTGCTGCTGTGTTTCCGACAAAATTGAAAGTCATCGGTGTTATGGTGATTTTCGAGTCACCAAAAGAGAAATTTTTTTTTCGCGTCTACACATGTGTTTTGTGAAGTGTTCCAGACTGTGTCAAAGGTTGTTGTGTGTTGTATTGCGTTCGACCTCAGTGAAACAAAAATGTTGCTCTCATTTTCATGTGTGAGAGTAATGCTGTCTACGTATCAATAACAAGTCATCTCGAAGAAAATCAAGCGTTGTTCAGAATATCGGATCCAAGCCAACCAAATATTGTTGATGTGGTGATCATTTCTACTGTTTAATTTTTCCTGAAAGATCTAAAATTAAATTTAATTAAACTATTTTAACTTACAATTATATTTAATATTTATAGTAGTATTTTGATGAAAAATTTATTTTAAAATATTTTGAATCATAAAGCATATTAAAATATTTTTCATTATAGCGAGTAAACTATTGTTGAAATTATGAGTTATATTGGTAAAGTTTCTTTTGATAAAGAGTATTTTCAGTGTATTGGTTAAAATTTTGAGAAAATTAGTTGTTTTTAAATCTGATAGAAAAATTATAGTGGTGTGTACTCTATTGAAAAAGTATTAAGATTTTTGAAGTGTTTTTAAATATTTTTCCTGTCATGATTTACTTCCAAATTGGAAAAGTATATGGTGGTAATAATATTCATAAGGAAATTTCATTCATATGAGGTATGACTGTTTATGCAATGTTTAATATTTTTATGATTTTGTGTTGATTTGAGTTAAACAATAGCCTAAAGCAGTAAAAATGACATCAAAAGATACAACCAAAACAGCGGTGAAAACCGAAAGTAATGAAAATGGAGGGAATAGCAATGAACCAGATTTTAATTCTAACCATACAAATTTTGTCCCTTTTGACCCCGAGTCGGGGATGAGACTCTCTCAGTGGTTCCATTATTTTGAAAAACAATGTGTAGAAACTGAAAAAACTGATGAGTGGAAACTTCGAAATGTGAGCAGGTTTTTGAGAGGCAATGCCCTCACCACTTTTGTCAACCACTGTTTGGACATTAACACCTGGAAAGAGTTAAAAGATACTCTGAGTGAGGAATTTTTTGATCCCACTTCGACAAGTTTCAGTGAATTTTCTAACTTAAAATTCAAAACAACAGACCAGGTCACAGACTATTTCCATAAAAAGGTTCGTCTTGGCAAGGCCTTGGGCCTTAATACAAAATTAATTTTAGAGGGACTTACTGATGGGTTGCCCATCAACATGCGTCAGTTGCTAATAATAAATACACCCCAGAACTTTTTGGATTGGTTGCAGATTGCCACCAAATTGACCCAGGTACAGAGAGAGGAAGACAGTGAGAAAAATAAAAGACCAGAGTTTCAGAGACCAGTTCCTTTTCGCATGCATAGACCAGAACAAGAGAATACCAGATTTAGAGCCCCTTTTCAGCCCTGGAGACCCAATTATGCTCCTAAGAGTTCCGACCCAACATTTATGTCAAACCCAAATATGAATATGAGACCTAGGCCCCCTGGCCACTATACCCATTATAATTCGAGTCAACTACCACCTACTCCCTGCAGAATCTGTGAGAGGCGGGGTATAATAAATGCATTCCATTGGACACAAACGTGCCAGTTTAGACAAAACAACCCAAGAAACACTCCTGAACGAGACTCCCCTGAATCAGAAGAACACCAACCGCAATATTGACAATTAATTGTATCCGGATACTTTCAAAATAAAGCAAGAAACTTAACTAGGAATTCCATTTCATGCGTTTTAGACACAGGATCCTCTATCTCGCTCCTTCCCCGACATTTTGTGAACCAATATGGTTTTTTACCTACTAAGACTAAATTCCCAATTCATGTTAGACAAACAGATGGTACCATAAAGTTAGAAGAGAAGTGCACTATAGAATTGAAGATTGGAGAACTGATTAAGACAACTGAATTTTATATTTTGGACTCAAATTTACCATTTTTAATCCTAGGATTGCCCGAATGTGGGCTTTTTAAATTAACAATTGCCTGTGAGAGACGTGAAGTATGCCAACTGCAAAAGAGGATAAAATTGCAACAGAACTTACCTAAGTGCAGAATCTCGCTTCACATTAACAAAGTTAGTGAACCCGAATCAAGTCAGACCAAGTTTCCTCCAATGACTTATCCCCAACACAATTGTAATATAAATATAAATAATTCTGTAAACCGAGAAATCAAAACCTTCGACAACCAAACCAAACAAATGTATCATGAAATTAGTACTGAGTTTAGTGAGTTTCCAAAGATCTCTGTGGAATCGGATGAAACACCACAGACTATCATTAATGAGAATCCTATGCTAAATTCACTACTACAGAAATTCAACCACATTTTTTCTAAATACAAGTATGACATTGGTACAATTAGAATAGAACCTCAAAGAATCATGTTAACCTCAGAACTCCCTGTTAGCCAAAGACCATACCGTACTTCCCAAATTGAAGAGTTAGAAATCAGGAAACAAGTAGGGAAATTATTAGAAGCAGGAATAATAAAAGAAAGCTACTCTGCGTACTCAGCACCAATAACGCTTGCCCTGAAGAGGGACGAAGGCAAAAGACTAGACTCTGTATTGATTTTCGTAAATTAAATGCTATTACTAAGACAGATGCTGAACCTCTCCCCAGAATTGATTGTTTGCTAGATAAATTAAGTAATGCCAAAATTTTTTCCACCCTTGATTTGACCTCAGGATACTGGCATATACCTGTTCACCCTAAAGACACTGAAAAACTTGCTTTTGCCACCAGTTTTGGCCTGTTTGAATGGTTACGCCTCCCTTTTGGACTAAAGAATGCCCCAGCTATATTTAATAGGACAATTAGACGAATTTTGGACAAACATAGAATTGATTTTGCGTGCCATTACTTTGATGATATCATAGTTTACTCATCCTCAGAAACAGAACACATTAATCATTTAAAACGAATTTTTGAAGTTTTTCAGCAAGAATCTATTAAACTTAAGCAATCTAAATGTAAATTCATGCAACGTAACATTAACTTTCTACGATATGAAATTGAGAATGGCAGAATTACTCCAGATAATGTAATTATTGAAAGTATTGAAAAATTGAAACCCCCTTCCAACATTAAAGAATTACAAAGTTTTTTGGGTTCAGTAAATGTTTATCATAAGTTCATTCCAAAATATGCACAAATAAGATTGCCATTAAATAGACTATTAAAGAAGGACATAAAGTGGGTTTGGGATCATAACTGTCAAGAATCATTTGAAAAGTTAAAAAATTTTCTTGTGTCAAAACCAATTTTACAGTTGTATAATCCAAATTTAGAGTGTCATTTGTTTGTAGATGCTTCTCAATATGCTATTGGAGCTGTGCTGAAACAGTCGGATGCTTGTAATAACTTACACCCTGTCGCGTATTTTTCTAGAACTTTAAGAGATTATGAAAAAAATTATCCCATCACGGAATTGGAATGTTTGGCTATTGTGGATAGTTTTGACAAATTTTATCACTATTTACACGGGACCAAATTCACTGTTCATACTGATCATGCTGCCCTAGTTTGGCTGAAGAATGTGAAAAACCCAAGGGGTAGATTATTTAGATGGTCGTTAAAGTTGAGCATGTTCGAGTATGAAGTAAAATATCAAAAGGGTTCAACCAATTATGAAGCTGACATGTTATCCACTCACCCCGTGTCTCAGCATCTCCAACACCATGTGCACTTATTGGACTTAAATGAAATTAAGCATTATCAAAAGATGGATAATGTTTCACATAATAAATTTTCAGAAATCAATGATGTAATAGTGTATAAGAAGAATGGTATTAACAAAATTGTTGTTCCTATGTCATTAAGGTTAAAAGTTTTACAAAAAACTCATGAAGAATTTGGACACCCTGGAATTCAAAAAATGATTAACTTAATTTCTCCTCAGTATTATTGGCCATTTATAACTAATGATATTTCTAACTATGTTAAACATTGTCACACCTGTCAACTTAACAAGAAACCCAGACAGAAACGTTATGGATTAATGCAGGAAGTTCCCCCTACTGAGAAACCTTTTGAGTGCCTATCATTAGATACTGTTGGTGGATTTAATTATTATAACTCTACAAAAAAATACCTTCATATAATTATTGACCATGCCACTAGATACATTTGGGCTTTCCCCTCTAAAAGCGTTACTACAGAAACTTATGCAAACTGTCTGAAACAACTTTTCCAAGTACATGTCCCTGAAAAATTATTAACAGATCGTAATGCTGCTTTTACTTCTTCCAAATTTAGACGGTTTTTGGAGCATAATGGCGTGAAACAACTTTTGACTTCGGCCCACCATCCACAGACGAATGGCAAGGTTGAGCGAGTAAACCAGTCTATTGTAACTCGTTTAAAGTGTAAAGTTAATACTTCTTCCACTAAAGTACCCTGGACCAAATTATTAGAACAAGTTGTTAATGAATACAATAATACGCCCCACTCTGTGACCAAAGTCTCCCCTGCCTATTTGCTTTTTGGCACCCTGCCTTACCCGCCACCAATTGATCACAATAATTATTATCCTCCTGTGGATCAGGCTCGTCTTTTGGCAAAAGAAAGAACTATTAATTACCATAACAAAAATAAAATTAGATATGACGCTCGTTTTTTGGCATCAAAATTTAAACCTGGTGATCAAGTAATTTATGAGGAATTCAACTATCCAAATACACGTAAATTAAATCAACCTTTTTCTGGCCCTTTCACAATCCTTAGACAATATTCAGACGTAAATTATGAAATAGATAAACCCAATTACCAAGCTGGTCGAGCAACTGAAATTGTACATGCTTCTAAACTAAGATATTATCATTCACCTGACCTTTTAAAAATGGATCATGAAGCCTAAACCCATATTTGGACAGACTATAAATTACTAATATGCTCCTAATACAACAACAGTAAATAAATCCAATCTAAATAACTTATTCTTTTACATTGAACTAGAAACCCCAAAATTAAAAAAACTATGGTAAAAATTGATAATCCACCTGACAGAATTTAATCATACCTGAATAATGACAAACTTCATGACCCCTGAGATCCTTTTCCTTTTTGGTTTTAAATTTTGCGTGTTGTCCACTGTACGGCCACTTACGCTGTCACGCAAACAACAACACACCCCTCACTCCTTAGTAGTAGAGTTATGAAAGAATTTGAACCTAAGGCAGTTGAGGGATACACACACACAAACACTAACACCTTTACAAAAACAAACAAATGTGATATATTGTGTTATTAGTAAGAAATTTTTGCATTTTTACATTCCATGTCATATTAAAATTTTATTGAATATTGTAGTGTTACCATGATCAGCATAAGAAAACAGTTGTGTATTTTAAATCTTCATATTTTATTTTGTGAATTCTTACTTATTTAATATGTTCTAATGATAAACCTTCACTTGCCAATGGTATAGAAAGGACTATACGAAGGTTGAAAGTATTATAGTATATTAATCATATCAACATTTAATGTTCCTATATTTTTGTGTTGTAACGATTTTGAAAAGTGCCATACTCATTCCAAACTGTGATTTAAGTGCATTGATATTTTTTTTAATTTTTGTTTAGTACTAGTTTATGCTATTTATATGTTTCATGATCTGGGCAGACACACAAAGGTGATAGTAACCAAAATTTAAATTTGTCAACCCAAGTCAAAATTTTACTCCGAATTACTATTCAAAATTTTTATCAAAATTATTTTTTGTCTACGCGGTTCTCGCCTGATGGAGGGTCTTGCTGAGGGAGCCGGCCCCTCACGCAAGTCTTTTCCGGAGGGGGGGAAATTGAAACAAATTTTAATCCTTTTAAACACCCCTAACATGCTTTTTCCAAATTCCTTTATCTTTGTGCAACAGAATACCGTTCCCTTAACTTTGGATTGCGACCTATAATCGACCAACATAAATTTATCTTTTCCCCTAAAGCGGCTGCACGTGCGAAAGCATTATATAAGCATTATATAACGGGCATCGCGAGCCATCACCTCATCTGACGCGACTTAATCACGTGTCAGCCTTTTAACCAATAGAAGTTCAGGCCGCCTAAAAACTCTGGCGTCTCCTAAGAGTGCCCCGTGCTTTTTGTGTCCTGCCACGGTACTGTCAAGATGTAATTTTAACGCGCTGTGTCCCCTTTGTCTTGGGATGATCCAACAAGTTCTGGACTTAATATGGCCTCATTCTATTGTGAAAGCTTCAAACTCATCCAAATGTCTTCATCCCAGTTGTATATAGTGTTTTTCGACACCGTGAAGTTTCCAAATAAAATCATGTTGAAAATGTGGCTGACTCCTCGCCGTTCTGCATGTGGCCTGCCTACACTCGACGACCACTTCTATTGCCTTGTGCTCCGTCACGACTAACACCCGAAAATATCACGAGTTCAACGGCCTGAAGTGCATCGCCACCGTAATCATTACATATATATATATAATATGCATGCATGGTTACATGGTAAAAGCCCTGTCCAAAATTAAGCGCATTAAACCTGAGGTTTAACTTAAGGTTAAGAAGATCAAACTTGAAAAATATATAACTCATAAACCAAAATTATGACTTCTCTTTTTTTGAAAGAGCGAATGCAAGACGACTCTACGTTTATCATATACGGAATGCGTTGAATTTTACATTTCAGAATAGTTTTTCAACTCATTCGTCCAGCTTGAATCTCTATTTAAGTTAAAGAAAGCGATGTCTGAGACTACAGATATTTGTTCAAAAAACTTTTGAAAAGGAAATACTTTTCCTCTGTTCACTTCTATAGTTATTTGACAAACCTCGAATTACACGTTAATTTACATTGGAAACCAACTGGTCATTGTTTTGCTGCACCTTCAGTTTATACTGGTTGGTTGGGGGCGCTACGGTCAATTTTTATCACACGAAGGCTAAATAGACAGGGAACTACTGCTTAAAACAAATTCCGAACGGCTACAAACGTCCATGTCAAGAATGGGACTTGAACCCACAGACTCTGGTACAGAATGCCAGCGCCCTAGCAATTGGGCCATCGCCCGGCGGCAGGTTTATACTGAAGGTGCAGATGTGATGATTATTATATGATAATTTTATCGTAACCTACAATTTAAGGCTATTCCAAATGACTACAAAAACTCATGCCAACTGCTGAACTCGAATATGCAGGCTTTGAGAAAACGTAAGTATAACGTAACCTGATGGTATAAAAAGGGCAATAGTCGTTAATGAACTTACAAAATCACCTTTTCAACATAAATTTACATTTTCGATACATTGTGAGTAAAAGATGCTAAACTACCTAAAAATTATATTTAAGGCTGCTGTGTACTAATCCTATTGGATTCGCTCCCCTTAATGTTAGCCTATGGAGAAAATGTGTCTACTACTATTAACAGCTACATAAATACTGATGATCCAATAAAAATGGTATTTTCAGATAGCCTGAACTTTTTTGCACCTTTCAATAGGATTCATTTTATAAATTGCGTTTACCAAAGGAATTTACGAGAGTTTAAAACACACCATACCAGATTTTCCCACTGAATAATTTAAAATTTAAAATATTATTTTGTAGTATCGTGGCCCCACAACTAAACTACACTATTCGAGAGAGTTTGTTTCAGAGAGAGGACAAAGTCGTACATTAAAATTCATTCTGGGGCCCAGATACTCTTCTCATTGAGTATCTCTAATTTAGGTATATCTCGTTTCAAACAGAAATCTCTAATCGAGAAAAAGCGTCAACTGACACACTTCTTCGACCACGCCGCCAAACAAAATAACTTTGTTGACATCAACCGTGACCCTTAACTGATCAGCGAGCTTTAACCTTCCTCCGCCGTTTTGTTCGTTAATAACTGGGTAACCGGTCCCTCGCCGCGACTCAAAACATCTTTGTGAAAAGTGCACGTATCTCGGAACGATAGACCGAACTCTCGATAGACCACGATCCTGCCGCTATCGAATTCCGACACGTGCTGGTAGCCGTTTCTCCTTCTTATAACAGGCATTAACACGATCCCACAAAAACCAACATTCAAATGCGATATCCAAATGAGAAACCCGATGCGTAACTTTCCTTTTATACAGAGTTTTAGATTCCGTTTCTCCCTCCTGAGTCGTTCGATTGCGCTTAAATGCTAATCATTTGCCATATCCCAGCATCTTCTTCCTTTCATGCGAATTTCATATTTGTATCATCCCTCCTTCATGGTGTTGCAATTTTTATGGCCAACAGTGTACAATTACAATGTCTTTGGTGACACATCGCCTGATTTTAGGAAACTTTAACAAATTTTTAAAAAATATTCATTTAGAAGAACCGTTCTCTCATAAGTATGATATTATTCTGCGCCGTTTAGGATATACTCAATAACAAATTCAGAGTTTAATGTGTATAAATTTTGTCTCCCAATACAAATTTAACAGCTTTTTTGAACACCAGTTTCAGTGCATTGTCCAGAAGTCTGTTAGTTCAGCTAATAAAACGATTTTCGAATTATGAATTTTAAAAAAATGTTCAGTAGATTAATATTCAAACAATAATAACGTAATAAATGAATTTTGTTGCAGCAATTACGGCAGATTTAAACCAATACCACATCAATTCCTTCTTCTGAAAATATTATTTATAAATTTAAATTTAAGTTATCATGTTGAAAATTCAAAACAAGTACTAAGTTTTTTCTATAAATCCCTATACGATCCCAGATAACTATTTGTTACATTTGTTTGGAAAAGGAATCGATAAATAAACCCAAATAAGCATATAAATGAATAATTTTAAATCAGTAACTACGCATGGCTCAAGAGTGAGTTATTTCTGAACTAAACAATTTAACGAGTATTAATTTACGTCCTACCATTGCACATTTCTAATTAATATAGTAATTCTTTAACATGTCACGCAGAATTGTGCAGGAGGATTATAAATGCTGATTACAATGTGGTTGAATTTTCAGTCCGACCAGCAGGTGTAATGTGAGTCAAATTAAGTGCATTTCCCCCTCCCTGAAGTCTTAACAACCTAACCGTGTGTTTATCTTCTATTGTAAATGTTGAAATAGAATTGTTCAAATTCACCGAATCTACTCATTTGAAGGTTAATGTTTGTAGATAAAAGCCCCTTGTTAAGTCCATTGCCGCCGACAGCATGTTCTGTATAATTACTAATAGGATGTCAGTAAATCGTTAAAATATTTGTCAACATAATTTTAATTCTGACAGAAGCATTACAGCTAAGTGACTATTATAGTAAGACTTTTTATCTTCAATAGAATCGGAACTTGTAACAAACTGAAAAAGTTTGTCTTTCAAAATAGTACTATGAATGTGCAAAAGCAGAAAATTTAACTTATAACAGACCTTGCATAATTTATTAGTGATTAATTCTTAAAGCAACTTAGAAAGAATTTCACTATTTAATGTTTTGATTAACACATCGTAAAACAAAATAGAATTTTTCACTGATTTAATGCCAAATAATATTACTGATTTAAAAATATTCATCTAGAAGGTAATTTATTTGAGCTTGTTTACCTGCATCTCTTCGAAATAACATTACGCACAAATAAACATCTGAGATTGCAAAGTGGTTTTAACAAACACTTGATACTTATTTTGAATCCTTAATTTAATTACATACATATAATTTTACAAATATAATTTTTAGATTGAGTTTTTTGTTTTTAGCATTGGTATGAACTGGTCGTAATTTCTGCATTAAATTGATTTATTACATCAAGATTTTATGTACATTATTCTGCTTGCATTTTTTTAAAGTTCTTGTTTTTTTTTCCAGTCAATGGTCGCCAAATTTCTCGTTTATAATTCCAGTGCCCCGTTCTCCTGCAAGCAAGAGTACTGTTCTATCATGAAGTTTCAATTAGGGAATTATTATCTTCACACTTTCACCTTGAGTAAACTGAGGACTATATTTAGATTATTGAAAGAAGATGTGTTTGTGTTCACCGGTCCTCGTCTTAAGTCTGCATATGTTTAGTTAAGAAGTCTGTAGATAGGGACTGATTGAATTCGATACGCCCATGTCAGGTGAGTTGAAAACACCTGTTACGTATCCATTATCTGTCTTCCCTACCGTATACCTTACTTCTAGCTGTAGGTTTTTGATTTGAAGCGAAAAGCCCACTCATGCATAGTAGAAAATTTGCTCAAATGGATATTGTGAAGCATCAGGATGTAAATTAGTAGTTTCTCGGTCACCTGTCTCTAGCTGAAAGTAATTGAACTTAAATAAAGGCACCTAAAGTTGTATGTTAAATCCCAAATTGAATAGAAAGTTAAAAGTGTAAACAATAAGGAGTAGAAAGGTCTAAATGTATTAAGAATTTTCAAGTGTTGTGAGTTGTCAAGTCACTATGGATGACTTCTTGTCAAAGATGTTCGTGTCTAAGTGTTTACGAGTAATCAGTAGAAATTCACAAAACTGCGCTATAAGCATATCACTGAAATAGACTGAATATTCCTATAAAGAATAAATTTAGAAAACACGATACATTTAACAAGCCTTTTATTTCCTTATTTAATTTGAGATATTCCACATACCTTATCTTTTCACTGTAACGTCTCGCAATAGTTTGCCATCTAGTGGCGGCGAAAGAGAAGGTATCAGTCGAGCATTTGCCAGTGTGACAGTTGTATGAGAAAATTCTGTTTGTTCCCAACAAAGCGCCATTATGTCTGACCTGTCCAACGCTCGAAGAGGCATAATCATTGGAGTTCGCCTCGCTGGAGCGTCCGTGTCGAGAAGAGCTAACGTTGTGGGTGTTTCAAGAACCACTTTGTCAAGCGTTAAGACAACCTTCAAAAACCTGGGAATAGTGTCCTCTGCAAAGTAGAGCAGTGGGCGAAAGTCGAAGTTGACCGACCGAGATAGACGAGTGTTGAAGAGAATGGTCGCCCAAAAACGCAAGACTACACAGCCGCAAATTCCCCAAGATGAATACCCATCTCCAGGACCCTGTATTCACCAAAATTATTCAACGTTGATTCCATGCTGCAGCAGGTGGATATTCCAAAGCCATTAGTGTTTCCGCGGAATGCTATGAAGCGACGACAATGTTGTCTAGACCACCAAATCTGGACCCAATAGCATTGGGAACAGGTCATCTGGTCTGACAAATCATCATTTACATTATTTCAGACCACCGGACGTGTGTTCATCTGGAGAACAACGGCAGAAGTATTTCATGTTGGATGTTTGGTTCCTACCTTGAAGCATGGAGGGTGATTGTGTGGGGGTGAATATCTTGGCATGGCTTGGAGCACTTGTAGTCTTGAGGGGGAGATCGCAGGTGAGCATTATCGCAGTATTCTCGCAGATCATTTTCACCCTATTGTTCAGACTCTGTTTCCTTGAGAAAGTCCTGTGCTCCAAAATGACAACACTCTTGTTCACACGGCTCGCTGTGTTCAGGCATGGTTAGATGAGCATGATGATGAAGTGGAAAATCTCAAGTGCTGTCTTCAGTCACCTGATCTCAACATCATTGACCATTTGTGAGATTTTTTTTTTAGAAAAAATTTAATGCTCGGTTTCCTCTTGCACGCACTTACATGAGCTCGAAACCTCTCTGCACGAGGAATGGGTGCAAATTTCATTAAACTCTGTTCACGATCTTTGTTTGTCAATCCCATGTTGAGTGCAAGCTGTAATTAAGCACAAGGGTTGCCCAACCCCAACTAATAAAAATTTTGCATTCTTTCACGGGTGTTCCTATTATTTTGTTCCATACCTGTATATATATATATACACGTATATCTATATATATATAACAGTTCCGTAACTGACTCATTCACTGACTGTCATACAACGCACAGACCAAATCGCTGGACCTAAAAGGCTGAAATTTTGCATGGGGATTCTTCTTATAGTGTAAGGGTGCACTAAGAAAGATTTTTGAAAAATTCTTCTTAGATTTTTAAAAAGTAAATTTTTAAGCTGTTTTTTTACTTTTTTTTAAGTTTGCATTTAAAATAATAATTTGAGGGTTATACAATTTATATCACGAGAAAGATCATAAAAATTCCTTTAAAATGAAGTTTTGTTTCGAATCTTTACCTCCATTTCCTGATTTTTGGTGACTTTTTAAAGATTAATTTTTAGAATTTAATTTATTAAATGCTGATCAAGTGACTTCTTTTCTGGTACTTTAAATAAATTTATCGCCACGTGCATAAAAACTAAATAGACAAAAAATATTTTTTTTCTTGATAATGCGGCAGACGATTGAACATTATCCAAAAAAATATTAAAATACAGTAAAAAAAAATGTTCTACAAAACTGTACTATACTAACTGTACTATACTCTTTAGTATTATTTATATTAGATTTAATTTCAACATCTTCCTCTACATTATTTTGTCTATAAAAATATCTCTTACGATTTTTTAAAAAAATATATATATATATATATACTAGCTGAAGTACCCGGCGATGCCCGGGATTTTAAGAATGTTTGTTAACCAAAATCAATTTAAAAATTAACACAGTATAAATAACATAGAAAAAATATATGTGAAATATTATACACATCTCAGAACTTCAGCCTTTTATCATTGTAGCACTAAAATCTGAAAACTAAAAATGTCAAATTTACTTGGCCGTGCTTCGACCGTCTAACCGGTCGGTTTAGGGACCCGCTCCCATCATACGATTGCGTGAAGTTCGTCACGGTAGAAAAAATACCTAGAATTCTTAGAAAAGAGGTTTTAAATTAATAAATTGCTGATTTCCACACCACGCTAGGCGTACAGCAAAGGCGCCTTATCCTCCTTTTCCGAAATATGCAAGGCGAGGATTCCCCAGTAGGGATATGTTTCCTTGTTTAATTTTGTAGAATTTATGCAGACTCGTTAACTTAAGGCAATTAGGTCTGACAAACGAAAAAATTAATAGAAATCTGCAATTAAGGGCTCCACGCACCATAAATGCAAGATTCTGTAGCAATAAATATCTGCATAATAAAAATCTCCATAATAAATGTCTCCATAAAAAAAATATCTCCATAAATGCAAGATTCTGTAACAATAATAGAACCATTCTCTCCATAATTAACTCCATATAAATCTCTGTTCAGTTAAACTGATCCCCATATTACCTCAAAGCAGCTTCATAGACTATGTTTCTCGTTTCTTGATTTGGAGCAAATACATACAAATTTTTTGAAGATCCAACTCTAGAGCACGCAACGTAAAACTGTCCATGAGAAAAGCAAGGTGATTCCAAGTTGACTCCAGCTACATGTAAAGATTGTCCTTGGGCTTTATTGATGGACATTGCAAAAGCTAAACGAACTGGAAATTGTAGGCGCCTGAATTGAAAGGGCATATCTGATGGAATGAGGGGTATGCGTGGAATGAAAGCATCCTCACCTTTGGCGCAGCCTGTCAAAATTTTTGCTTCAATGACATGAGGATGGAGCTGCTTAACCACTAATCTTGTGCCGTTGAGAAGTCTTGGGGGATTTAAATTTTTGAGAAGCATAATTGGTGATCCAGTCTTCAGTACCAAATTATGCGGTGGCATTCCGGGAGGTTCTAAAGAGTTTAAAAATTCAGTAGGGTAGTGCACAGCCTCATTTTCTTCAACAACGGTATCTATCGATTTGTACGATACAGCTTCTCCAGGCAACTCTTCTTGAATCTTCAAGTTGATGTTGTTTACACTATCATTTTTTGGTGCAAGAATCGCACGTTCGCAAAGCCACTTATGGTCTGTAAAATGTTGTTGAATATCTGAAAATACTTTTGCTTTGAGTTCATCAACAGACACTACTGTATTACAAAATGTTTCTCCGAGTTTGAAGAGACCAGTTACTGGATGAAGTTGTATTAATCCATTTCCAATATTTAACAAATGGTCAGCAAACTGACCGTCCAATGTGTTGCCATAAAGATGAACTCTCATATTTGTAGTAAGTCTTAAAGTGTGAACATGCCTCCAAAGATGTGATGATTTAAGGCATGCATTAATTTCATCCGCCATTGTTCCTTTTGGAATGACAGGCAATGTTTGTCGGAAATCTCCAGCCAATACAACGGTGACTCCCCCCATGAGTAAATCATTGCCTCTTAAAAATTGAAGCGTTTGATTGAGGGCCTGCAAAGCATTCTTGTGGGACATGGTACATTCATCCCATACAATGACTTGACTTTCCTGTAGAACCTGAGCTTTTTCTGTTCGTTTAGGTATATTGCAGATAGAATTTTCCGATCGGGCCAGATTAAGCGGTAACTTGAAAGCTGAATGTGCTGTTTTTCCCCCAGGGAGCAAAGTTGCAGCAATTCCCGAAGAGGCCACAGCAGTAGCTACTTTGGAATTTTCTCGAATTTTTGCAAGTAACATTTTGATGAGAAATGTCTTACCTGTTACTCCTGGTGCATCTAGAAAAAAAAAATCTTCCCCCTTTTTTTTGGTACTTCTTCCAAGATGGTATTGTAAGCAGCTCTTTGATCATCGGTCAAAAGCGGTTCATTCTGTGATATGTAACTTCTCAATTCTTCAATGCTGTATGATGTCTCTCTAGTCATCTCTGTAGTGAGCGTATTAGGATTTCTGTCGGGAGTAGGAAGGCCTATGTCTTGGATTCTTTTGCCTATCATTTCTAAAACCTTGTCTTCAATAAGGATGAGAGCTTGATTGAATATTGCAGGAGTAAATTCAACATTTTCACCAGAAATCATCATTTGAGCTTGGAGACGTATGTCTTCAGAAAGACTCTCTTTGTATGCATTCCATAATTTCATGGGATCTGCAACTCCACAATTAACGATTATGATTGCAAATAAAATCCTCAGGTTTTTTGGTGATTTAGTCGCAGCAGCCTCAAACATAGTAGCATCCCAATGTGCATCATCCTCCAACAAACCCCGCCTTAAGCAGGCATCACGAAAAGTATCACAAATTTCCCCATCAACAGTCCTAAGGTCTTCAAAGGAAGTAGGACCTGTAACGGTGTGAAGCAAAATTCGGAGATAAAAGCATTCAAAATTTGTTGGATGTACTGTGTAAACACGGCCAAGATTTTCTGTTGCTCTGATACCAGGATGACCATCTACTGCAACTCCCTGTTTTCTGCGCATAAAAACTTTTTGATTAGCATTCCATGTGTAATATTTTGGCAACTCACAGTATAGCAGGGTCCTTGCAAAATCATCATTTTGACACAGTTCGAAGAAAGCAGTCAATGTTGTTTTTGGTGGATGCATAATCCTCTCTTCTAAATTTTCTTCAGTGAAATAGACACGCTGCCCATTTTCCAGGTGTAAATTGAGGTGAAAAACTGAAGGGAACCTTTCATGAATTGGGAAACTAAAAATTCTCCAAACTGCTTCATTACTGCTAATGTACCTGCCCATTTGGTACTTTTCAATCTCATTGATAACAGATCCGTCTTCCTGAAAAGAAAAAACTGCTTGATCGCTACCCTTATTGACATATTTGCAGATGTATTTAATGGACTTGACGGAGCTGCAGTATTCAACATTAATGTGTGCCTGAAATAACCTTGACAATAAAGGACAGTAAGGGACAACCCACTTGTTGTCAATTTCAAACTCTCTGTAGGAATTTCCAACTTTTACCTTGATCTTCGTAACTCTTCCACCATCTTCAGGACTTCTCCTTCTGTATAGGGGATAGCCATCCATTCCAGTCTGAGTTTCCTTAATGAGTTTCCTTGGATAATTCTTTGTACACTTGCCTTCTTTCATGCATGGAGAAGTAGGATTGATTGTTCCGCAAGGTCCATGAATCATATTTTTCACAATGACTTCAAAGAGGATGGAATCTTCTTGAGGATCTGGAATTTCAGCTGATATAATTTTATCAACGTCACTCGACACAATCTTGTTTTTGAGCCACACCAAAATATGTGCATGAGGTAAACCTCTCTTCTGCCACTCAATAGTGTACATCCAAGCACGGACTTGACCGAAGATGTGAAATTTTCTAATGGAATTCATGAACTGTATAAGCTTCTGGTGAAATGCTCTAGCCGTCAAATCATGCCGATCATATTGTTTCTGGCCTTCCATCAGTTCTGCCTGAATTTCATTCCAACTGGGATTGCAAGTTACAGTTATGAAGAGGTCAGGTCGCCCATAATTCCTAACATACGTCATAGCATCCTGTGTGTATTCGTGTATGTGACGTGGACTTCCAATGAAAGTTGAGGGCAAAATAACCAATTGACCTACTTCTGTAGAATTAGCATCATTGTTCATAGCATCTCGAAGATGGATGTACTCATCTGCACGGAGCTTCTTCTGGTTGAGTTTGACATACAAAAGTCGTTCACTTTCTATTTTTGCGAACATGTCTACAACAAATTGAAGGAAAAGTCGGCGACAACGCAAAATAAGGTTGAAATCATTTTCTCACACCATCAACCTATAAGAATAAAAATTCATAGCGAATACTTTTTTAGCTGAAGGCATGAATGTTGTTGGATCAACTTGCTTGATTTCAAAATGGTATCCATCTTCTCCCTGCCAAAAGATAAGTGGATATTGCAAGGCATCATATGATCTATGTGTTTCACATACACATTGAAGGCGATTGTCTTTTTTCTGCAAAACTATGTCCCTCTGATTAAATTCATTACCACTAATAACAACTGCCACCTCATTTATAACTGGGGCATTGAAACGTCGCTCGTGCTCTCCAGCCGGTGTCCTGTCAGCTCGAATGACTAACCTGTAATCATCTGTCGGCATACGATCCAGTGCAGTTTTGAAACTTCGTACATAATTATTATACCTATCCAAAAAAGACTGTAACTGCAAGATAATATCCTCACGTGTTCCCGGAATGGTGGTGCAACGATGCTCTGCCTGTTTCCGTTCATCTCCCACAAAATATATTTGAAGAAATTGGTGCTCCTCATTTTCTAGGGGTAACATGGCTCCAATTCTATGATAAACCTACCCTTGAACTTTGAATGTCGGCATAAATCCACGTTCAGCAACAATGCTGCTTGAGCCAAATGAAGTCATTTGAAAAACAGAGTTGTACAGTCTAATGTTCTGAAGAAAATGCTTAGATGCATCCGTTTCTTTGGCCATAAGTGACTTAAGTGGTTCTGGAGGTGTTTGAAGTACAGGCAGACTTACTTTTCCATTGCAGCAACACATGCCTTTAGTTTCGCCCCTCCACTTCAGAGCACCACAATGAGGGCAGGCATGTTCCATCCTTCCAATGACAAACTTTTCTGAAATAGCCGCTGCACTTACTGGATTGTAAACAAAAGCTGCACCTTGTAATTCTAAACTGGTAGATCTTGCAGAAACTTGTCTTGTTCTTTGAGTTTCCAGCCTTGCATTTCTTTCTTCCTGAGATTCTTCAGCTCTCGCAACAGCATTAGCTATTCGACCAGCTTCCAGCCTTGCATTTCTTTCCTCCTGGGATTCTTGAGATATCGCAACAGCATGAGCTATACGATCAGCTTCCAGCCTACGAAATCTGTGTTCTTCAGATTCCACATTCCGAGAAGCTTGTTGATAGGCCGATAATCTTATATTCCTTGGGGAATTTTTTTCCCACCAAATCTAGCCCTTTTTTTGGGTGGCATTTTATTTTGTCAATGTATATATAGCAGTATATATAACATCAAGTTATACATACACAAATGTATATTTAAGTGTTATACAGATAAAATTAAAAAGCATATGAAAATTAAGCATATGAAAAGTATGAATACTAAAAGCATATGAAAAGCAAAAATACATAAATCAAAAAAGAATGCAAGAAAAAAATACAAATCTATAAAGATTCCAAACGGACTATTGCTTCTTTTAGGAAACAGCAAAACAATGTTTCAGATTCTACTGGCACTGTGTAACTACTGGCACTGAAAAACTGATTGTGTAACTACTGGCACTGAAAAAAATACAAATCTATTAATTACGATAATTAAACATACACAAATGTATAAATTTAAAATAAAATAATTTAAAATTTGAATTTTATCATCCTTTATTTTTTGAAGGGTTAATCAAAATTATGTTATAAAGAGAATATGAAAAGCATATGAAAATAATGCTGCTTCAGAACTTCCGATGAATAATGCGTAAATGAAATAGCATATGAAAAAAGCAAAAAAATGCGTATGAAAACTAAGCATATGTAAAGCATAAATATATATAAGAAAAAGAATGCAAGAAAAATTATAAATCTATTAATTATAATAATTAAACATACACAAATGTATATATAGCAGTATATATAACATCAAGTTATACATACACAAATGTATATCTATGTATATATAGCAGTACATATAAAATTTAGATATACATACACAAATGTATATCTAAGTGTTATACAGATAAAATTAAAAAGCGTAAGAAAATTAAGCATATGAAAAGTATGAATACTAAAAGCGTATGAAAATTAAGCATATGAAAAGCAAAAATACATAAATCGAAAAAGAATGCAAGAAAAAAATACAAACCTATAAAGATTCCAAACGGATTATTGCTTCTTTTAGGAAACAGCAAAACAATGTTTCAAATTCCAACTTCAATGTAACTACTGCCACTCGCTGCTACTGTCGTCTGATGAGCAAAAAAAATTAAATAATTCAATATTATTCTGATTTTTCACGCTAGTGGAAAAAATGCCACGCCCACTTTAGAGTCACTTGAAATAATTAAACACACACAAATATATAAATTACACAAAAGGTTTTTTTTTTAAATTCTGTAATGTGTCTAAATCTCCACTATGGAAATATATTGGAGAATTCCATCATTTTAATAAGAAATTTCTAAAATGAAAATAGCAACAAATAACGTCTGTTTATAATCTGAAGAAGATGTTCATTTCACTGAAATGTTTTAAAATATAAATTTTAGATAAGAAATATTTAACGCATTTACTACGCATTACATCGTTTCAATAAGAAATGTCTGAAATGAAAATGGCAACAGAGAGCGTTTGTTTACAAAATAACGCGGCGAAAGAAAACGACGTTCGTTAATCGAAATGTCTTAAAGTATAAATTTTAAAGTATAAAATCTGACTTGAAAGATTATTATTTTCATTTATTATTCTGGTTTAATATATAACTTGAAACTTTTTGATTTTATTTATTTTTATCTTTTCGCTCGCTGTTTGCAAGCTAACCCTAACGTGGACGCCATATTCAGAGGGGTGATTCCACAAAGTGTAACAGCTTACAACTTGTTGGTTTTTTATTAATTAAAAATCAACGGTAATTAATTTCGATTTTTGAAGTTCTTCAGACCCTCGGCTGTTTTAAAGACGCCTGTATGTAAAATTTCACGATCGTTGCTCCTAAACTGTGGATTTCTATACAATTACAGAGATACAAACATTCATTTTTATATATTAGATATATATATATATATATATATATATATATATATATATATATATATATATATATATATATATATATATACATACATATATATATATTACATCAATTATATACATTGATCGTCGTATTTCTTATATATATATATATATATATATATATATATATATATATATATATATATATATATATATAAAACAGTTCCGTAACTGAGTCACTGACTGACATACAACGCACAGACCAAACCGCTGGACCTAAAGGACTGAAATTTTGCATGGTGATTCTTTTTATAGTGTAGAGGTGCACTAAGAAAGAGTTTTGAAAAATTCTCCTTAGATTTTTTTAAAATTAAATTTTTAAGCTGTTTTAGTAACTTTTTTTAACTTTGCATTTAAAATAATAATTGGAGGGTTATAAAATTGATATCACGAGAAAGATCATAAAAAGTCCTTTAAAATGAGATCTTTTTCAAATCTTTACCTCCATTTTCTGATTTTTGGTGAATTTTTAAAGATTAATTTTTAGAATTTAATTTATTAAATGCTAATCACGTGATTTCTTTTACTCTGGTACTTTAAATAAATTTATCGTCACGTGCATAACAACTAAATAGACAAAAAATATTTTATTTCTTGCTAATGCCGCAGACGATTGGACATTATTTTGTCTATAAAAATATCCCTTACGATTTTTTTATAAATATATATATTTTTTTGTACATCAATTGTATATATTGATCGTCGTATTTATTATAAATAAATATATACATATATATATTTATTTTTTTTGGCATTAATTGCATACATTGTCCTTTGTATTTAATTTCAATGTACTCCGAAGAGAAGTGCGGGTCTTCAGCTAGTCTATATATACAGTGGCTCCCAAAAGTGTTCGTACACTTACGAATTTCAATGAAATAGGGGTATATCCATTAATTAAAATGAATATTTCAGAATGGGTATTTAATAATAAGATCTATAATCTATTCTTAACAAAACTACATGAAATATTTGTGAAAAAATGCTTTAAAGAAGAAAATTGGATCGAAAACAAGGTAAGAAAAGGCCGTCCGGCTAAGTTAACAAAACGTGATCAGAGATTTATAATTAGAAAATTTGTGAAAAATCACGTTTGAGTGCTGTAAAAGTTTCTTCAGAATTCAATGAAACATTTTCTACTTCAGTTTCACCTGAAATGTTTTGACGAGTTCTCAGAACAGCTGGATTACATGGGCATTTTTCCCCCATGGAAATTTTTTTTGTGAGTGAGAAAAACAGAAAGTTTAAGCTTCCTTTCGCACTATCAATGATAAATAAGCCCCAAACCTATTGGAATAACGTCTTATTTGCCGATGAACATTTTTGGTGCTGATGGGCGTATAATTGTATGGAGAAGAAAAAAATGAGGAACTTAATCCCAAGAACTTAGTAGGAACAGTTAAGCATGCCGGTGGAGGTATCCTTGTATGGGGGTTTTGCATATCAGCATCAGGACAAGGAAATTTGGTATTTATTGATGGCATAATGAATCATGCTGTTTATATAAATATTTTAAGATACAATTTAAAATTATCAGCTCAAAATTTGGGTATTGGAAACAACTTTGTTTTTTATCAAGATAACGATCCTAAGCACACGGCTCTCAACATTCGCATCTGGTGTCTCTATAATTGTCCACAAGTTTTGAAAACACCACCTCGATCACCAGATTTAAACCCAATAGAACATATTTGGAGACAACTGGAGGTTCGAGTACGAAAACACGACATTCACACGAAAAGCGAACTAAAAACAATTATGATGGAATAATGGATGAACATTGATGCAAAAATTACAAAAGAACTAAAGCAATCTATTCCCAGACGTTTAAAAGCTGTTGTGGATGCTGAAGGATATCCTACTAAATATTAATTTAACGAAAAATTAGAATATTTACTAATATGTAGAGATTTTTTACAAGTGTACGATGACTTTTGTGAGATAAAGTTTTTGTTAGTTTTGGATTATTGTTTTCTTAAAAATAAAGTTTTACTATGTTTTCAAAATATTTCATGTAGTTTTGTTAAGAATAGATTATAGATCTTATTATTAAATACCCATTCTGAAATATTCATTTTAATCTATGGATAGACCCCTATTTCATTGAAAATCGTAAGTGTACGAACACTTTTGGGAGCCACTGTATAAAATGGTTCCGTAACTGACTCATTCACTGACTAACATACAACGCACAGACCAAACCGCTGGACCTAAAGGGCTGAAATTTTGCATGGGGATTCTTCTTATAGTGTAGGGGTGCGCTAAGAAAGATTTTTGAAAAATTCTTCTTAGATTTTTTTAAATTAAATTTTTAATCTGTTTAACTTTTTTTACGTTGGCATTTAAAATAATACTTTGAGGGTTATAAAATTTATATCACAAGAAAGATCATAAAAATTCCGTTAAAATGAAATTTTTTTCGAATCGTTACCTCCATTTCCTAATTTTTGGTTAATTTTTAAAGATTAATTTTTAGAATTTAATTTAGTAAATGCTGATCACGTGATTTCTTTTTCTGGTACTTTAAATAAATTTATCGTCACGTGCATAACAACGAAATAGACAAAAAAAAATTTCTTCCTAATGCAGCAGACGATTGGACATTATCCAAAAAAATATTAAAATACCGTAAAAGAGATGTTCTACAAACTGTACTATATTAATTGTACTATATTCTTTAGTATTATTTATATTAGATTTAATTTGAATATTTTCTTCTACATTATTTTGTCTATAGAATTATCCTTTACGATTTTCTTATAAATAAATAAATATATATATATATATATATATATATATATTTTACATCAATTTTATACATTGATTGTCGTATTTATCATATAATATTTATATATATATTTGGCATGAATTGCTTACATTGACCGCTGTATTTAATTTGAATGTACTCCGTAGCGAAGTACGGGTTTTCAGCTAGTATATATATATATATATATATATATATATTGGCATTAATTGCATACATTGACCGTTGTTTTTACTATGAATGTATTCCGTAGCGAAGGGCGGGTTTTCAGCTAGTATATATATATATATATATATATATATATATATATATATATATATATATATATATATATATATATATATATATATATATATATATATATATATATATTTATTTATTTATTTATTATAAAATAAAATAAGGATTTATCTTGTAACATTAACCATATAGTCTTGTAAAATTTAATAGTAAATTAATGGTATTATATCATTTAATAGTATCGTCTACCATACAATACGCCCGAAAGGATGAGGCTTTGCTGCTAATATCTCAATTTGTAATACTCAAATCACTTTGTTCATCAATTTCTCTACAGCACGCTAGCTTTAGAGGGATACAAAATAATTTGAGGAATACAAAATGACATCGAGTACTCTACCGCACACTGTTGTCGATCCACTGTTCGTAGAGATTTCTTTCATTGTAATGCTACAGAAAATAACCCTTACCTTCTTGTACTTAAATTCGGCATCATTTCGTTGTTGTTACAGAGACAGACCCGCACAAAGGGAATAAAAGGTCGTGTTGTATAGCTGTACCAGAATTTCAATCCCATAGAGAGCAATATCCCCAAGTGCCAGATTCTTGATATGCGTCTTTATGCGTATACTCTTAATTGATACAAATGTGACAACGTCCTTTGCGGTTTAATCTGTATAGTTATGGCTGCTGTGCTTGGCATGAAATTTAATGGCCATTTTTATTTGTCACTATGCGTTGTACATTGTAAAGTTCTCTTCACTTGGCTTGTGATTATAAGAAACTATAAATGAGTTTCAGAAATAACATTACAGGTAATGAGGCTATACACCTAATTTTTCGTGTGTGCATCAAATCAATGGAAACAGAAAGAAAAGGACATTACATTAAGTCTTGAAGTATGAATGTCTTGGAGTATTAATGATGTTAGATAAGGATATTGTCACGTTATGGATACTTCTAATTATCCAAAGTATTGAATAATCTAAATGTCAGCACAAAAAGGGATAAATTTCTTTTACTTCGTATCATATGCTAAGGGCCCACATTTGTCACTCGAGGAAAATACCGGAATGGTGCAAGAGTACCATAAATAAAGTATGTAATCAAATATAATTATCTTTTTTTCTGTGAAGAAGACGGATAATTATGAATGAAAGCAAGAACAATAAGTACAATGTTGTCGATTTCGAGGATGTATTTCTGATTTCAGTATATAAAAGCAGGTGTTTTCTTATCAGAATACATTATCTTTCAATTGATTATATTTTTACTACCTTAAAATGCACATGAATAAAAAATATAGTGGAACTTTCTTGGTTTGGCTATGAAAGAGTTTTTGGTTATTATTAAATTTTGTCAAACTTTTTACTTAAAATTAAAAAAATAAGTCCGAAATTGAATTATTTTTCTACTTCTATAAAATGTGTGCGTGTATGCTGATCAGTCTAAAATTGCAATGTCATGCTAAATTTTGCCTTATTAAAAAAAGTACCGTATTTTTTTTAACCATAAGACGCACCTTTTTACATAAAAATATCGACTTAAAATTAGGGTGCATCTTATTGTCCGAAGGTAACATTAAAACGAATATTTTAATATCTAATATATAAAAATGAATGTTTGTATCTCTGTAATTGTATAGAAATCCACAGTTTAGCAGCAACGATCGTGAAATTTTACATACAGGCGTCTTTAAAAACAGCCGAGGGTATGAAGAACTTCAAAAATCGAAATTAATTATCGTTGATTTTTAATTAATAAAAAACCAACAATTTGTAAGCTGTTACACTTTGTGGAATCACTTCTCTGAATATGGCATCCACGTTAGGGTTAGCTGGCAAACAGCGAGCGAAAAGATAAAAATAAATAAAATCAAAAAGTTTCAAGTTATATATTAAACCAGAATAATAAATGAAAATAATAATCTTTCAAGTCAGATTTTATACTCTAAAATAAATCGGATCCAACGGCATATTGACACTCTCACACGCGATGGAAAATTCGAATCAACCACGCTAAGTGTCACGATCTTTTTTAATCGCTACTGCAATCCCCCTAGCTTATGTGTTTGTGTCTATTGAAGAGTTAAAGACTAAGCTTCTATCCTGCTAACTTATTTCTCACTTAAAACTCCTCTTACTCCATAAATGTATGTATATTCACCAATCCATAGCAACAATCCAAAAAACTCATTACGTATATTTTTTACTTTACTCACCAGTTTTGTGTATAATCGTGGCGTAGTCGTTAAAACACATCATTTGGTACCCCGTAAGACTCGGGTTCGAGTATGGGATCGTGCAAATTTTGCTAAACCTGTATTTTCAGCTTTTTTATGAAGGCTTTTTTATTTCAGCTTTTATTTTATTATTTTTTTAATTATTATCTTTATTTTATATTATTATTTTTTAAATTATTATTTTTATTTTATTTTATTATTTTTTTTAATTATTTTTATTTTATTTTTTTTTCAGCTTTTTTATGATGAAAGACCGAATATAGCTGAAATCTGAGGAGTTTATTATACATTTATATATTTTTAATTGGTTTTCATATTATTAATGTGTATAACATTTCGTATGCTTTTTTTTTCTATGTTATTTATACTGTGTTTAGTTTTTTAATGGATTTTGGTAGGTTTATTATAAATTTATATATTTTATGTTTTACTTTCCAGGACTTTTTGCTCCAATGATAAAGGCTAAATCTTTTCTATGTTATTTATACTGTGTTTAGTTTTAAAATTGATTTTGGTTAACAAACATTCATCAATAATTTATTTCTGAGCATTGTATTGCTAACAATTAGGATAATCAACAATTTTTTAAGGATGCGATTCTCGATTCACAGATATGCAATAGATGGCGCCACTATTTTAAACTTTTAGTATTCTATAAACCAACGCCTCATAAACGTGTTCCTAAACGAACGGTACATTCAAATTAAATACAATGTCAGTGTATGCAATTAATGCCAATATATATATATATATATATATATATATATATATATATATATATATATAATAAATACGACGATCAATGTATACGATGGATGTAAAAAAAAACAAAAAATATATTAATAAAAAAATCGTAACGGATATTTTTATAGACAAAATAATGTAGAAGAAAATATTCAAATTAAATCTCATACGACATACTAAAGAATATAGTACAGTTAATGTAGTACAGTTTGAGGAACATATCTTTTATATTATTTTAATATTTTTTTGAATAATGTCCAATCGTCTGCCGCATTAGCAAGAAAAAAAGCATTTTTTTTGCCTATTTCGTTGTTATGTGAAGATAAATTTATTTAAAGTAACAGAAAAAGAAATCACGTGATCAGCGTTTAATAAATTAACCTTTAACATGCCAATATTCCTTTTTTGGAACACCATGTTTAATATTTTTTTTAAAAATAAACTGTGATATCTGTCAGTTTGAAAAAATTACCGTATATTATAGAAGGCATGATTGATTTTTTGACTTTTTTTTTTCAAATATGAATATTTTAGCGTAGAAACATTTCTAAAAATCAGCTTTTTTCACAATTTTTACAGTACGTAAGAAAAAAAATTCTATAAAATTCCTAAAAATTCAAATCCACCCAAAAATTTCCCCATCGTACTTGCAAAGGACAAGTTTAACGAGTTAATAAAATAAATTAAAATAATAACAAGAAATATTTCCTCAAGACTGCGTAAAAATGCAATGTTCCAAAAAAGGAACATTGGCATGTAACGATATACAAAAGCAGTGATATCACACGTGATCAGTGATTCTGCCGTCAATCAGTCATTCTGCCGTCTGATTACTTAGAAAATTCAGCCGAACTTACAAAGCTGTATGCCTTACAAAAAGGAGACTCTTTAGACGTCGACGCAAATGACATTCGGCAGTTTCTTGGATTTCTGTTGTTTAGTGGCTACCACTCAGTACCTGATGAAAATACATATTCGAGCTCTCAGGAAGATTTGCATATCCTAATTGTTAACAATACAATGCCCAGAAATAAATTTCGGATGTTAAAAAAGTATTTCCACATTGTTGATAATAGTAAATTGGAACCAGGCGATAAATTAGGAAAAATTTCTCCCTTTTATAAAGAGGTTGGAAAAAATTTTCATCAATTTGGATTTTTTCATGAAAATATGAGTATTGATGAATCCATGGTTCCGTGTTATGGACATCGTTCGGCTAAGGTGTTCATACGTGGAAAGCCAATTCGCTTTGGTTTCAAAGTTTGGATGATCTGCTCAGTAAATGGTTATCCTTATGCTATGTCTATCTACGGTGGAAAAAGTTCGAAAAATGAAAATTTGCCACTTGGATCAAAAGTTGTCTCCGAACTATTATCTTTTATTGACAATCCAGAGAAACGCAAAATATTTTTCGATAACTTTTTTTACATCCTACAGTCTGCTGACAGATTTATCTAACAAAGTCTTTAAGGCAATCGGCACAGTGCGAGATTCCAGAACGGG